>CM026214.1:21767150-22104650 GCA_014839995.1 Xenentodon cancila
CCAGTTCCAAAAGAAGAGCGTTCAAGAGTCCACACACAGCTTCAAGTATTACAGCTACAAACCACTTATAAGGCCCAAAATCTGGTAAAGTCATGACTCAGACCTGAACCTTTAGAGACACATTAAAATGACATGGTCTGACTTCTGTCTTAAAGAACATCTCCAGGATCAAAGGACTAATATGTCAGCAGTATCTTGAAAAAGTAATTCATGTGTTTATCTTCAGTCAAATTGATTACTGCAACAGTGTCTTCACAGGTCTGTCTAAAAAGTAGACCTGAGAGCTACAGCTGATCCAGAATGCTGCTGGCTGAGTTCTCACTAGAACCACATCACCCCACTTCTGAGATCCTTACTCTGGCTCCCTGTATCTCACAGAATAGACTTTAAAATACTTATAAATCACTGAATGGTTTAGGACCAAAATACATCAGACAGACTTGTTGTTGCCATATCAACCATCCAGAGCTCTCCGGTCTTCTAGTTCAGGTCTGTTCTGCGTCCCCAGAATCAGAAAGAAACATGGAGAAGCGGAACTTAGCTTTTATGCTCCACAGATCTGGAACAAACTTCCAGAAAACTGCAGGAATGTTGAAAATCAAATTTAAAAGCTAATTTGTTTGCTTTGCCTTTGATGGAATTATTTATACTATTTTGAATTTAGATTTAAACAATGTTAACTTAAGTATTAAACTGTAACTTTAGTGTAAGTCTAACTTTTCTTTATTATGCCACTGTACTTTAGTTCATATTTTTTTTCCTTTTTACTTTTTATGTTTTAATTAAAGTAAAGCACCTTGAATTGCCTTGTTGCCGAAATATGCAATACAAATAGACTTGCCCTGCCATGACATTGTACCAAAGGTATATAAGGTGTACAGTGTCCTATAACCTAATAACAACAGATGTTTGGAGGTTGTTATTTGGGAAACAATATGCTCTATAAAGGTACCTTTACTGTGTACAGTTTAAAACAAATCAAAGCACCTGGAAAATGTTGGTCCACCGTACATGGATAAGTGAGCAACCCTTCACTTACTTGCAACCACAGAACCTAAGATTTCTCAAACTGTAGAAAACACTTTAGATATCAAACTGTTTATTTCTATATTTATAAATTAATTTGTGAACCAATTTTGCTATATATATTTTCATTTCCCATTTATTAACTGATGATGAAAATGGCTCATTACCATGTCCATGCCACTCGTAGTCGTCCACATTAACATAATACATTAACAAACATACTGCACCTCCTAAACTGTCAGGTTTCAGCCTGAAACAATAAAGTCCATGGGAATGGCAAAGACTCACCAGTCACGAATATAATCAGGATATGAGAAAATGCCAGAAGGTGCTAAAATTGTGATTTTTTTTTTTTTTTTTCTTCCTTTTTAATTTTCTAAATCCCATTAGATTGCAATAGTAACCTACTGTAGCAGAATCCCTATGAGTATCATCAAACCTAGTGAGAATCATACTTGTGGTACAACATCTGTAGCTTTATAAAATATGTATAACCAGTGATTGCTCCCAGTATAAGCGCAGCGCCCATCATGGTTCTTATAATAAAAAGCAATCCTTGTCTTTCTGCATCTCAAAAGAGGAAATTATGTTAAACAGTTTTATTTGTTGTGTACAACAGCTTTCATCAGTGTATTTTTTTATTTTACAGCAAAACTCTCGTCCGTTTACTAGTATCAAAAAATATCTTTCTTGTCACATTCTGTTTTTTTTCCAGTTTTTCTATTTCTTCACATGAGTAATTGGAGTTCTCATTAATATTAATATACATTGTGAGCGCAGATGTAACCACACGTAGGACGTTGCCTCTTTTATCACTGAACTAACTACCCCACACTTGTCATTAAAGATACATTTAGTTTTCTTGAATGATGAATTGTGGGTTAGATGGTAAAGTTGCCCAGATTTTTCATGGACTACAAAAGGGCCTACTTTAATTGTAGCAAGGTGAAGCTGTTGTGGCTATGTTTCATGAGTACCTGATACAACTATGCTGTTTGCATGTCTCTCAATTCTCCAGAATCAACCATCAGTCTAGACCAGTCCAATATGAGGAGGTAAAGGGACTGGTAAAGGCTATCGGCTCAAGATTTTCTGATCTATGTCTGCCCTTCCCTGGTCATTGGAGATCCACTGTAAGTTCATTACACTGTGTTTTATCCACAAATGTTAAGTTACAAGATGCAAAATAGAGGTAGTTGAGGTAGTTCCCTCAGTTCCCTCTGCTGAGAATATCGATGATGTTCATCATGAAAAGAGAAGAGACGTTGTTTTTTTTGTTGTTGTTTTTTTAGAGTCTCTTTTAAAATATCACTTTACCTCCTTTATAAATGAACCGCTTTTGTCACTAACACACACAAAAGGAAAACAAATTGTGGCATCATAAGAACCTTAAGCTCTCTCATGAAGTCACAAATCCAGCTCATTAGTGTGGACTTACTCTGAGGCTGGATCCCAGGCAAACAAAGCTTGCAGAGGATTTGTAGACAAATAGATGCAGATGCTGTTCAGTGATGCAGATGCAGGTGTGCTGACCTGGGAGCAGGCGAGGTGGGTGTGGCTAGTACGAGACTTGGTAACCAAAGGGACACAATGTGGACCTCTTGTGGTTGTGAGGAAGGATACAGAGTAGAGACTAAAAAGTTGGTTTATCATGTGACTGTTTTAAACATGTCTGGTTTGGATGCTTTTGAGTTACCATTTAATAGAGTCCATTACTGAGACGGGGAACAAATACTCGACCTGCAGGTGTAGTGGTGGCACTCGTTGAACAACAGAAAGATTTTACGATTTAACTGACTTTAGGCTGAAAGCTTTCATTGCAATAAAATGTATTTTTTTTACTAAACTACTTGCAGGATGGCCATTTGTTTTTGTTGCAGTAGCCTACAGATTTCTGTTGGTGTTTGTGTTTCTTATGTGGTCAATAAAATGATTTGTATATTGCATCAATCTACAGAACATAAATCCGACCTTTAGTCAAGCTTTATAAATTATTTTTCTTTTTAAATTATGTATAAGTTAAAATATATCAGTAAAATGGTTTCTCAAAGGGGAGAATACAATATTTACAATATTTCTAGGAGTAAAATGTGCTATAAATCAGTTGAGATATGAACACGCCAAAGGGTTTGCAGTTGCACTACATTGCCAAAAGTATTCGCTCACTCATCCAAATAATGGGAATCAGTTATTCCAATCACTTCCATGGCCACAGGTGTGTAAAATCAAGCACCTAGGCACGCAGACTGCTTGTCTGGCAAGCTGATGGAGGAGTCTGGGTTTGGCGGTTGCCAGGACAACGGTCTGACTGCATTGTGCCAAGTGTAAAGTTTGGTGGAGGGGGATTATGGTGTGGGGTTGTTTTTCAGGAGCGGGGCTTGGCCCCTTAGTTCCAGTAAAGGAACTCTGGATGCTTCAGCATACCAAGACATTTTGGAAAATTCAGTGCTCCCAACGTTGTGAGAACAGTTTGGAGCTGGAACCTTCCTCTTCCAACATGACTGTGCACCAGTGCACAAAGCAGGTCCATAGAGACCTGGATGACAGAGTCTGGTGTGGATGAACTTGACTGGCCTCCACAGAGTCCTGACCTCAACCTGATAGAACACCTTTGAGATGAATTAGAGCGGAGAAGAGAGCCAGGACTTCTGGTCCAACATCAGTATGTGACCTCACAAATGTACTTCTGGAAGAATGGTAAACAAAATTCCCATAAACACACTCCTAAACCTTGTGGACAGCCTTCCCAGGAGAGTTGAAGCTGTTATAGCTGCAAAGGGTGGACCGAATTCATATTGAACGCTATGGATTAGGAACGGGAAGTTCATATGTGAGTCAAGGCTGCAAAATATAAACACGAATGTGTTTTTATCTTTAGACCTTTTCTGTTTGTAATGCTTTTTTTAGCAAGGCAAAACAAATTCATGGATGGATTCAACTCTTTTTTTAATTTACCTTTTACCGTAATCAACCTCCCCCACTGCCTCTTCCTAATGCCCTCCCTGTCCTGTTTTCGGGAACAGCCTTAGTTTTTGTCCGTACAACCTCTTGACTTTAATAGAATTTTGTTGTTAGTTTGTTTTGGGGTTTTTTAAGAAGAAAAAGAAAAAACATGGTATCCTAAGATCTCAGACTTGATGTGGCGTTTCACCTAAGATTAATTAAATGATAAAACGTAATTATCTTATGTCATTTAAAGATTGGATTTACTTATGTCTTGCTCAACGTCTCCAGTCTGCCTTCCTCTCTTCTGCTGCTTCCCACCTCTTCATGCTCTGTTGTTGCATTTCAGGGATCTTTGAGGAGATCAGATACAAACAGCCAGACCTTCAGGTCAAAAGAATATTTGCTACATGCTCTGGTCTGTTTTGAGGCCACCTGCAGGTTAGGACATGGACAAGAATTTAAATAAGACTTGTTGGGATAAGATGTTTCTCAGATTTTCTTTTTTTCCTTAAATGTTTGTTTTTTCATATTAAGTAGAAAAAAATAATCAAGGTATTGAATTCATATGCTAATTTGTGCAAAAATCCCTGGATTAAATATTTCCAATTTATGGTTTAAACTGCAAATGAAAGGCATTTATGAAGTTCCTTGTAGTATTTCATGTCCGTCCAGCTCTGCTTCTAATTTTAAAATGTAATTTAGGTTGCTGCGTCTGTTTTTGAAAAACGTTGATGTGTGTTCAAGGTTGGCTGAGGAGTGTGCGTCAGAGCCCGTCCTGATGGAGAACCCATTTACAGCTCCACATAAACGCAACGATGCTCAACACTCGGTGGAATCTCTGTGTCAATGTTTGCTGCGCTGCTGTGACTCTGTCTGGATACCCACTGTTCTGGTGAGAGCTCAGCACAGTCACACAAACGCAAGGATGATGATTCGATTAATCATCCCCTCATCCCAACCTTCTGTCTCTCTGTAGCAGTTAGAACCAAAACGCTTGAGGAAGAAAATCAGTTGCTGATAATAAACACAGTTACACAGCCTCTTTTATTAGGTTAAGGTACATATTGAAACGAGTGGCAATCGATCAGAGTCTTTGCTTTAGTGCTATTGATTGTTTTATGTTGTACTTTGTTGGTCGTCTTCAGGATAAAAATCACTCATGTCGAAATTGTTAAGTTTGTGTGTTTGTCTTTGATTTTCTGTCTCTAGAGGATGTGTGAACGTGCACCCAGTGCCAAGATCCTGCAGCACTTCTACTCCATCCTTTCCTCCCAGTTTACCCTTCTTCCGTCTCTCATGCCTGCATTTGCAAATAAACTAGGTGAGCTGCGTCACACTGTGTAACAACAAAAACAAATATCAGTGTTTGATTTTGATCAAACATTCATACACACATTTTTTTTTAAATTAGCAGGCAGGCTGTGTGTGTGTGGGAAACTGGTCAGCTTTGGCTCGTTCAGCAGGAGATAAATATACACTTTTTTTCTTTTTCTTTTAAGTGGGTGCCTCAGAACAAGCTCTGTTGACAATCTCTCAAATATAAATATGCATTTACCAGTTAAGTGGAGCGTGAGCAGGCAGATTCAGACAAACTTCAGTCGCAAAATACAATATACTGTTAATAGAAGTGCATTATGTAAGGTCATTTACAAGCACTAATGTTAAACTCTATATGCAGCATTATTTACTGTCACACACACACGCACACACACACTACATGTACTTGTGCACTCACTGTGAATATTAATAAAACTCAGGCTTGTATTATTAAGTTCTGCACAATTTAATGTTTTTATGATAACTAGTTGAGTTAGTTGAGTCCCTGTTTCTACATTCAGATACCAGCTCTATTTTGCTGTTTATTGATCACGCTATTGATTTTTACTGATTTAAAGCTTTACGCTGACATAATTAGGTTTGGGTTTTTTTAAGCTTCATCATCAGATACGTTGGATTTATGATAATGTTAGCTGAAATGGTACACACATTGCATAATTGTTTTTATTCTTGCTGGTCTTTAACATATGTCTGCTGCTCCTAATGGCAACATGTAGCAGTATCACATAACGCTGTGAAACTAAAGCCCTCATAGACGCTGGCTCACACATAGTCCTCAACAAGCCAGCTGGCCAGATAAGCATGAATTGCTTGGATGTTCTTTAAATTATTTAAATGTCTGACTGAAAAACCAGAAATAGCAATGGCTTCACCCTCAAGCTTAATTAAACACTTAACATAATGCGAATTCATCATCACATAATAGATTGTGTTATTCTCTGAGCCATTCAATTGTTTTGCTGCTGTGTTTAGGTACTTTGTCTAGAAGTAAAAGTTTGTCATTTTTATTTTATTTTATTTTATTTTAAGATGAGAGAGGCAGCATTAACAGAGGCTGGGCTAAATGTTTGCAGAGGGGGAAAAAAAACAATACAATCAGACCCAAATGAGCACTGGACACAAAAAGCTTTGATTGTTACAAGGAAGCTGTTGCCATGGGCATCTGGAAAAGCCACTGAGGTGGCAATATACAGACGCCACTGCTTTATATTTATGATGCAAGCAGTTATCAGAGCAGAGCAGTGTTTCTGCAGGATTTCTGTGGTTCCACGCACACTAAAAAAAGGCAGTGAGTCACTAACCTTGTGGAATTAAAACTTCTATATAATTAGGGTGCTGTCACTCAGCAAAGCAGTGAACAGCAAAGACTTTACTCTACATACTCACTACAAAATGCTTTTTCTTCCCCTGCTTGAGATTAATGTAGAGCTGTGGCCCTGCTGTGTTCACTGTGACAAAATAATGGATGTTTCACACTTCTCCTTCACATTATCATTAGAAAAGATCTTTTCTTTCTATGCTTCAAATCTAAAACAATGACAATCTGGATGATTATAACATTCAATTTGGGCTTAATTATGTGGCTGAATTCTCATATACTGATAAGTTAGCCTTCATCCCTGTTGCTTTGTCAAATGTCCTGTTAACTTTCTTTTAATCTTCTTTTGAACAAGTTATTGAACCCTAGGGTTTTTTTTTCTTTTTATGTGCTTCTCCATTGATATTGTCCTTTTTAATTGTAATAGTCTGATATGGTTCTGTGCTGCTTTCAGCAGCAGCAGGAGTCTTCTCTGATTGAGCCCATTGAGCTGATTTTTTTTAGTCAAAGCTTTTGGTCACTGTGACATTATGTCGATCTATTTTTGTAACTGTAACATAAGTACACGCACTAGGAATTGAACCTCTGGCACAAACAAAATGCTTGAAAAGGAAATGTTTTTGCTTTTGCCCTTTTGCTTATTTTTATTGATGTCTTAATTGCCTGATCCTCACCTCTTCTCCCTTCTAAGCTTCCTCTAGTTTCTTGAGACTGGCTGTAGATCACAAAAGCCTCCTTTGTGCAGGAAGCAGGTACTTTCAACCAGACACACAAACCCACAAGCATGCACAAAAGTGAAACAAAATGCTGCACACAAGATGTTCACTGTTTATTGTCTATGTTAAGCTGGAAAATTGGCCTCTTACTTTCATTCTCATTGAAAATACACAACAATGACACAGAGAGTGACTGAGGCATCTGGCATTTTTCTGTCACTCTGATTTCTTCCCAATAAAGCGAGTCTTCCCAGCAGTGAGTCTTTCACAGAATGATGGATCTGCAGCTTCAAAGTCTGCAGTCTTTTTTTGTCTTGCGTACATATGCACATAGACAATTGTGTGTATTTCTATGAGACAGAGTGCGCCTGTTTATGCTTTTTGTGGTTGAATGAGTAAGCTTTAGGCCCCCTGCACCTAGCTGTAATGAAACTAAACCACGCTGTGTCTGTGTTTCATATCTAAAAGGAACGACTCCTGTCCTGTGTCTCACTGTTCATTCTTCTCTGTACTGTCTACGGATTATGTGTATGTGCAGTGTGTTTTTCCTTTTTTACCATAACTATCCTCAGTCGTTTTCCTGCTCTCTTTCTCCCACATGCATACATTTTTCAATTTCTCCCTCTTACCAATTATTTCAGGAACCCAAGTCTGAATGCTTCGTGCTGTGGTTTTCTGCAGAAGCTCAGTATGTGCCTTCTTTCCGAGTCAGACCCTCCTTCTGGGAACTACCGGGGTATGCAAAGTCCACATGTGCACACTTACATTACATGCAGAGCTAAAGAGGTAGCGCCATTCAAACTTCGTTGTTTCTGTTTGCTTCAAAGAAGTGACGTTAATGTGTTATTGGTTGAGTTCTAAAAATACACAGTTATGTATAAATACTCATGCATGACTGTCACTGATCAGGCCATTGATGGTATCTGTGTGCCTTAAAAAAGCCTATCAAGGCCAAATCAGTGGACAAAAACAGTAAACAAACTGATGATAATAATTCAAAGGCGTCTGAACAGTACTTTGGCTGATATACAGAGGAAGAGGAACTGACTTGCATTCCTGCACTATAAATATGTTGGACGTGTAAAATAACTTAATTTTACACCTATGGCAGGATTTGCTATTAGTTTTTTTTTTAAATGTCACTTTAAATTGGGTCAACACAGGCAACAATTGTGTGTTTAATCTCATTGCCTTTCACTGTTAGACCAAGGTAAATTCTATAAAAAGCAAGTGAGTACACATTAATGGTTGCGTTTGAATGATTAAAACTCAGCTGTAGTTTGTCTCTCTCCACATAACTGTCACATAACCTAAAATGAAGCCCAAAAACATGTCAGTGGAAACTGCAGTGGTTCCCAAGGGACACATTGTGACACGGAGTAAAATATTTCTTTGAAGTAATGAGGTGTAAGAATTTTATGAGTGAATGCTGATTTGTGTGTGGTGGAAGTGTGTGTGTGTGTGTGTGTGTGTGTGTGTGTGTGAGTACTTATGCGTTTTTGTCAGTATGAATAACGAGCCTGGCAGCCCTGACACTCGTGGTTTCTCGTTTTCTTCTTGTCATACTTGTCTTCTCTTTTATCACTGTGATGTTGCCGTTTCATTCCCGACCACTTGTTTTCCTTCATCTTTCATTGAACCTTCATTTTTATCATTTCTTCACACTTAACATATTTTTACTTATGTACACCTTCTTACTGCAATAGATGCGTTGTCATTTCAAGAAGCGTTTTTTATTTATTGGTTATAATAATTTTTGAATTTCTGAATATTAGTAATTAATAAATATTTAGAGATTGATACGAACAAAGTAGGTTCACCACCTGCAGGAAGGGTCATGAGGGGCCGGTGCAATGTGGTTTGGGTAGCAGTTGTGGCAGGGTGCCTCAACAGCCCAATCCCTGGACCAAAATCCTGGAAGCCCCCCTAAAGAGGTGTTCTAGGCATGTCCCACCGGGAGGAGACCCTGGGGAAGACCCAGGACACGCTGAAGAGATAATGTCTTTCAGCTGGCCTGGGAATGCTCTGGTGTCCCCTGGAAGAGCTGGAGGAAGTGTCTGGGGGAGAGGGAGGTCTGGGCATCTCTGCTCAGACTGCTGCCCCCGCAACCCGGTCCCGGATAAGCAGATGAAAACCGATGGATGGATGGATGACACGACAAACACCTGTCATCTGCAGTGGCTGGGCACAGAAAAAAAAAAAAACAAATCACGCCCAATTATTTTACTCATGAAAGGAGAAAAGACTTGTCACCCTCTGCCAATCAAACAGACTTTCTGCTTGTTTCTTTAGTAGTGGTATGCAGTCAGAGAGATGCCAAGCTTCTGTTAGTTTTCAGTGGGTTTGGAAAAGCAAATTAATTCAGGGGCTGAGAATGCACCAAAAACTAATGCTGCTCGGGAAAAAGACTCTGCAAATGAGAAGGCTACAACTGAAAAAAAAATTAAAGAAAACCACAGGATGCTGCAAGAAATAAAACAAGTGTTAAGATTGTTGTGGTGTTTCCTTAATGGCAACAGTTGAGGGGAACATGAGGAACTGAAGACTAGTTATGTATTGTTCAGGAGGTTTCATGCATTGCCACTCAAAACAGAGCACGAGTAAAACCCTGCTCATCCCTGACTTTCCGTTAATCTGTCTGCACAGGTTATGCTCTGGAAAAGTGCATGTATGGGTTGGGACGTGTGGTTTTGATGGAGATTTTAAGGGTGATGCTGAGTAGTTTGGTCCTATTCTTTTTTTAAATTCATGGCTTTCTTGCAAGTTTTTCAGGCATCACCTTTTCCACCTTCAATGATTGGGATTTTTTTTTTTTAAGTTTGTCATTTTGAAAAATGAAAAACAAAGCGCATCATAATTCAGTTCTAAAGTTTTATATAGCATATCAGAATTCAACAATCATGTGGTCAAAACTCAGTCAAAATACAGAGAAAACATACTTCCACCATGTGATTAATTAACTCATAAAAACACTTCTAGTAGAAGCTTGTAATCCTTTTTTGTACATGAATATTAGTCTCCCTCTTTCCCTTTTAATTCATGAATGGTGTTTCTAAATGTGCAGCTCACTTTGGGTTTTGCCATAGCGTTTTCAATCAAGTTGAGTGGAGCGAGGTGTTGCAGTGACTGAACAATGATCAATTAATTGCGTGCATTTGATTAACAACGGCTGGCAGCTGCTTATTATCTTAATTCCTGTGGAAAAACTCAGTTTTTCCACACACCTTCTCTGCATTTTGATTAAGTTTTTGCTAAACAAGTAATGACAGGATGTAATGTGTCACCTAAAGGTTTATAATGTGATGATTTGTTTTCCATATTTTCAGACCTGACAAGGACTAGACAATTTTTTTATGTGCTGCAATATATAAAAGCTTTAGACTTTAAACTTTAAAAAGGATTTATTCTCCTATTCAGAATATTATATTTCTTTTGATTAAATTCAGGCGGAAGCGAACATACCACTACAGTGTACTTCTTTTCTTTCCCATCTGTTGCCCTCTTTCATGTTTCATCTGTCACTCCTTAACTTTATTCCTCTCACTCTTAAGTCCCTCCTTTGAGACTCTGTGCAGACCCGTTATTCTTCTCCCTCCCTCAGCCTTCAATTCTTTCACTTTTTCCCTTGAGGTGATGATTGCATCAGTAACTAGAACCGTTCCTTTTATTCTTCTCTGGTTTCTAAATCATACTATTTTTCTTTAACATTTTATCCAATGGCCCCTCCAGACCAGTTGCCATGGGTTTGGAGTTTTCTACACACTGTTTCTTTCTCCCTGTGCCATTCATTTATATTCATCTCTCCTCTTTGTTTTCTTTAAATCTCATCCCCTTCTTTATCTTGTTTATCTTGCTCGCCACAGACTCCTGTGAAGCTTTACATCTTCTGTGTAGTTATGCATCACTGACTCTCACCCCAAATCCCCAGTGGCACGCCAAGGTTTTGAAACCCTTAGACAGACAGTGTTTGTTTGCTACTGTGAACAGTAAGCAAGTAACGGCCTTGATTTCAAGAAGATATCAAATGAGGTGGACATATTTTAGTAATATTTTAATCAATATATACATATTTTTGGAGATCAAAAGAAAAATTGCTGTAAAAAAACAACTTTGAGTAGCCTTTCATTTCTTACGTTCCCCTGCTGTGAAAGGTATCTCAGCTTGTAGTCACTTTATGTAGTGGTTTAACCATTTTGATGTGATGACTCTTCCAGAAAGGTTAAATTTGTACAAGTTTGGTCTTAAAGTGAAACAGTGAACTACAACAGCTGAAAATAATGGTCTGTATGCATGTTTGGCTACTCAAATATAAATATATTTTCTTAGTTATTAAGGGAACTTGTGTTGCAATTGTGTCAAAACATTATATTCTTTTTTTCACCTTTTACTTGCTTTTTGGGCTTTGATTATTTTAATAATTAATAGAAGAATCCATCAAACTTGATTTCCCAGGTTTGAGTTGTCAGGCTACTTATAAAACCTTAAAATTCACGTAGCCGGACTTTTACTGATGACAACTATGTATACATAGACTTAACTATCTAAAAGTTATCTAAAAGCTATCATCCAGCTCAGTTCTTTAAGAGAAATCCAACTTTTGCAAGATGTTCCTTATATTTCATTTTTTCATTTTAAAGTTCTACAAACATAAATATGTTAATCTTATAATCCACATCCGTCGTCTCTTTTCGTAGACCTGCATGAGGCTGTATTGGACTGCACAGCTCCACACCGTGTTGAGTTCCTGTTGTCTCTCCTTTCTCGGTCTTGGTGCCAGATTAGATTTTTAGCAGCTCCATCATCTCATAGTGTTGTATATCAAATCCTTTACTCCTGACACTCCTTATATGCACTTTCACTTTCCTGCTTATGTACTCTTCCTTACTGTCCCCGTTATTTTATGTAGTTTTAATATTTCTCCTTGGACTTTAGGGATATCATAATAAGAGAGATTTTATAGCCTAGATATTATTGCACATTATGGCTGCTGTTAGTTATGGAGATTGATTTTAAGCATCCATGACAGCGAGGTCCTCTCAGTGACAGATACTGGCTGAATGTTCAAATGCAGAATAAATTATTGGAAAAGTGTGAAATCAGCACGTTAACTCATTTTTCTTTATCTGGGTTTGTATAAATCTTAGCTTTGGTTTGGTGTTGGTAATAAAAACTAAATTGGTGAGTAACAGTCCTTTTGTATATTTGCCTCGCAGCCTCTTCTACTGCATTGTAGTTCATGTGATCCATCTCTCTGTAGGTTTTTTTCTCTCCCGCTCTCAAGCAT
This sequence comes from Xenentodon cancila, assembly GCA_014839995.1. Classification (NCBI taxonomy): domain Eukaryota; kingdom Metazoa; phylum Chordata; class Actinopteri; order Beloniformes; family Belonidae; genus Xenentodon; species Xenentodon cancila. Next base: position 21,779,779 of record CM026214.1, read on the forward strand.
TGACAATAATGCTTGTTTTTTCTCCTGTTATATTTCCTGGCTCCTCTCCAGATTTTGAAGAGGTGGAGACTCTTCTGCAAAGCGTCCTCCCATCTCTGTGTTGCCATTTTTCAAACTGGCCTTTTCTGATGTGTGACTATCAAGAACCCAGAGCTACACAGTACTGTCTGGTGATTATGCTTTACGTGGCTCTGCAGCAGGGAGACAGGTATTAATGCACGCACTGTGGATTAAAAACAATTGCACCCACCGACTGGCAAGCAAGAATAAAGGCTTCCGAAATGAATCAATCACATTTTAGATGTGCACAAACACTCTGCAATTGCAAACACCTCACAAATATAACATATCCAAAGACTTTGCTTTGTAAAAATAGAAATCTCTTCAATTCAAAATGTATCAAGTCCCAAAAAAGCTTCTTTTGTGAGCTTGTATTTTTAAGGAATGTAATGAACCAATACATTTTTCATCACAAGTTTAAAAAACAAAACAACAACAAAAAAACAACACTTTGCTGATCCAAATTCTAAGCACTTGTACAGAGCAGTGATGGAGAATGGTTCAGAAACACTGAGCGGTCTGCTGCATCAGTGTCCCTTTGTACGGCAACTACATTTGTCTTTGATCAGCAAAGTCATTTACTGGCTTTGTTGTACTGTATTAATTGTACTAAAAGGAATTAATAGAAAAAATAAAATGTCTCTATGCTTAGTACTACTGCTAGTGTCCAGTGTTTTTAGTTTTTCTTGTGTCTAAACTTTATTGCTGCTCTCAAAGCGTTACTTTCTCTGCTGATTGATATCATTAGGAAGTACTGGCAAACGCTTTCCTTGACAGGTTGTCTGATACAACATAGCGTAAATTAGTTGAGGTGAGTTTCTCTAGGAATTTTTTGCAACTCTAGATATTGTTTTATATCCATTATCCAACAGTATTTCTAGACTTAACAAACATAAAAGTTGCATCCAAGAAGTAAGCCAATCATATTTAACAATCTTGTAATCACAAGATAACCTGCATAATGTTGACTCAAAATAAAGCTGAGTTTGACGATGGATGTGGTCTAATAATCCACTGGCACTGTGATATGTGCCATCCCAGACGAGGATGACCTGTATTAAATATGATTTTACAAGTTTCCCTTTTCTAGTGGTACATCTACTGCTCATATACATCGAGATGATAAATGTATATTAAGTCTTTGGATTGTACAGGTATTCTGCAATAATCTGCTGTAAAATGTAGTCTGATTTCCATCTATGTCAGAATATTAGATAAACCTCCAACAACATCCCTAAAGTAAATTCATTGATTGCACTCCACGCGTGCAAACTACTGACTCTTAACAAGTTGTCAGTGAAGTAATTAGTCTCTGGGTTCAATGGATCTGTTCGATATAGACTCAGGAAAATTGCAATGGTTAATTTATTATCAGCCAAAGCACATACTGTTTGTCTGGTATAAAGATCAGATCACATTTTTAAATTTCTCTCACATCTATGTGAGCTTGTCATGTTTGGGATAATGCCACCGTTGTGTGTTTGTGTAATCCAGGCTCCTACCGGACCAGACGGTGTTCTCCAGCGTGGCCTGGCTGTTGCAGTCAGAGCAGGAGCAGGGCAGCTGCACGATGCCTCGCTCTGTTCTCCGTTCTGCCCTCTACTTACTGGCAGTCACACATGACAAGAGCTCCAAACTCGATGGGGTAACTGAAGATACCCTGTAGCTCATGAAAGCAGGATGTCAGCTTTGATAAGAACATTAGGTATCAAAATCTAGTTTAGCTTTTAGTTGCACATGACCATTTTGGTGATTCAGAGGCAGTAAGACTGTTAGAAAGCCTGTCCTAGTGTAGACTTTCTAAATGAAGTAGGAAAACCTCAAGGCTCTTTCAGACTGGATATTTTTAAGGTGCATATGTCAGCTACAGAGTTGCTCATGTATTGGTGGTAGCGTGTTGGCAGGCGGTCAGTGGTTGGAGTTGGCATTTGATCGTTATGTGCGGAATGACTGAGAGACTCATCAGAGACGCTCACTGACGCATTACCTCATTGCTGAAGGCCAAAGAATATTAAACAAGCCAGATATCTTGAGCAGTTGGAGAATCTCTATTTGAAATGCAGCCAATGTGAGAGTAAGACATCAGCTGAGGTCACTGTGTAGAAGCGAGAATACACAGAGCAAGGGGGAGATCCACAAGACAGTACGAGCAACCAGCTACATTTTCATTTAAAAATGATTTTATTTTTTTGCTCATCTCCAATTCTGCTTTTACACAGATAATCTTTGCAACCCGATGTGCTAATCCATTCCTTGCCCACATTCTTTGTTTTCTTTTATTCTATGTTATGATCAAAACATACGGTTTGTTTCGCTCCCGCACATTGTTTTTCCTCATTTCACATTTGCAGTGTGTGACTCTCCGCCAGTGATCAATCGTGTAATGTGAACAGGGAAATAACTTGGGATTGTGAGATAGCGAGTCATGTAATCTGAACAGAGCAGCGATCGGCACCCGACTCTGAAAACTGCAGTGTCTGAAACCAGCCGTACAATAAACTTAAAGATGTTCGTTTTCAGGCAAAACAAATAGTATGTCACAGTTTCAAATAGTCCTCTTTATTCCTCTTCAGTGAGTCAGCCTAGTGACATGAAAAATATCAAAACACTTTGAACCATTTAGGACAGGTTTTACAGCCCTGCAGTGTCACATAAATGTGTCAAATGTTTTCTGAGATGGAAGTGCTTCGACTGAGAAAGAGACGCAGAGAACACGAGCTACTCAGACGTTTTCTGTGTTTATGGAATATTCATTATCAGATAGCAGTTTGAAACCACTTCATCATCTTTTGTTGAAAAGTCTGTGTTTTAAATTTTACAACATTAGAAAATATTAATATATTTTTAAAGTTTAATAGAACAAGAAACTATGTGAAAATAATTTTGGCTCTGTCATTTTAAAGAACAGTCTGTTTGAAACTGCTTAACAGTATATGCTTTGTCTTAATTATGAATTACATGCAGTGGATTACTGCAGAATCTTCTTGCAGTTTAAATGGTGTGTCATATTTATACTACGTTGTGCAGGCTCATCTCAAACAAAGCACTTTGTTTCATCTTCATCTGTCCTACTTTACGGCCCTTTTCAAGCCCCCGTTGAAGTACATCAGCAAAGCGCTCTCCTCCTGCCAAAGCTTCTCCTCCCTCTACTTCCACCATCCTGCACTCCTCCACTTCATCTGTCGCTATCCGGAGTTGGCGGAAAAATTTGGTTCCCTGGTTTTGGAACTCTGGTTGACCGAGCAAACGCGGCACACTGAGACAGAGCACACCAGAGTAAGGAGACATTTCTACAATTGATGTCTTAAATATTTGCCGGAATGATCTTTATCCATTTAGCTCTAGCAAGATTCACTCTCTAGTTTTACTATGTAACGTAGGTGTATGTTTTTTGTTTTGTTTCTGGAACCTTCAAATGATTTGAAAAACTATTGATTTCACAGGTAGTTACGCAGGAAGACCACAAGCAGGATCAGGAACCAGACATGGAAACCAAGGAGCTACTGGCTCTTATGAAGCAGTACCCAGATACTATACTGACCCTGTTGGTGAGACTAATAGCAATTTATATAATAATATATATTTTATACATGATATATAATAAAACATTAGATTAAAGAGCTTGGAAATATTTAATTGAAAACATGTTTTTAAGCAGGTTGATGTGTTGCATTGTTCAGCATCCAGTGACTGCATGTTTATTGTGAAGCTTGAGACAAAACCAACTTTTTTTTTTTTTAATAAAAGATTTGTTCATTAACCTTGTATAACTGGTTGGCCTAACTGCTTTAGACTGATGCTAGTGACAGAATATTTTAAAGCGCTGGTCAGTTAAATGATTGTCTGTCCGTGTTTCTACAGGACATGGCTTGCACCAGAGAGGCTCCCCTCGCAGAGCGAGTTCTGGGGGTCCTGGAGGTTCTTTTGAAAGACCCAAGAGACTATATGACACAAGACTTGTGTACAGACTTTAGGTCAGCCCTGCTCCAGGCATTACAGCGGATCAGTGTGGAAAGCATGGGTCATGGCCTTGGACAGGGGCACACTGCATCAGGTATAAGACATAATACATAATATGAAAAAAAAAAAAGTTAATCATCTTCCTTCATAAAGTAATACAATCAACATTTTAATTTTTAAAAGAATATCATTTTTCTGTGGGCTTTGCTCTTAACTAGAGCTGATCCGTGTTACACCACAGACATTAGTAATAGAAGCCTAAAAGAATAAATGAATATTCACACGGACACACTACAGTTCACCTCGTTGAGTTTATCTTTTTATTATGCAGAAGGCTGTTTTCTACCTCAGTTATGCATATTAAAAATTTGCATTACTTCTAAAAGTTTTTCATCAAATTTCCACACATTTAGTACACATACAGACAGACAAGCACACACTAATACTAATACCCTTTGCTTTAGGCACTGGTTACACAGTGAGATGTAGTAATACACATGTAATATCTTTTTTCTCTCCCTTTCTAAAGAAGATATTGTTTCATTCTCATTATTAGAAGCAACCTCCAGCAGTACCTCTGTGGTTTCATGTGTCCTTCTCTTTAATTCAGCTTAGTTCAATCCATCCATTTTCTATAGCCGTTTTAATCCTTTGCAGGGTCACGGGGGTCTGCCGGAGCCCTTCCCGGCTCATTATAAGCGAGAGGCAGGGGTCCACCTGGACAGGTCGCCAGTCTGTCACAGGGCCACATTCAAAGACAAACACAGTTCAATCCATTTCTACTCAATTGACATTAGTTCTATAGAGCCTATTTCAAAACACTTTGCACAGAAAGCACTCAAAGTTTACAGAGTTAAATACAACACAAATTATATTCAAAGTAATTCCATTTTATTGCAAGTCATCCAAAATCTATGTCATTATCCAATTCATTGTAGTAAAGTCTACAGAAACCTTGCATATTGAACATATTAACCACCAGGGTAGTTTTTACTTTGAAAGCTGTTTACTTCTGTATCTTTCTCTCTTTTTTTTTGGACACATTTTAATTATAAACCTCAGAAATGTACAATAAACAAGCACAAGATATAAAAATGAAGGCAGAGATGATTCAACAACGCACCCCTAATAGATTGAACCACAGAGGTGTATTACACCATCTGTGAGGTCACAAATCACTGTAAGACTTCTTGTGAGCGCTGAAGCATACTGGAGTATGCTTTATAAACGCGACATTCAATTCATCTTATCATCGTCAAACTCTACAATGCACTTCCACAGTACCCCAGTAATGCACCCACCCACCCACCCATTCCTGTTTGATGTATAATAAAATAAACGCAAGCTAGAAAAGCAAAGGACAGACAAATACTCACACGCACACCCCTTCAAAAACACATTTGTGAGATTATTACACACTGATCAACATCTATAAAGTAAAGTACATGGATTAATTGGGTTGGTCTGGTACATTGTTTTAGCACAGCTTAATGGAAAGCACTTAGTTTAATCTTTTTCAAATCTGTGAGAAGTTTTTAAAATAATGTTTGCGTTGATTTATGTTTACTGGGTCTTTTTTACGAGCCATTGCACTAACAGAAAGCCTAAATGGTGTGTTTCATGATATGAGTTTTTGATTCCAAAAAACAAATAACATTTGTGGACACATCTTAAAATACCACAATCTATTAGTCCGTTAAAGCTGGTTTACACGTAGTCAGTGTGGCACATGATGCTATTTCCTCTAAGTCCTCTGCCTAGCAAGCACAGTTTTAATAAATGTTGTCACAAAAGCCATTTTCACACATGAACACCTGAGGGTATCCGGAGAATTGGGTGCACGCTTTGTCCACAGTTGCCTGATCACACACATATTTGACAGCCGGAAATTCTCTGATGAGATGCATCCTTTCTACTACCAGTACTCCTGGGTGGTTCATATATATCACACACACACACACACACACACACACACACACACACACACACACATAAACAAGATTGGCCCATTCTGAGATTTTCTTGGACATATTACCAGGGAGTTGGCTGCATAAACACTCAAAGTCTAATCAATCTGATGCAGATATATGAGCTCTCAAATGCAGCCCCAAACGTTTTATAAAACTTTAGGGCTGCAGTGCATGTGTGAGCACAACTGAAATCTGGCCTGTTTTCACTGAACTCTGTTACCTTTTGATTAATGCTGGAAGGGAAGAATCCCATTAATTTACCATTAAAATTAATAGGATGGAATATGAAGTACTTGTTTATATAGAAGACACTGCAATATTGATTAGGTTTGTGCAAATTGTGGTATCAGTTTGCCTAGTGTTGCTTTACAGCAAGGATTTTATTCATACATAGACAACTGCATGTTTAAACGAGGGGTTTCTTATATTCTTTTAAAAGTATTATTCTGAATTTCTCCATTCTAAGGGGTAGACAGCCACTAGTAGATCAAATTAAACATTAACTACCACAGCAAGCTTTTGTGTGTTTCTGGAAATGTGCATTCTATCAGATAATGTAATATTAGATATGACTCTGCTTCTTGTTTTAGGTATCTTTTACACAAACCTTTCAAGAGATAATTTCTCTAAATTGTTAATTTGACAACAGTTTCGGTAGTTGGGCATAACATTATTACAAGATGATCACAATACAAGTTCCCCTTAAAGCAAAAGAAAGTTCATCTTATAAACATTTATAGGAGGTGGAACAATGTTTTGCTGGATCATGATGCTTGTTATGTTGTGAATGTTAAAAAGGTTGTGCTAAACACAGAAATGTTAAAACTGGATATTGATGCCTACCCCTGGTGAGTGATGAAGCCTGTTGTTTTTATATAACACCAGAAGGGAAAGGCATTTGGTTTTTGTCAAACTGCACTTGTTCAGTTGCATGCATACATGAAGCATGCATCCTTGTGCCTTCGGTAGAGTTGTCTGCCAGATGGTGTTATGTCTGCATACTTGACCAGGTTAATGAGAACAGCTGAAGGGCACAACACCAACGGGCTGGCTGGGGATCCAAGAAGTGTTGCTGTGGTTAGCCTCTGGCTGCTCTCTGCTCAAACCAGGACTTCAGGGTATTACAGGGTGTTATCCCTTCTCGTGTCCTAGTTCAGCTGCACTGCAATTTGCATTAATATATACTCTATATTAGCTTTAATGTAGTGCCATCCTGAGGGGAGAGATTTTAATATTATGCAGTACAGCAGTAAAAGACAACTACTCTTCCAGATCTTCGTCCGGTCTGATTTTGGTATAAGCACGGCTACCCTTTGTCTCCTTTCACCTCACGCTCCTCTGCATGCTGACTTTCTTCTTTTAGCTCGACCTTGAATATTGTTTCTTAAAGTGTTAATAGGAATTTATAGTGGCCTACACTTTGATTTTTCTTTGCCTTTATTTAATGATGCAGACCAATAGTCATCTATTGGTGGGAAAAAAAAGTGAAAGCAAAATATTCTCCCTTGTTAAAGAAACTCTAATTGAACAATGTTAGTTTAAACCATGTCTTTTATTTGGGTTTTTCTGTCAAATTAAAATTGCAGCTTGAACTTGGTAATAAGTTTCTGCTCATTCTGGTTGAGTGCACGTAGTCTCTTAGGGTCCTTTTTTTCTTTCTTTGTGTAGCAGTCAACTCGCTCCCCCTGGTGCTGAAGCTGCTTTGTGTGACTCAGGCCACCGATCTGCCTTTACATCCCCTCAACTGTAACATGGAAGGACTACACTTCAAGCTCCTGTACCATGGTGAGACCAACTGTTTTAACTAGCATTCACATGCAGACAAAGAGACAAGCTACATTAGAAGCAACTGTACTGTACTATGGAAATGCAAACCTTTTCTGCTTCAAAGACCCTAAGAAATGCTGCAGCAAAGACCATTTAGTTCTTTCAGTCATGAATACAGATGCGTTTATGCTCATGGAGGCATTCACATGCAGCCTAGCAATGGCGTATTTACGTGAACTGGTTTGCTTTGGTGTCATTTACATTGTTTTTTTTTCTTCATTAATGGGTGGTGTTTCTCAGTTAATCAGTCATCCATGAAACTTCATCGCTCCTGCACTGGTTGTCGTTTTTGTACAGATTTGTGATAGATGGCAGCAACCACATGGAGATTCCCGTACAAGCACTCCTTTTTATACACTTTTTGTACAAATACAAATTTTAAATTAAATTGGTTTGTCCCTATCAAACTATCATTTAACTGAAATGACTTTTTGTTTCTTTAGTCAGAAGCTTAAAATAGCAATTTTGACATTTGACATTACCCAGTGCTGACATTGATTGCTTTGATTCACATTGTTTTGGTCTCTGAGGAAAGTTCACACTATTTGCCGTCTCATAACAAATCTAGGGTTGTTTTAACTCGGGAAGTCTGAGCTACCAATACCTGAAAGAAAAACTATGCAGCTTCTGGTGTTTAAAATCTAAAAATGCAAAAGTTAGTCACAGAGAATGGTTTTTCCTTAGCTAGGGTAGGAAGTGAAGCGACACAAGGACAACTGTGTGAGTTCTTCTTTGTGTATTAGTCAGTAACATAGTGGGAATGCTGAAGCCGACCAACACAGAGAGCCTACTGCCTGCCTTCAACTACCTGCACAGCTGCCTGAGCTTGTCCCCTGCACGCGTCACTGACAGAGGTTAGACACAGTTCACTTCTCCATGTGTATTTCTTTTCTTCCCCATCCAACACTGCTATTTCCACACACTGCCTCTTCACGCCGTTTGTCATTATGTTTCTCCCACTCCGCACTCCGTCTCTCACTTGTTGACAGAAATGACAAGCTGATCTTGATCCTTGTAACAGTGAAGCACAAAGAAGATTATAATCGTGCGAGCTGGTTTTGGCTCAGTCATGGGCTTTCCCTTTAGATTCTTGTTTTTTTGTTGTTATTTTTTTTTTTTTTTTTTTGTTTTGCTGTCTTAGTCTGAGAGCTGCTCACATACTTTCACAAAAGCGTAGCACCACAAGCTGAGATTTCCATTATATTCTAGGGAAGGCGTATATCTATAATACTTTAACTCGTATACTCATATACTTTAAAAGAATATAACTAAATACATGATTAATTTTACTGCAGGCAGTGAATATATATATATATATATATATATATGTGTGTGTGTGTGTGTGTGTGTACATGCACACTCATCACATTATTAGGTATGCCAGGTGTACCTAATAAAATAAAATTGACCAGTTCAGTCCTCACTTACTGTGTTTTCATACCATCCATTCATGACCTATACCTTCTTCCATTAATGACTTTATTAGGTATGCCAGGTGTACCTAATAAAGTGGCCGGGAGTGTAATTACCCTGCTTAAATGACCATGGAAAAACAGTCAGCAGAGGTCAGCAATGAGCTGGTCTGTGGTCAATAAGGTGAGGCACAGATGATGTAGGGAGGGGAAAAGCTTATTATGCCTGTATTGTTAATCACCGCTTCAGTTGCAGCCTGCCTCTATTCATCCTCTGCGTCTCCACTGCTAGAAGTAAATTCATTATTATGTTATTGCAGCTTCTGGCCACCCAGCATTTAAACCATTATGGTGCACAGAAATAGTAACACTTTTTTTTGTTTGTTTTGGTGAAGCAAAAGGTAAAAATGATAAATTTACATGATAAAATATGATAAAATAATAAAATTGACTAGTTCAATCCTCATTTATTGTGTTTTCATACCATCCATTCATTATCTATACCAGCTTTTTCCATTAAGGAACTATGCATTATTTATTTGTACATGTATTATATTATTTATACATTCAGTTGGACATTCACGTTGGACCAAGCCAATGTGAGCAGCTTCTAGATGTTTATCTTTCAGTGCTCCCTCACTTTGAAGGCATCACATAAAACAATGATGACTGAAAGTCAGGCACAGCTTTCTTCTTTCCCGTGGATTTGGTCAGATCTGGTTGCGTCTGTTTGGTTCACCAAATTGACCTTTCCTGCTTTAGACCAGGGTCCGAAATGCCTACCTTATGCAGACATAATAATACAAAAACTAAATATAGAAATAGATACTTAAATTTGGAAACAGGTGTAGAAATACACATGAATAAATCAAGTAGTTTAGAGGTCAAAATTGTGATGTATGTGCCCTGTAATCAGTTATCTATCGATCAATGAACATGCAAACATGAGTGAAAATGGACATCTCAAAATGTATGTGACTTTTTTCCGGGATGCATGTCCGGCACCAGCAGCGAAATATAAATTTATCAGACACAGTTGAGGAAGAAGGTGACAAGTTGTCCTTGATCTTTTCATAAGTGGCTGGACAGGACTTTGACACCCTCTGGTGCTAAATGGAGCTTTTTTTGTCTGGACTGTTTTGACATTGACACAAATGACACATCCTGAAAAGCAGCTGGTGTGCACGCATGCCATTTCAGATGGTTGTCATTTTCAGATGAAAGTTTGGTAGAAGACACTTGTAGTTGTCAGTGTGAACCAGCACAACAGATCTGACCAAATCAGATCTGAATCGGACATGGACAATGTAGCCGATTCTTGTGATTGCATTATAAGGTACTGCTAAAGCAAGAAATCCAAGACAGTAAATGAAGAAAACTAGAAAATATCCAGAGTATACTGGTTTAGGGGAATTACATGAGTAGAAGCAGATAAGTTAATGAGTCGGCAAACAAGTGATCATATTGCAAACTGTGATGTGAAGTTTATCAGTTTGTATAGACAATGTGTAATTCTGCGGGGGTTTTTTTTTCCTATTTTGCATTGTGCAGAACAAAAATTACAGTGTGCACCTGCAGCTTGTCACCCTGCAGTCATCCTTACCAACTGTTATTCCTAATCAACTGTTATACTCATGCACCGCACTAACGTTTATGTGTAATGACAGAGTGCTTTATCTTTGCCAGCTGTCTCCATGCTGCTCTCCAACAGTGGGCTGATGGACCAGCTGCAGACAGTCATCTCCTCCTCCAGTACACCACCCCCACCACCATCAGCCTGCCCTCCTCTGGCCCTCCTGTGCTGTGGCCATCTACTGCTGTCTTCCCTCGTTACCTTGCAGCACATTCACTCTTCTCAGGTACACACTACAGCTCAGCTCTGCTCTTATCACGACTCTGGGTTTGAACGCCGCAAAGTCAAGGGCAAATTACAGAACATACAACAAAACAGAGCATACAGCTCCTTGTTGGTGCAGAACTTAAAAAGAAAAAAAAATGATTGCATTTGTTTGATAGATATCAATGTATGAATTGGGGATGCAAAATAAAGCTTTGCGTTCTTTGCTCTCTGCTTGCACTGCAGAGATAATACATTTTTTGCTTGCAGCAAATTTGATCCTAATCTTGTTATACTGATTGCCCTCTCTACCTTTTTTTTCCTTCTTTGTCTTTCACTAATGTTTAAGGTCCATAAGAGCATCAGTTGGAGCCTTGACACAGCTGTGGATCGGCTCCTTGTTAAGAAAAGAAACACGGACAACCTCTTGCTGGGTAACCAAAACAGAATTTCATTGGTATATTGTTTTAAAAGCTTTTTAAGCATGTGATTTGGTTGCAAATGAAAAGTATCAAAGCATCCTCTGTAATTGCAAATAGCACTGCTTGTTATTCCTCTTTCTCCCATTTTGTTTTTGTTCTACAAATTTTTTTTTCCTAAGCGTTCATGCTGGTGACTTTTATATCCTGTCTGAAACATTCGCAGACGCATGAGAGGTTACTGCATGCCAATACAAACTCATTTAGTGTAAGCAATACCCAATTATTGCTGCGGCTTTCCTTATAAAGTGTAAATCTGGGGATACTGAAAAGGATCTCCTCAATGCAGTTTACACATACACTTGCACAGGTAAAGCAAATATCTGTCAATGCATCAATTTTAGTGGACTTAAACAAACCCCTGGCCTGCGTTTCACACACACACACACACACACACACACACACACACACACTCATTATATTAAGTAGCCCACATCCCACTGCAGCTCTTGTAGACAGATCATCCCTGCTGCTCCTGTTTTCCTGTCAGCTGGATAAGTAGCCTGTCAGGGTCTCTGTGATGCATTGGCTCCCTTCCTCTGCATGCGCATCTCTATGTCTCTGCATTCACTCATCCTTTTATCTGTCTGTTTCTCAGTTTTTAACCTCCCTTATGCTTTCCAGTTTACCATTACTGTTCTGTTTCTTTGCTTCATCTGCTCTCTCTCTTTCCTGCTGACACTAATTAGCCTTCCCTCCCTCAAAGAACTCTAATCTCAGTGTACTTGGCATAAGTGTGTTTCAGATGGTTGGCTGCTTTCAATTTCGGATTCCGCTGTGTTTTAGCTATCCTTTTGGACTCGTCTCTCTGTCTTTATCTCCATCTTGACTTTGGTCTCTCGGTCTTTCTTAACTTCCTTCATCCCTGCATCTATCTCACGGACTCACACACCCTCTACTTGGAACTGGCATCTCTTACTTATTGACCTCACTGTGTCACATAACAGTCAAAAAATTGCTATCAGTTGCTTTCAGCTGTTACTCTGCCTCTTCACTATGCCTCCATTTTCACTGATAATAGATTTTACCATCTTTTTCTCCGTCTAATTTGTTCTTCCCACATCGACCCAAATAGTTACTTCTTCTCTTGTGGTCCTCTTGTGCCCGTTGCATCACATTTGTTTGCCATCTCTTATTTGTCTGGCTTGTCTCTGTGTGTGGGTTTTATTTAATTTTTTTAATCATTTGTCTGTCTTGCTTTACCACTATTCCCATCAAATGTATTTTTCTTTTTCTCTGTCCAGTCAGCCACCTGAAGTTGCTGCAGGCCCTTCTTGATGTTGACCTGGCCTCAGCGGTACTGTGCCTCAGCACTGGTTCTGGATTGGTCGGGCCCAGACCCTTGGGGGTTGAAAGCGGCGCGTTGTACCCGCTTGGCTCCAAAGGGGCACTGTGCCTCACTAGTGCTCTGAGCGGGCTTCTTTTGCAGGTAGTAGTACATGCATGTTAGTGTTTACAAAGGTTAAATTTAGGGAATATTTGGATTTACAGTAAAGGCGAATATGTTTGTTATGGAAAATATAAATTATAGCAAGGTGCAGTAAATTTTATATATTTTAATGAAAGTTCATGTAAATGTCCTGCAAAGTGACTGAGAAGATTTAGAGGAAATAAATTACTGAAGGCACGGCAGAATGGAGGGATTTTAAACACTAAGGTAACAGTCAAACTGTAAATGTTTGGGAAGATTAGTCACTTGTTTTTGTTGTCGAATAGCCATAAGTGCTGTATGGATTTTACATCACAGCATGAATGAGTGAGCTGTTACGGAGACTTCCTTTGCATTGCACCACTGCCTTTTCCACAGTTCTTGTTTTATGGATGGCATGAATTGAGACCAACAAGAGTATATTTCTGTGACAAAATGAAAGGTAGAGTGCAATAGCCACCGGTGTATTATCTTTAAGTACAATATAACCAGAAGGATAGCAGGCGTGGTACATAAAACCATACAGCATTTTAAATGGAGGCTTGAAAACAGACCTGCATAATGAGGAAGGGAAGTGAGAGGCAAACTTGTATTTGTAATGCAGTCTTTAATCAGAAAATGATAAGCTTCTCAGTATTATCATTAGGTGGATATTAATAAATTCCAATAGTGACAATCAAAAAGTGCTGTTTAGGCGCAGTTACAGTTGCAGCAGATGTAACATAAACAAATTCTTTAAGCTTTACAAAATGACATTGAATGTGCATTTTTCAAACCAGGTTGATTAAAAATAAAATCCCAAACGATAAGTCAGTTATAATAATGACATTGCATACATAAATAAAGTATTTGTAGTTGATTCTAATACGTTATTGGTGCATATTCCTATTTAACATGACAACAGACTGGAGTTTCAATAATGTTCATTTTACACTAAATAAGTGAAGAAGTACTTCTATTTGTTGCCTGCCAACACTGAAAAAATTTAGCATGGTTCAAAAACTAAGAAAAAAACAAGATCATACACGGTTGTATCCTAATCTGTTCACATCTACAGACTATAATCTGCCTAAAATGCAACAATTGTCCCAATGCTGCAGCATTGTCTTAGTGGTCAGCCCTGTTGCCTCACAGCAGGAAGGTTCCTGGTTCAATTCCCAGGGAGGAGTCTTTCTGTGTGGAGTTTGCATGTTCTCCCTTTGCTTGCGTGGGTTCTCTTCGGGTACTCCGGCTTCCTCCCACAGTCCAAAAACATGCAGGGTAGGTTAATAATGATTCTAAATTGCCTGTAGGTGTGCACATGGTTGTTTGTCTTTGTATGTGGCCCTGTGATGGACTGGCGAGGGTGTACCCCTGCCCCTCGCCTGTAATGAGTCGGGATGGGCTCCGGCAGACCCCCGTGACCCTGCAAAGGAATAAGCTAAGGTATGGAAAATAGATGGATGTCCCAATGCTGCTGCTTGCCAGTGTTTGGTTCCCCTCCAGTGACATCTCTACTCTCTGTAAAAGACTAATGCTGCACTGAGCTCTAAAGGTCAGTGCTCTGTAGCCCAATACCAGCTCCCTAACCCCTCCTGTTGATGCATGGGTTCAGCTGCAGCAGCAAATACCTGGGCACTTTTCAGATGAGGTGATTGAGTGGCGAAGGTGATCGACTGCTTATCCGTTGTGCTCTGCAGCATGGGTTTAAATCCCATCGTTGTTGTATTCACTAAGCCTTATGGAAACACATTTACCATCTAAAATACATGTTGTGGGGTTTGGCTGTGGGCTAGCAGATAGAACAGGTGGCCGTCCAACTTGAAGATAAACGGTTCAGTCTCCGTGAGTGTTGGCTCTGTGTTGGAGGGGTTTCTAGTGGTTCTCTCCTAAAAAACATATACAAATAAAAACCATTTACCTCCTAGAGCACATACACACCTCACTCAACTCAGTTTCCCTTTTTCTCTTTCATTTCACTCTCTGGCCCTCAACTATTTTTTTGCTCTCACTTTGGCGTTTTCATTCATCTTAGTGTGTTCATCTGGTCTTCTCTCATCTGTACTGGCTCTAGCCTGTCTTCACTTCACCTCCCTCACGCCTCCCACTCATTCTTTTGACTCCTTTCTTGTGTTGACTCTTCCTTTCTCCTCATGGGTTAGGGCATAACTCTCCATTGTCATCTGATATCTCTGCCTGGCCTACTTCAGTATTTTAGGACACTACACAGTGCTCACTGTCAGCCGCTGTGGGAGACATGCATTATTAAAATCTCACTCAGTTTCTCTCCCCAGGTGTTATTTTGTTCTCCCTTTATTTTTTCTGAATGAATCGCTGTCCGTTGCAGTTGCAAGCATGTGTCTGCATGTGTGCATGTGTTTCAGTTCTCTCTTGACTTATTGACTTGACTTAATACCTCAAGAAAACCAAAGAAGTTTTTAAGGATGATAATAACATGAAAACTCTAAATGAATGTGTGGTCCATTTTATGGCATCTTATTTTAGTTTTCAAGCTCACTGCCATGACTGTTGGGAATGATCAAACTCAGATCCAACAAAGTCGAGGCACAAAGTGTGGTCTTATTTGCTGAAGTAAAGTTACTAGAGGTGCAGGGGGTGTTTTCTCATAGAAAGCAAAGATTAAACATTTATCATGTTTCAGCTGCTCAGATAAAACAACATGGACAAGTTTGGTTTGCATCTTTTCCCTTTGAGTTGGTACTATTGTTCAGATAAAGCATGCTGACATCCCCAAATTATTAACTTGTTTTGGCTTGAAAGGAGCTTTGTTATAGGAAGACAACATAAATAAAGTGTTAAGCAATTTACCTGATTGGTTAGGTTTATTCACTAAAAGTTTTTGGTTACTCTTCGGAAAAGAATACGGATAGACCATTTCAAGTGATTTTCCATGTTCCTAAATTGCTCTTGAGGGAGTTAGTCACAAAATAAATATACTTTTGTTGTGTAGATCAATTTAGTCATCACAAAGCTGGAAGATTTTTATTTCTTTCACAAATTTGTTTAGTTGAATTTTATCTGATATTACTTCGTCTACTGTGTCCTCAGAAACACGAGTTGATCCTGAGAGCCTCGGTCAACTGTCTGAGCTCCCTGCTGGGTTTCCTGAAGAGGAAAAGTCTCACTACAGGTACATAAGTGAGAGAGGAGAAGAAAAAAACGGGAAGAATGAGTGTAGATAAATTGTTTAAACACAAGCTTTGCACTAGTCGTGCTTCCTTCCCCGCTGTATTTCTTCTGAGAGATGGTGTTATCAGTGTCTTTACTCACAGCAGTTTTGATAAGTGTTCAAAATTCTTGATAAGACAAGATTGAATAAACCATAAAATGATAAGAAGTCTTTTATAAATATAAAGTAAATGAGATGTTTATTTATGGATATAGTGTGAAAATTAAGCATTAGTTCATGCACTTTACTATTAATTTAAGCATTTTGTCATTATTAAAAATAAAAACATAGATTTTTTTAAAAACATTTCTCTACTTTTACATTTATGTTTTTAATCAAGTAAATTATTTCCCCCCCAGCAACACTGACACCATTTTTTTTAACTTTATCTCCGTCTTTAATCCTTTAGCATGTATTTATGTTAACAGACATACTTATTTAATTATTTTTACAACTTTATATTAACTGAACAGTGTTGCCTACTGCCAAGAGTGTTGACTGTTCAGTAATAATACCTGGAAGAACAGAGTGAAAGTAAACTGATGTTTTTTTTCTCTTCTGTCGTGTGTGTGTGCATCAGCCCAGTATGTGGTGTGTCAGCCATGGACTCGATTCCTCCTGTACTGTCTGCTCAGCTCAGGAGAGAGCTGCCTTCTGCACCCTGCCATTCTCAGACTCATCACAATTGTAAGATGTCTCTCTCTCTCTCACACACACACACACACACACACACACACACACACACACACACACACACACACACACACACACACAGAGGCAGACTAAAGAATAAATTCACAGACATAGTTCTAAGGAGAAATTAATCTTTGATGTTAAAGATATGAAAATTTAATGAAGATAAAAAAGGAAAAGCATATAGATCGCATGAATAATTCAGATGAATACAATGATGTGTTATACAGAATTACTCTGTAAAGTAAATCACATCCAAAAATAAATTATTACTATATTTCCTGCTGAGCCACGCCACTAAACACTTTCATGTTTTATTTAACAGTCATAGATTAGGAACTAGTAGGACTCATTTGTGCCAGTAGTCAGCTTGTACCATGATATCTTATAATATTTTTTTTAAATTAAGTTTCCTGATGTGAGTTAATGGACTTTTATCTGCACCTCAAAGAAAGGCTTGAAAGTAACCTTATTTAAAAATTATAGATCCTAGGTTTGCAGCCCACAGGTGAACAATGTCCGTACATAACAGTTATGGTCTGGAATCATATGAAATACATCAACAGTCATAAAGTTCATATCATGAAAACCTGGCGCGCTTTCTTTTTTTTCCCCATATGATCTTGAAGGTGCACCAGGTAATACAGGAGAGAACCTTCTGCTAATAGTTGAGGAGCGGTGACTTTTAAGAAAGTTAATGGCTACCTCGCTGATGGTTAGAAATTATAAACATTTACCGAAAAGAACCAGCTTCATCTGAACAAACACAATCACAACAAATACAACTGAATTATACTTTCATAAAAACCTAAAACAGCAGGCTTATTTTGAGATTTAGGTTTTTATTATTAAAGGTTATTAAAAGACTGATAAATAATATTAGGAATTTCACTATTAGGAAGTTGAAGACTTTTAACAAAAATATCCCGTATCCTGTCGCGTAATCATGTGGGTTTTGAAGGGAGTAAAGGCTTTACAATAAAAGTGTCTATACTGCTTGATTTCAAGCATACAATCATATTCTGGCTCTTCAAATTGGCAATCAGTCATCATAACGCCCAACTTATTAAACTTCATCTTCTGAATGTGCTTCATCCCACCATTGATTTTCCTGTCCAGGGTTGCAGGGGGGTCGGCCCCCTGACATCAGCTGTCACCAGGTTAGAGGCACCCTGGACAGGTTGCCGGTCCACCTTCATGTAAAGTCTTGCCTGAAAATACAACTTGCATGTTGTGTTTTTTTCACAGAGTATACACATGTTATTTTAAAGATGTGTTTGTGTGAGTTACTGAAGAAGAAAAAGTAGGTGATCTTAACATTGTCTTTAAAAATGTTTTTTTTTTTTTAAATAATACATCCTATTCTCAATGGCTGGAAACAAGGCAACGGGACTTCTTATTCTTTTCCTGAAGATGTTTCACCCTCTATCCTGAAAATGTTGTTCTTCAGTTCTTCTAGACTGGTGTGGAGTTTCGAGCTTGTAACTTTAGTTGTATGTAAATCACTGACCCTCCCTCTACTTGGTCGAGTTTTCTCTCAGACAAAATCACAGAGGAGGTTTCCAACCTCATTAAAAAGGCTCAGCTTTCACAACATCAGAAGAGCAACACAAAAACATACATTTCTAATCCTGCGGCTGAGAGCAAACAGATACTTGACAACTTCTAACTCCACCAAGCAAAAAAGACAAGGACAGCACATATTTGGAAATCCAGGATCAGCCGGTAAAAAAAACTAACAGAAATTATGTTTTAGCCAAAGGACTCAACGTCCAGTGGTGGGCCTAATAACTGCAGCTGAGCCATCAATAAAGAACAACAACATATCTGAGGCAGGAGTGGAACAACTGAGGATGAAGGTGAAAGCAGCGATTACCAGTGCAAGAACTCATCCACCCAACCTGACACCCCAGCAAAGGAAGGCCGTTTCTTCCCTGAGCAGAGATGAAAACATCACTACTGAAAACTATGCTTTTCCAGGAACACCTTCGGTCTGTGGTCTCCCTTTAACTTCCTGAGCTGCACTTGAATATTGCCTTAGCAGCACTTGTTTAAATGCTGAGTTAATCTGCACCTACTTTGTGATCTACTATGTTACTGGGGCTTGATTGTAATTCCTCTGCTGTAAGACGCTTTGGATAAAGGCGTCTGCTAGTTGTAATTTCATTTTAACAATAAACAAGGAAAGATGCAAAGTAGGTTTCAACACCCTCAGGAAACAAATGAAGCAAGACAGGACCAGTTTTTTCTCCAGACCAGATCTGTAACCCTGCTGGAACCTCTACCTCTCCTCTACCTACTTCGAGTTCAATGACCAGTTTAACAGGCAGAAACGCATTTGTGCCAGTGGTTCTCTAGAAGAAGTCTGAACATTGAAGATTATTGGAAACCTACACACACAAACCCAACATCTGTTATTTTTTATTTTCACCACTCTGGAAGGTCAGCATCAGTCAAGTCTACATCATTGGGCTGAGAATATTCCCAGTAAGGCAGAGGAAAAAGAAAAGGAGCACGAGCACATTGAGAAAGCACTTCAAACCAGCGGATATCCCAACTGGGTCTTTTGTTAAGTCGGCCAAGAAATCCAGAAAAAAAACCAACACAGCACTAAATAAAGAGAAGAAAAACAGGAGCAAAAATGTTGTCATCCCATACGTAGCAGGGTTGTCTGAGAAACAGACAACACAACACACCACCTCAGACCGAAACTGCTTTATCCAAAAGATAAAACTGAGCAGAGTCGTCTACATGGTCCAGCACAGTAAGGAGTGTACCGAGCTACTGAAGAGCACCTCCATTAACCCATGACACAGCACAGGTTCACACCTTGATTCATGTGACCCAAACAGGTAAATGGACTGACAGTGGGCAGAAAACCCACTGAAGTGGAGGGAGGGTTAGTGATTTACATATAACTGCTACAGTTTATAAATACGCCACTATTTCTGTGAATAGAAAGTGTGACGTATTCAAAGAAAAGAAAAAAAAGTCCTGTTGGCTTGTTTCAAGCCTCAGTTACCTTGACCTGGAGAGCCCCCCAGCATAATGCCTCCTATTCATTCCACGCTACAGGGTTAGAGTCTCCTTCATTCCTCTGTACGGTACTTACAGAATATAAATAATGTCAGATCATTTTAGGGAGATTTTTTTGTTGTTGTTTTTCATCTCTAGTGCAACACTTTTGAATAGAAAAGTGCAGCCCCTTTTAAATTTTAAGATTTTACATGTCAGGCTATAAAAGAACGGAGAGTGTGTTGTGTAGAAGAGTAAATTAAACATTTGCTGTAACCTGTTGGCAAAACAGCCAACACATCTACCTTGCAAACCAATGATATCAGTGCCATTTTCAGTTCAAATTTTCAAAGAAAAAGTCAGAATCTTTAACAGTTGATGCCAAAGCTGATTAAAACGACCACTTACTCTCAGCTGTAGCCATCTACACTGGTTACATCGCCGCTCTGTCGTCATTGTATTAAACCCGCCCAGATTATAGACTGATTTCATTGGCTCCCCATGACTTTTGGGCATAGTTAATGAGCTCCACTGGATTGTAACTGGAAGTACCTGCAAAGCAAATTTAAATTTGCCTTTGCTACGTCTGGATTTCTAGGCTAGGCACATGTGGAGCTGTCCATTATGGCTCAAAATCTCCATGCAGGTCTCGTCTCTACAAAGAAGCTGTGTTGAATGTTTTCCACCTCTGAATAATCATTCTCACTGAAGAATGATGGACACCAGATCATTTGGAAAGCTCTTTTCCAGGTTGATAGGGAGCAACAGTTGCTTCTCTGAGATGGTTGGTGATATCTTTCCTTTTTGGTATTGTGTTAGAACTCACTTGATTATTCCCGACATGCCATCCACTGAAACGTCTTCAAAGAAGTCACATTTATGAACGCTCTGTTTACAAAGTGCATCTGATTAGGAGCCTTTAATTATGATGGAAGTCATTTTTCAAAGAGTGCTTCTGCATTTCGGCTTTTTTTTTGTTCAATAAATAATGACACACTGCCATGTGTTGTTTATCCTACATTGTACTCAACAATTTTTTTTTTTAACCTCTAAGACAGTTTATATTTACCTAAATCCTGATACTCAAAGCCTGAGACGTGAAAGATGATCTGCTTTCTTCTTTATGTGACTGTAGCTCTCCTTCCTGGGAGCTTTTTGTGCAGATGAAGACATGCGACTTCATGCCACTTCCTCAAGCGCAACTGCATTTGGCACTCAGTTTAGACAGGAGGATTATGTAACTGGGGACTTCATGGAGTACCAGGCAGGATGTTAAAGCCAGAATCTTGTGTGATGGCATCTGTCAGGACACTGGTGTACGAGAGAGACAGATCAGCAGGTCCTGTTATATGTCTTTTATCCGCCACTGTTAAAACGTCATCTCAAGTTTAATAAGAAGAACATGAGAACAGACTTTTTAATACTGTGAACACATTGCTAGCAACTGTTTGCTAACATTAATAGTCATGACACGCTGAGTCGAGTCTCTACTGGTTTTTCTCTTACTCTAATTAGTTGTTTTTTTTCTAGTGCCTGGCCCTGATATTTTTGCTTCCATGTTCTGTCCTGATCTCTCTGAAGCCTAGGCTCATAATTATATGGCTGTGGTCTGTGATGTGCGTGTGATTTTAAATTTTTAAAATCTTAAATCTATTCAGCATCAAAACACTCAATAAATCTATATTTCTTACAACTAAAGTCATTCTGGTTTGGACAATCTGCTTTATGCCATGTAGCTGCTGAGCTCTTGTTTTTGCTTTGTTTTTCTTTTGTTCTAAAACATAAAGTCTTTAAGTTTTAATTAGGCAAATTTGGTTGCTGCATTTTTTTTTTTTTAATCCTGCAATTAGCACTTTAAATTCAAAAGGAGGATGTATTGCTTCTTAAGTAGCTGTGGAGCCCCAAAAGCAGCTTCTTCATAGCATTCATCCATAACCAGCTCATCCATTTGCACAGAAGTGCACAGCTTAATTAAAAAATAATAATAGGCACGCACAATAGTGAAAAACAAAGTACATGGATTCAAATTGTAACATTTTTTATGCTGCATCCCATGGCATGTATAAACTGACAGTATAGTTTATAAACAGCGGTGCCCACTGGACCACTCGCGTCTCAAACCTTTCCTCAATTCTCCTTCAGCTTTAGCGCTATGCTGACATAATACTTCACTTAGAAAACACTGCAAATAAACACGGGACTTTTGAGTCATGAGCTCATTTTAACTAAAAGCTGTATGTTTTTTCAGCACTAACCCATAGACGGTAGTACAGAGGCTGTAGTGGCATCATCAATCACACGGTTAGGCTGCATGTGCCATTCTTGACGTCTTACTCAAGATTAAGCAGATCCGTGTCACCCAGTGTGAGATGGATCGATTTTATACGACTGCAGAAATAATTCAGTGTACAAGAGCTTTCTTTCTTGATTTGTCAGTGGTTGGAGAAATATGAAGACACTTCACTGAAGTAAACATACTAAAACAGCACTGAAACTGTAGTCCTTCACATCTTATGGAAAGAAGAAATATCTCTGACCTCAGAAAGATCCCATCGCAATGTTTACTTTTTCTGAGGAGGAAGTGCCAACAAATGAACACACGTATGGAGCTGGAAATGTTGGTATTTTGGAGAGGAAAAATACTTAGATGATTATCAGATAGTATAGTGACAAATACTCAAATTTTAAACTCTACATTTTCTATAAGGCCCGGGTCAGGATTTGTTGGTTTTCCTTGGTTTCCCTGTTTCTCCTGTCTTCCTTGATTGTAGACACCTTTGTATCGTCCTTGTGTGTACTGTATAGTCCTGTGTTTCTTTCTATTTCTGGTGGGTTTTCCTGGCGTCTGTTTTTATTGTATTTGCTCTGATGCCTGTTTTCTTGACCATTTTTCTGAATACGTCTTACTCACGCCTGCTCGGATTCTTTGGATTTGTCTGGATTGCTCTACTCACACAATGTTTTTTCCTTCGTTATGTTCCTCCTCACAGTGCAGGCTGAGAAAAGCAGAATGACACATGACTGCATATACATTACACACACGTAGACTGACAACAAAAGGTGGCAACAAAGAAGGAGAACAGGGGCTTAAAGGGGAAATTAAAGGGGGACCGGATCTGAATAGGATCTGAAGCCATACGTAATCACTTTTTGACAGAAGTAAGAGTATATGCATTTCAGTTTTGTATATAAGTAATACAATTAATTGAAAATAGTGAGTTATATTCAGTTATTGTATTCATGGGCTGATACTCTAGGATTTATTTCTGAAGGAGTATGGCCCTGAACACCTCTTTCTCACAATTTAATGCTTCATACTCTGCTTCAGTGGCCAGGAGTCGCTGCTCTGAACTCTACATTTTGGAGTAATTCTGGGATTAAATGGGACAGAAGCAACTGAAACGACCTGAATCCAAAGGTTGATTAAGTTTTCAAGAAAAAAAAAAAACTCACAAATTAACATAAGAGAATTGGTGCTGTTCACACCAGTTATTAATTTCTTCTTTTTTCTTTTTTTTTTTGGTTCTTAAATTAAATGTTTTGAGTTCAACTTTTTTTAAATAGCACCTTTCAAACACAAGTGAAACTCAAAGCACATTATAGATTAAAACAAAGCAAAACATAAAAACAGCAATATAGCAATATTGTTTGAAATACAAAACCTGTTTGTGACATTATTTCCAAAAGCTTCCTTGCCTCTACTACCTAAGACTTGTGCACAGTAAAGTACATAAACCATGTCTCTCGTTGATTTTCGCTCGCTCTTCTTTTATTGCAATTCTTCACAATCAATAAAGACTGTAACTGAATATGACAGTTTTTTCTCTCCATGTGTTTTACTTCGTTACAGCTGTTGCAGTACAATAGTACAACTGTGCTGTGGGAGCCTGACCTGCTCCACGTGATAGAGACAGTGGAGAGGAGGGGGGTGAAGGAGCTCGGCCAGGAGGCAGCAGTGACCCTTGGCTTCCTTCTTACACAGGTAATCCACGTGCATGTCTGCATGCATGTGCGCTCTTGAACACAATGATGCAAGAATGCAGGAAATGTGTTGAGACCGTTATGTATTATATATATATATAAGTATATTCTAGCCATGAGAGTGCTCCTACTAACTATGAACATCTAATAAGTAGAGATGAGGAATCCATAGGAAAATCCAGATCATACGCAGTTCCCTGTTGGTGTGATTCACTTCGTGTTCAATCCTTTTTTAATTTTTAGTTTTGAGGAAGTGCAAAAGCACAACATGATACAGAAACGGAATGTGTACTCAGGGAATATCAAGTTGTTTTGAGTAAAACCCCAGCATACTGCACTGCAGCACCAAAAGTACCACGAACAACAGCATTCCTATCATCAGACCATGATAGCCCTGGTCGTCGAGTGCCGCTGTCCTGCATGTTTTAGATGTTTCCTTGCATCAACACACCTGCTGCTAATTAATGGACATCATCAGCAGCATGTCATCAAGGTCTGCACAAATCTGTTAATGACACAGTCATTTGTATCAGGGTGTGATGAGGCAGGGAAACATCTACAGCATGCAGGACGGTGGCACTCGAGGACCAGGGTTGGAGACCCCTGAAGTAGACTGTTTTGTCCTACTGGTACCTGGGGACTTGGAAAAATTGTAACAATTGTGACAATTGTAATTAGCAGGAATCCGGTCTGAATTGGCAACGCCTTTAATTTATAAAGTTATTCCCTGTAAATTACCTGCCTTATTTAAGCAAACACCGAGGTCATGAGATAATTCATATCCCACACAAGTAAACATCTCAGTAATTCATTAATTTGGGATCTAGACTCACTTTGTTTTGTTTTCTCTAATCACCCTTTTTGTCTCTGCTCCAGTGAAATTGTGGTGACTTTGCCATGATTGATTATATTTTGGGAGAAGAAAATTTTAGCATTTATCCACGTGTAGAGACACATTAAAATGATTCACCAAGGTCGCTCCATCACCTGTGAGGGGAGAAAACCATGCCTGAGCTCGAGCTGTTTAGCTCTCAACAATGAGATGATATTAAGCATCATGCTTTCTTTTCCATCCTTCATCATCTCAAAGCACACACTAGTGCAACAGCCCAAAGCCTTTACAACGACAGCGTTGGCTGCAATTACCGTTCAATTTACTGTTACCACAGCAACTTCAGCATATCCGTAACATTCCACATGTAATTTTAGTATATCATTTTCAGATTTTCACCTTTCAAAATGTGATCTGTTGTTGCTGAAGTTTAACTCTGATGTTTATGACGAGAAGTGTATTTACTCCAGTATTATGACATGACAGTCAGTGTTATGACATGCCCTAAAATGTTCTAAAATTATTCGGGGACCTCAAGTAATTTTTAAAAACTCCAGAGGTTATGCTTATGAGCTTAAGGAAACTTTAAAAAAAAAGCAAAAGATTTAGAGCTGGCAGAGGGATGACATCTGCAACCTTATGCATATTTTCACAGGTGAAAAAGCCTTAAAAATGACATATAGGCCTATGTGCATAAGTTGCCATGGTAACCGTAAACTTAACAGTAACTGTAGCAGGAGAACAGGTTGTAACCTAAAGGCTTTGTGCTGTCAGATCAGGCTGTGAGCTCAATAAAAGATTGAAAGTTTTTTACTGCGTGATGAAGCTACATACACTATATTGCCAAAAGTGTTCGCTCACCCATCCAAATAATCTGAATCCGGTGTTCCAACCACTTCCATGTCCACAGGTGTATAAAATCAAGCACCCGACTGTTTTTACTGTTTAACTGTTTTGGAAAGAACGGGTCGCTGTCAGGAGCTCAGTGAATTCCAGCGTGGAACTGTGATAGGATGTTACCTGTGCAACAAATCCAGTCGGGAAATTTCCTCACTCCTAAATATTTCTCAGTCAACTGTCAGCTGTATTATAAGAACATGGAAGTGTTTGGGAACGACAGCAACTCAGTCACAAAGTGGTAGGTTATGTAAACTGATGGAGCGGGTCAGCGGATGCTGAGGCGCATAGTGCCAAGAGGTCGCCAGTTTTCTGCAGAGCCAGTCACTACAAACCTCCAGACTTCAACCTTTGAGATTAATTAGAGCAGAGACTGAGAGCCAGACCTTCTGGTCCAACATCAGTGTGACCTCACAAATCTGCTTCTCCTAAACCTTGTGGACAGCCTTCCCAGAAGAGTGGAAGCTGGGTATATTTGCAAAGGGTGGACCGACTTCATGTTGAACCCTGTGGATTAGGAATGGGATGTCACTTACCAGTACTTTTGGCCATATAGTGTATGTCATCAACTCATCATCACTCCTCTTCTGCTCTGAGCTTGTTTTATAAATCTCCTCGTAAGGTCTTAATGTTAACTAATTTATTTATATTTCACCAAAAATATCACATCCATTAGGCTGTAAGTGGTGGATAAATTCATAATATGATCTCACAATACTTAACGAAGCTGCCGTAATTGTTCTGAGAAAAAGGAGGAGATTTTTTTAAAAAAGGTCTTGCCTGCAAATCACTGAATGACTGAGATGTTCATTTGTATGGGATTAAATTTATCCCATGATTTTTGTGTTCGCCAAAATACGACAGGTAATTTGGGGGGAAATGTTTACTTTACAGATCACAGACATGGTGCATTCACACTGGATTAATATCACAGACAGCCTCCGCAGTTCCATACCACAAGTCCAAGAAGAGAAGACTGTACAATTTTAAAATAAGTAATTTTGGTGAATTAAGTGAAGGTGAGCTGTGCAAAACACCCCCACATCTATCTGAACTACATCCTTGTCGTCACACTTGTTGGCTTTTCAACAAGCTCATCTGGGATTGCTTCAAGACATCATAAAACACAGTAGGAATAGCAGCGACATCAGATGAAATAGATTGAATTTGGCATCATACAAGGAGCCAGAAATGCATTTAGTATTCTGAAACGAGCTCAGAGTCAGAGGAGTGACAGAATGATGGCATGATGGCACCTACTGCAGCTCCCAGTGCAGTGTGTTCCAGGGAATCAACTGTGTGAACGCATGCAAATGTGTCAGCTCGCTTGTGTGTGTTCATGCACACAGTTGTAGAGGAATTTGTGCATTTTTAAAGACACGGAGGCAGTTTCAGTGGGACAGTGTTCAATTTGACATTTTCCTCTAAATACTCTCAAGACAGCTTGATTTTGTCCCTGTCATCTCTGCAGCTCCAGTCTGACATACACTGTTCTTTCATAATTATATGTTTCACACGTACATTAAACTGTACAGTTTTCTGAGGTCTTGTTGACCTGTTTGGTGACTGAAATAAAATGTTATCATGAGGAAGTTTTCTGTGTAAATATCCATAATTTGGTATCAAGTCATTGCTGTTGTTTCCTTAGCTGGAGTCCTGCCATACTATGTATGTATGTGCACATATACAGTGAGCAGACATGCATCCTTTGTATTTGCAATACATTTACATTTTACCCCTTGTTCTTTTGTGGCCTTAAACGTATCTTTTTACATATTTGGTCATGTTTATCCTCCCAACTATAACTGCAAATGTATGCAGATCAGATCCTGTGGCCACGTTATGGGTTAGTGGGGGCGAATCTGATACATCTTGGACTGCACATTGAGCTTGTCAACATTTCTGATGCTTGCAGACTTGCAATTGCTTCCCCCAGACCAGAAGTCCTCTTTATCACTCCACCACTCTGTCACCTTAATTCTGGCATACATTATGCCACCTGCTTGCTTTGCCATTTCACCCCAGATCCCCTGCTTCCTCCTTTTTCATTTTGTTCCCTATTGGTCTCACTCCACTACATCCTCTTCATTATCGGTCTTCCCTAGTACTGCTCTTTTCAATTACGTATCGGCGTCTGAACCTCTTCTTTTTTTCATACACTATCTTCCTTAAGAAGAAAAAAAAATTCCAGTTACTTGATGGGAACTTTTGCTAAACATAACAAACCGGATGTTCTGTTATAAAGTTTGTCTTAAACATCACTTCTTATGCATAAATATACATCTATCCATTCATCCACATTATTAATAACCCTTAATCAGTGTCACAGGGGTCTAGAGTCTATCCCCGTAGTGTACTTAAAGTTCAGAGAAAATATTTGAGGACTATTACAGATTAAAACATATTTTTACTCCTGCATCTCTTCTTATATTCAGACTTTTAAGTTTTCTTTACCTGTCCTCTTCAATACCTGCTTACCTTGGGTTCTGAAACTTCCAGTATGTCAAATTGTCCTTCTTTATACCTTTAGCTATGTTGTCTCATCTCCATTTTAATTCTAGCCAGTGAAAATGTGTCTTTCCTTCCCGTTTGATTAGATTGAGAGTCGTGTTCCACTACCCACAGAGGAGCACAAGCTTAGAGTGAGGAAACTGATGGAGGCACTTGAATCACAGACTTCGGCTCAGCCCTGCGACCCCAGTCTCTCCAGCAACATCCTGTATCCATCATCTGAATTGAATCACACACATGCACACCCCTAGATTGGTAAAAAACACAAAAACACACATTCAAATATAGTCTAACATACTGCAGTTAATATTCATCCACCTATACGTGAGAAACACTTCACATTTTACAAAACCCCTGAGCATCTATCTGCTGGTAATAAATTCTGGGAAAACATCTACAGATACAGTATATATGCACACATTCTCTCACCACACCATATAGGATTTCCCTGCTCTACTTGAGACATAAGCAACACATTGTCATTGATTTTCCCTGGCAGTGTATCAGATGTCTGTGTTGTGCTTTTCACTGAAAGTGTGTTGAACAAAACAGGTTCTGCTGTAATGTCAAAGTCACTACTTAAAGGTGCAACATTCTGTCATTCCAAGTGACTCTCACTGACACACACACTTATTTTCTCCCACTGGACTTTCATTTACTCGTTCGGTCTCAAAGCCCCGTTCCGCTCTGCCAGGCGGTTCCTATCAGCTGCCTCTGGAGTCCCTCAGGCCAAAGAGGCCTGATAGGACTCCTTCTTCAGCTTGATGGCATCCCTCACTGCTGGTGCCCACCAGCGTGTTCAGGGATTACAATCACAACAGGCACCGGCGCCTTACGGCCACTGCTCTGGTCCTCCCTCCCTGTCTCCCACTTCCGTCGGTGCACCATCGGAATCAACTTCATTCACCAGGTTTGTGCAAACAAATGAGGAATTTGATTTGGCAGACTTTGTCTCTAAGGTTCAATAAGAAAATAAAATAAAAATAAGGTCAATAAATATGTGCACTACAAGACAGAATCATTTACAGAATTGAAGATATTGCGCAAATATTTGAAACTCTACTACTGAAAGTTCATCAGAGCAACAGCCTGAGGGAAGAAACTGTCTCTGTGATGTGTAGCGCCTGCAACATTCGGAGAAGTTTGAAAATGTTTATGTTGAGGGAGTGAGGGGTCTGCAAAGATGTTCCTAACCCAGACCTAGACTGGTACAGGTCCTGGATGGAGGGAAAATCAGACCCAAATATTTTTTTCTGCAGACCTTACTGTCCTGTGCAGTCTGCACCTGCCGTGTTTGGTGTCCGATCCAAACCAGACAGTGATGGAAGAGCACAGGACAGACAGGACAATGACAGAGTAGAAGGTCATGGCTGAAGCTACGCCAGAGAGGGAAGTTGAAGCTCTCTCTGACAGGGGTTCTGCCAGACATTCCCAGCAGGCCCTCGCACTACGTCCCAAGTCCGACTGGCATTCTCCCCCATGACTGGAGCCAACTCACCACCAGGTGGTGGTCAGTTGAACGCTCTGCTCTTCTCCTGCCTGAGTGTCCAACGCCAAAGACACAACTATGAAGCGGATCATCTGTAAACCTAGGCATGGAAAACTTGTAATTTCCTAATAGTAAAACCACATTATAAAACACAAAAACAGTTTTAACGACAGGTTTGCCCTTTTAGAGTAAGCTACTGGCACAAGTATAAGGATCACTAATCAACCTCGACTGGAGCTAGTTCAGTTCTTAACATGATACACATTTTCACATTCAAGTGGAACCAGAAGTTTGTTTCTGTTACAGATGTTTACAGTTAAATCTGCTATTTCACAGATAATGTGTCTCGCTGCTTTATTTCTCCTTAATGTGTCTTCAGACGAGCTGGAGACGTGTCCATCTGCATGCTGGACTTCACTCTGAAGACAGGGTGATGGTATATGTTGATGGTCAGATCAGCAGTTCATTTTAATGTCTGTTTATACTTTCATGTATTTAAGTCCTCTTTGCACGCAGTTTATGTTCCTTTTTTAAAGCAGCAGGGTTGGTTTTTTTAAAATAATTTTATTTATTTATTTCAAACAGAACATTGTTCACTTGTGGTTTCTGCTTTCTTGATGAAAAGAAAAAATAAAATAAATTGTTGTTCACTGTACCAATTTGTCCTCCAAATCTAACTTATAACTTAATTCAAATAAAATTTTCCCTTTTAAAATAACCACCATAAACATTCATAGGGGAAATACAGTTACCCTAAAAATGTCTTCTAACTAAAGAAGCGTTCGGCTTTCCTTTAACGTGTCATTGGACATTTATTCAGTGTTTTTGGACTCAAACTACTTGAATTTAATAAACATATTTCTCAAACCGAACGAGGCTCTTCTGGTGCCTCACTTAAGGTCCTCCGTGTGGAAACCGCGTCCTCCTGCGTGGCTTTTTTAGCCCTCTTCGCTGTCATTCGTCCAAGATAAACCAGCCGGTGCGATCGTGGCGCTGGTGGAGTGGAGCAGCGAGAGCCGCATGTAAATGAACCATCTCTGCTGCTTACACCTGAGGATCTCACAGGGGGTGCACCGACTGTCCCGCGGTCCTCGGCGGAGAGCCCACTTTCCAACGAGTCGAGTAGGAATATAAGACGGTTAAACTGCACTACTCCGGAGCAAACGCTTCCCGCTCGTCGCTGCCCTTTTGGCGCTGCTGTGTCTCACTACAACACGGTGAGTGAACCTCAAGTTGTGTGGCTGTCATGTCCAGAGCTTGATCCTCTCGGATGTGTCGTGCTGGTCGCTGGAGGGAGGGGGTTGGCGTACAGATGCGATCCGATACTTGATTATTCCGAAAAGCACGGGCTTGAGGAAGACTCTCGTTGGGGTGATCATATGTGTTATCGTAGAGTTGGTGTTTATTACCAGTGTGCGTGGTGTTGCATCACAATCGTATATGAAGCGTGTCATTTCAGTCGTAAGATTAAAACAACTTAATGGTGCCCGTTATTCTGGCGTGGCTGCAATAAGCGCAGGTCAGGGAGGGGGCACGCAATCAATTAGGACATCTTGTAATTATTGTCCACATGACAGTCTCCGTCCAGACTTCACCAGCATCATCAACCTTGTGCATGTCAGTGGGGTTGCATTTCCCTGAGTGACGGAGGGAACTGCAAGCGGAGAGAGAAGGGTGAAGTTTCAGTCCTTGAACCTCAAGTCTCCCACTGCAGCCTGTACATCCAGTTATCTGTCTGATTGATGAGCATCTTGCTTTCCCATCTTCTCCAAACCTTCATTCACCTGAAGGGTCAGTTTGCTTGCTGAGATTGATCTTATTCAAGTCTGTCCAGTGCTCTTGATTGAAGATTATTCCCTGATCCTTTTCCTTTGTCCTGCAGTTGTTAGTGTCATCAGTGCATCTTCACTGCAAGGCAGAATACTGTTCACGTTCAAGCAGAGAATGGAGGCATCTGCACGGGTCAATTAGACAAGGTACTCTGGGATTACTTCACCATCAGAGCTGGAACATGGATCTCCCACACAGGAAATCAAACTTCAGCTTTTCTTCCCCGGGAGATTGCTCTTAGCAGAAAAGAAACCTACAGCCAAGAGATCTATGTGGGCTTACATGAGCTCAGTAAGCCCCACGCTGCCTTTAGTCTTCCACATGACCAACGCATCCCTCACCAAAGGGAAAGACTAAATCTGAAGCGTTCCCTCCCACCTTGAATACTGAACATCACTGGGTCAGCTGTATAGAAGAGCTTATTTTTATCTGCTATGCGTCTCTGTTCCCTTTGAGTAACTCAGTCATTTTCTTGGAGCGTTAGAGATGATCATTTCGGGAGTTTGCTGTGTGTCGTAACCTTTCTAATTTTGATTGGAAGTAAAAAAAATATCCTTTTGTAATTAGTGTCCCTTGTTTCCAGCTCGAGGGTTTTGTTTAGAGTCTCGTTTCTGTGCTGCCAGTGCCACTTAGACATGATGATAGAATTGATGTTTAGTGCTTACACCACTTTTTAAAGTCTCAGCACTTTGCCCTCTCAAGCAGAAACATTAGCAGCTGCTGGATGTACAGTATGTGTTGACTGTGTTAAACTGCCAGTTGCAATAACCTTTCTGCTCATACCTGTCAGAGCTGCATGGCGGTGTGCTTGGATGCACAGAAGATCACCACATAAATAGATGGGCTGCTGTCACAGGAGGGACGAGGTCCCCTGACCTTGGCTGCGGCACAGAAATATTGAGGCTTTCAACTAGCGCTTAAAGATTTGTAGTGGAGCGTTTCTCAGAAACGCAGAGCAACAGTCACTCGGCTGTTTTCAGGAAAACATGTTTTCATTTTGGATGAGAGACATGAATGATCACAGGCATAAACGGCAAAGTAGAACTCTCTTTACATACGCTTACGGAAGCGATGCCTTGAGTTTACTGAAAAATGAGTGTCTGATCAGCTGCCACGCAGCCGTCAGGATGTGTTTTGAAACTGAAGCTGTTGTTAAACAGAAGGAAGATGGGAGCTGAGTAGTGGATGCCTCAGAGCGTTTGCCTCTCATGTCTGATTTGAGTGAGAATCACTCGGTCTGAATTAATATTCACACCCTGAGACATTTGCTGACTTCCCAGTCCTTCAAATTCAAGAATCAGCAGCCCAGCTTGTAAAGGTTAAATCAGTTTGTGCAGTAATCAGTCCCTCGTGCTCATTATTCTTCTACACAGCACTCATCCTCCTCCTCTCCTGTCTGTGGCTTCTAGTTTTGCCGCTGCGTCTATGCAAAGGTAGATGAAATATTCACCAGGAAAGCTGTTGTTTTCCCGCAGGATCTCGCCTCCCTACTCCACTTCTTTCCAAGAGCTCCAGTGCCCCTGCCCTTCCCCTCATCTCCTGCCTCCCCTCCCTTCATCTGCTTCTCATAATTCCACTCTCCGTTCAACCTTCCCAGCCCTCGTGGCCTGCTGAATCCCCCTGACAGTCGCATTGAAGGAGCCCTTGCAAAATTATGCATCAACACTTTTAATCAAGCTTTGTTCATCCTTTCCTTCCAGTTTCCTCTGTTTCCTGCTGCTTTTTTTTTTTTTCATTTCTTTTTTTTTTATTAGTTCCTATATTTAGATCTTGTATTGATCTTCTCACTTTCATCCATTCTTTTCAAAATGTATAAAAAGCCTCAGGGGAAAAAGAAGTTGCAACTGAATTAAAGTCTTTACAGACCTCTGTTTTCAGTAGAGAGAAGGAGAGGCAGCCTCGTGCAGCGATGGTAGAAGTTCCTGTGGGGATTAAGCAAGTGCCAGACATCAGATGTGTCTTAAAGGGAACTTAAGGGGCCCTTTTTTGAATTCAAGGTACCCTCTGTTGTTCCATTTTGACCATTTATCCACAGTGTGTATCTCTATTACACATCCCACAATTATCAGGGAGAAAAGGGGGTTGACATGTGACGGAAATCACTGTATAAAATGAAATGACAAAATAACTTGACGGTTCATTTTCAAGGATGGGTTGTTTGTTTTTAAGATTAGTGAATTGATCAAGTCTTTCCATAATATTTTCATGTGTATGATTTGTGAGGGCTCTCTCCCTGTGTTCAGAAGAGTGCTTCTCTGCCACCCCCTGCTGACCATGTGGAGTGTGGGCTCCGTGGTCCTGGCCCTCGCCGCTGCCGCCCTCGGCTCTGCAGACTCCGACACACACCGACCACGACACGACTCCAACCTTGAGATCTGTATCTTTCTGCTGTGAATGCATCTGCGTGTGCGTCGCTCAGTAATGTGAGCCTTCTGTGTGATTTGAGTTGACAGATGGGTGTGCAAGTGTGACTTTTTTTTTTTTTTTTTTTTGTGAGTTTTGACCTCCCATGTGTTGCGCCTGTATCTTCCTGACCTCCTTTTTGTCAGACAAGCGGCTCTTCGAGACAAAGAGAAAAGATCAGCTGAACGCGTTGAAGAATCTGGTCGAGCTGAACGACATCAACCAGCAGTACAAGATCATAGACATCATGCTCAAAGGGCTTTTCAAGGTAGGGGTGGGCGTGCTCCCTCACATCACATGTCAAATGTGAGGAAAGTTGAGCACAGATGACGCCGCTTGTAACAGCCTTCATAGTCAGCACATGTATCCTAATGTTGGCTTTTATTTTGTATGTAAATCCAACTGCTCAAAGGGCCGTTTACCGGCTTTTTCCTGGGATCTTTGACTTACTGTACGGCTCCGTTTCTCAGTGGATCCATGGGTTCATAAGGACATCTAACACGGGCAACCTTCAGTGGCAGAAAAACACGGTCAGCACTTCTGTACCGCTTTGTGTGTGAGAGATAGATCACTTTACTCCTGCCGCGTTGACCGTAATCTCAGGCGACGTCTGTGGATGGAAAGTGGCGTGTAAAACATTATGATGGGAATAAATGGCGTGAGCTCTCAGTAGCACTGGGTTTACAGGAAGTCCAGTCCCACAGAGATCCCAACAGGACTGAAGATTTCGTTTGTCTTAATCATGTACATTCGTGCAGATGTTTTAATTTGCAGCACAAGCTCTGTTCTTCTTTCTCCAGGTGCTGGAGGACTCGAGACAGATCTTGGTGGCAGCCAACATGCGGCCCGATGATCCCTTCCCCTTGGATGACAAGATCAAAGAAGGTCTGACTCCCTTTTTACTTCTCAGCTTTCCTATTATCCAAAGGAACATTTCAAGCAAAACACCTCAGGCATTTTCCAAAGAAGTAAAAGACTATTTCAGCCCTGGGTATTTTGTACTTCCACTGAGATTTAAGGCACAGGTTGGATTAGGCAAATGAAGTTCACTGGAGTGTGTCGCTCCTACAGATTTGTCGTTTCTTGATGTGAGTCGTTGGCCGACATGAGAGGCACTCAGAGTCAGGCCTGAGTAACAGACGTAGAAAACCTAAAGTTTGAACATATCTGTTCCAGCTTCTTTTTCACATTAATGTCACGATGAATATAAATACGAAACTGAAACAGTTCACGGAGCAAGTTAACATCCACGCTCACCGCTCTCACCATTCTTTTACTGTTTTATGAGGGTGCGTCTCTCCTGTTACCAAATAGCTTTTAAATCAGAACGAAGAACGAAGTCATTTATCTTGACTTTGCCTGGGCTTTGCTTTTATTGCATCGCTAACAGAATCCATAAAAATAATAAGTTAATGTAATAAAAGATGGACAAGTCACCAAGTCTGTTCCTGCAGGACAACTTAAAGTTAACAATTTATGAGTTTTTGTGGCTATTGAAGCTCAGATGACTGAAATGGAGAGGTGGATATCAAACGCAGGGAATACTTGACTATTAAAATATTTAGCAGAAGTCTGCAGATTTAATTGGACTCCACGACAGACTTAAAGAACACATTCAACATTTTGCTGCAAACACTGACGGACGTGAGCGTCCAGGAGAGATGCAGGCTGCTCTGTCCGTCTGGTCCCTTCAGACCCTCGCGGGTTTGTCTTGACCACTGTCACCATGTCTTTAAACGTCCTTTTTATCTGCTACTGGTTTTCTTATCTTTATTCATTTTTCTTTATTTTTAATGCCAGTTTTTAACATCTAACTTAGCCTCTTGAATCCCATTAATCTATTTCCCACAGCCGATAAAGCATTTATGGTGACTTCTGGAAATTTTAATCTGAACTGCGTTTGCTTTTATTTAACTTTTTTTCCCAAGTAAATAATAATTCACTAGTATAATTTTGCTGTCACTTATTTAATCACCTGGTCTGAGGTCTTTCGGACAGATTCATCTTTGAAATTTTGAATTTTTGATTTTTTTTATTTGCAGCCTATTCCCATGTAGTGGAGAATACAGCATTCTTTGGTGACGTGGCGCTGCGTTTCCCACGTATTGTGCACCACTACTACGACCGCAACGCCGACTGGGGCGGGCTGCTGCGCTGGGGACTGCATTTCTGTAACCAGACGGGGGTTTTCACAGGAGGAGCTCACCAACATGTCCTCACACTTGTAAGACAGGCCAGATATCCTGTTTCTGCAACTCTCGATGCAATCCACTGTTTGTTTTTTTCCGCATGAGGTTTTTTTTTTTTTTTTTTTTTAAGGGAAAAAAAAAAGATTTTCTAGATGAAAATTCAAAAGAGAAACGGCGTCGTCGCCAGAAATAGTTACTTAGATTAATATCTCATACCAGGTAAATCAAGATGTGATGCAAGATGCATCCTTTTTTTTGCTGACTGGGATGAAACCAAGCATGATGCTCTGCTTTCTAGATGCAGAATTCATTATCGGTGCACACTAAAACGAGATCACCTCTCTGCAGGGGGATGCCCTGAAAATATGGAAACACTGCATTAAAGCAGAGCGCTGCAACGTAGGCACAGGATTGGTGTGTAAACATGACAGAGCAGCAACATAGTGAAGGGAAATCTCCGCTCAATGCAGTCGCAATATTTGTCCTTGAGTTATGGTGCCCTTCAAACTTGACCACTGCTGAAATGTTTTTTCCGCAGCTTTAACATATAAGTTAATGAGCAAAACTCTAGCAGGATTATACTGTGACTCCAGCAGTGCACCAAGAGGATTATAAAGTGGATTAATTCTTAGTCAAAGCAGCAGGACTTGGTACCCTGAAAGTGTGTTCAGCCCTCATGTCTGTCGCAGTAACCCTATACTGGCATGTTATGCATCCCCTGACTTATCCTCTGTTCCTGCTTAAATCTCAGATGTCACAGGAGCTGGGAATTACAGAGAAAACGCCAGACTTTATAAACCCATATCGGACAGAGAGAGATGATGTGAGTAAGATGTATGGCTAGTGATTGATTCACGTTTTGTCCCTCTTGGCATCTCATTCATCACCCATTTAAGATATTTTAGTCTGGAATTCATCCACTAATACCAGAAGAATACTTTTGCTACCATTAACAGCAGTGAACCAGTAACACTTTCTCTTTATAGTGCTGCAAAAAATAGCTGTGTCTCATCTGCTTCAGGTTCTTCATACTGCCGAAGCCTTCCAGAAGATCCTGAGAGAGGAGGAGAAGAGGAGGAGGAAGGAAGAGAAGAGGAAAGAAATCAGGAAAGGCCCTCGCATCTCTCGCTCTCGCACTGAGCTATAGCGTTACACCTCGGTGCTTGTGGGGAGCAGAGAAAAGGAGTAAAAGAAGAGGGAGTGTATACACAGTCCACTAGGAGTGGCTTGACTTGTATACTGTGGCGACAGTGACGACAACAACATTCGTCATCACTTGTACAACAGCCAGGTGCTCTGGGGAAAAACAAGACCGAAACCCTCAATGTAAGAAAAAAGTAAAACTGAAGAGAAGGTTAGTCAGGTTCTGACAAAGGCTTGAATCACTGTCCTCAGCAGTAATTTTATAATTGGGGAATCTAACTTTGAGTAACAGGGAAAATAAAGAAAAGGGAAAACTCATTTTTGAATGTGAGGATTGTGTAAGTGAATTTTGAAATATTATTACTTCAAACTTTGCAAGCCCCCAGTGTATTGTGTCCAGTCTAGAATTAATGTGTATTAAACCCATATGCTTTAAATAGGTGGTTGCCGAATATAAATTTGACTTCACTGAAACGTGGCCTGATTTTGTTGAAGTTGAGCTTTATTAACCGATGAGAAACTTTTTTTTTTTTTTTTTTTATTGTGTGTGGAGAGGGGTGAGTTAAAAGGCAGTCTTACCTTCTAATCACTCTGTCAGTTTGTGAAGACACATTTAGCTTGCTTGAAGGATGATATAAGTCTATACATATGAATACTGTTTTTTTTTTAATGTCTTTTTAATTATTTTTTTTAATGATCTGAGGGGATCACAGCTGTTAGTCCTTCTGTTTACCTTCCGTACTTTTAGCTTTTATGACCTCTAGTTGTTGAGAACGATTTCATTCTGCAAAGCAGAGATAAAAGTCTGTTGCAGCCCTGTGGTTTTGTTAAATATTTTTTGTCAGATTAGCTGAAAATTGACATATTTAAATGGATTAGATTTATGGAACTTGATGTAATTTTAAAAATTATAATGACTGTTATAAAACTATGTGTATATTCAGAGAAAGAATATTATTGCTGCAGAATCAACAAGCCATTTTGTTAACACATTCAACAAAATAAAGTGACTGACATGTTAAAACAACGGTGACGTGTAGTTCATGCAGTTCACAGATGAACCAGCAGGGGGCGCGGCAGCGGCCTGACCATGTTTATGTTTTGACAGTACACTTTTGAGTTGAGGTCAACTGCACATATCTGCAGCTGCATTC
Organism: Xenentodon cancila; assembly: GCA_014839995.1. NCBI lineage: Eukaryota > Metazoa > Chordata > Actinopteri > Beloniformes > Belonidae > Xenentodon > Xenentodon cancila. The sequence continues at coordinate 21,818,059 of CM026214.1, forward strand.
AGAGGATGGAAACGAAAGTTTAACTGCAGTTAAGAAACGAGGCCACCATTAAACACGAATGTCTTGTGACGAGGAAGAAGGTGAGGTGTCTTTATTTTACTTGTCTCCTGTCGTTATAAGTAAGCAGCACGCTAATGGTAGCATGCTAATATCAAAGCGGTTGTTAATCAGCTTAACTGGAAATGATTAAAAGATGATCTCAACTTTCGGTGTCTGGTGTTTGGCTTCATGGAAATTCAGCATCGGGTGTAAAGTAATAATATTAGGTTATCTCACACGTCGGGCCTGTTGTATAAACTGATCTTTTGAATTTATGATGTTGGTTTGAATGCAGAAACGTCCTGAAGCGCCGACAGGCTGATGACGTCAGCGTCTCCGTCCACAAAGCTTTATGAACTTTCATGAATTTGGAATCAGGGTTTTCACGTTTCATTCTTTTAAAAATAGTCTTACATAGTTTTGTTTTAAACAATAACTGGTCAAAAAAATGCTATTCTTGTTGTTTGACCAGGTCTCCATTATTATCCGTTATAAAGTCGTCTATAAAAACGCGGCACTGGAATTAAAACTGGGACAGAAAATGAGCAAAAACAAACATTTAAAAGTCCTTAAATAGTTTATAGAATATATGTTGATGTCTGACTCGCACTGCATGAGTTATGTTGATTTACCCACCACATTTATTCAAAAGCTCAGACTATTGTTAAATCACTGCAGTATATTTGGACAGAAGCTTATTTCATATCATATATCAGCCAAATCCATGGAAATTACAGGTTTGTGCTCAACTCTGCAGTTCCTCTATAAAAAGTTGGCCAACGTTGTCAAAGGATTGCTTTATGGTCTTGTTGGCACACAATGTCTAGATGAGTATTTGTTAACTAAATAATTACACTGTGTAACACACCTCCTTTTTAAAAAAAAAATCTAAAACTGCAATAGTCATATATAATTTCTTTGAATATGTTGTTATACGGTAAAAGCACAAATCCAGTAAATGTACGCAGTTAAAGAATGTTAAATTTACTGATCAGGAATGGTGACATATCCACTTGATGTGGTCGTTCATGACACACAATCAGGTTGTCTTCAATCAGCCTGAAATCCACACGAGCAGTCAGAAGTTTGTGTATGTTTTGTGATGGGCAAATACAAATTTAGTCCTTTTACTGGCTGATGAGACAGTACTCGAGATGCCAGAGGAGTTACAGCAACGTTATGTTACATGGTTCCAACGGTGGCAGAAAAATAGATTTAATTAGTTATTATTCCTATGAGAGATAAACAGTATATTATATATAATATTTACATACTTACATTTTTACATTGATTAGATTATCAAAAGGCTAACACCACCACTCATTTGACTTAAAAAAATGAAGTAGAATAAAAATGTGTCTGATTGATTGAGATGGTTTTCAACTTAATGTTAAATGCACATGTTGAATTACATCTTTTAACGTATTTAAACCTGTTGAACTGCACTTTAATAACGATATCTACTGAAATGCGCAGCTTGGCAGTGTTTGGATGACATTTCTACGGGAAGCAACAAGCATTTATATTTTAAATAAGAGAATAGATTAATATGTTTTCCAGCTCCCTTCCAGGTTCATTTTATTGCTTTTTAATTAAGGAAGCCCTGTTGGTCTGTCAACCTGTTTTATTAAAGATATCCGAGCAATAAAATGTTTTCAGTTTAATCTACCAAAACCTAAAGTAATTTCCACACATTCTGTGATTGAATACAGTGGCAGACTTATATGTACCTCTTCAGGAACATTTACCAAGTTTGAAATCGAGGAGCTCTAATTTGCAGCTGCCTGTTTGACATTAGAAACATTCAAAGTGGAGTAAATAGTTTCTCAAGCCGACACAAAGAGATTTTGGTTGTGTTGAACTTTGCAGAACACACCTTTGAGCAACAGAAAACATGCGTCTGTTCTCTAAACTGTTCTCATCAAATTATACTTTTGTTTTCAGTTTTTCCATCGGTGGCCGAGAAAGAGGTTAAAAAGGATCCGGTTGATATGGAGAGTGAGAATGAAGGTGACTGCTCAGAAACCAGATGGACTGAAGAACTCAGACTTGTCCTCGTTGGGCAGACTGGATCTGGCAAAAGTGCGTCTGGAAACACCATCTTGGGCCGCAGGCAGTTCCTGTCACAGATCAGTGCCAGCTCTGTCACCCAGATTTGTGAGCTTGGGTGCTCTGAGCTCACTGAGGAAGACGATGCAGAGAAGGACAGCCAGGCTGTGACACGGAGGAAGCAGAGGAGAGTAATCGTGGTTGACATGCCAGGCTTTGGAGACACTCACCTCAGCGTGGAACAGACTCATGCAGAAATAGCCAAATGTGTGTCTCTTACAGCCCCTGGTCCACATGCTTTCCTCCTTGTGGTGCCAATTGGGCGATATACAGATTATGAAAACCAGGCTGTGTCTCAGTTGAGCAGGATATTTGGGGAGGATGCTGTCCATCATCACACAGTGGTTCTTTTTAGCAGGGGTGATGACCTGGAGGGCATTGGGATTGAAAAGTATCTAAAGGAGACTGCACCTGCTGGGCTTAAAGCTCTGATTGAAAAGTGTGGCAGGAGATACCATGTTTTCAACAACAAAGACCCCAGTAACTCAGCACAGGTTAAAGAACTATTGATGAAGGTGGATACGATGATGAAGCAGTCTAGCAGAGGGTTTTATACTAATGCAATGTTTTTGGAGGCAGAGGCTGCCATCACAGAGGAGCAGAAGAGGATGTTAAAAGAGCGAGGAGAAGTAGAAGGTGAAGAAGAGGAAAATAAATGCAGAGTGGTGGAACCAGCTAAATTTGCAAAACGAAGAAAGCGTGACTTAGAGTCTGACAGAGGAAATGAAAGTGAGTTCAGGGTGGAGAGATGGACAGAGGAGAGCAGAGGCAGTGCCTTCAGCCTACTGAGGGACCAGATCAGAGGAGTGCGTCGGAGTGGCGGTAGGGTGGTCAGCAGGCGACCATCTCTCCGTTCATCCTTGACTCGCATAAGGAGAGAAGCTGCGCTCTCTCCCAAGGTGCTGGAGAAAGTAAAGATTTTGGTGGCTGCTGGAGCGACGGGTATGGCAGTGGGAGCAGTATTTGGGGCAGCTGCACCTTTAGCAGCTGCAGCTGGAGCATCCCTCATTGGGAATTCTGTTGGTTTTGCTGCAGGACAGTTTGCAGGGATGTCTGTAGCGGGAGGTACAAGTGTTGGGAAAGCTGTTGGAGCCATCGTGGCAGCGGCCTCTGGAAAAACTGCAGTGGCTCTGGGGGCAGCAACAGGAGGAGTTTTGGGTGGCTCTGTAGGAACCGTTGCTGGTGCTGAGGCTGCCAGTCCTCAGGAGGGAGCTTTGGATGCCCTTGGCCAAGTTAGTGTGATTGGGGCCTCTGCGTTGGGGGTGGCAGCTGGTGTGGGATGCACTCTGGGAGCTGGGGCTGCTTTAGGTGCAGCTCTGGAGGGAGCAGCTTTGAGCACAACAGCCCTCAGTGGAGCTGAAACTGCAGCAGTAGGTGCAGCGGATGTAGTTACCGCTTCTGCAGCTCAGGGCAGTTTAGCTTCAGCAGCAACACAGCACACGGTAGCCTCTGTTGGAAGTGTGGCTGCAAACATGGGGACTAATCAGTGTGCTACAGCCTTAGCTCAGGAGGCGGTCGCAAACGTCCCAGTCGCTGCTGGGACTGCAGGGGCTGTGTGTGGGTTTACAGGGCTCACGGTTGCACCAGTGCCTGGGAGTGCAGTATCAGACCACTGGGGCACTGTGGCACTAACTACTCGTATTCTGAATGCAGTGGCTGAAGTTGGCAAAGCTACCGCAGCCATTGCTCTTGCTGGAGGTCTGGTAGTGAAGGTGGTGAAGGAAAAAGTGAGATGTGGTACTGCAACAACTGAATCCAGTTACACAGAGAAGAAATCCTATGAGGTTTACTGGAACAAATAAACTCAGACTGAGACTGTCCAGTAAATTACATCATGTTCATATTTTTTTAAATGACGGCTGCGGAATGACAACACTGACTTACACTGAAAAGAAATGGTGTATTTATTTGTAATTTACAACTTGATGCTACTCCATTTAAAGGAACAAAATAAAAAAAATCATGGTTGTGTTTTGATAATTGAACAAAAATACTTAAGTATTACAAGGATTTAAAATGCTTAAAAGTTTGCAGTATTAGATGACAGTGGAGGGTTGTACTGCACTGTTTATATCAAACAAAGAGGAGTTTTGTGGTAATGGATTTATTTTTTGAGCAATTACTGCTGTGTTCATCTGTTACTATAATCCTGTTTCTCCAACTTAGATAACTCTAAAGAATGCATTCTTTTACCAGTAAATATTGAGGTTATTCATTTTGTTGTTTTTTCTGACACCAATTTACATAAACTTTTGCAGTTTTGTTAAAAACACCTCATTTTAGGGTGTTTGTTTTAGACTATTTTTATGAACATGCCTTTATTCCTTAATAGCACAGGGTGATATATGTGTAACAACATTATACTCAAGTATAATGAAAACAATTATTTTCCATTAATGGACAAATGAAGTATTTCTGAATTGAATTTGAATGGAACTGAGTTAAAGTAATTGTATTTTTTAAATCAATAAAACTTTATATGCATGATTTTTTTTTTCCTGCAACCATTTGGTTGTGAATATGTTTAAGGATGCTGCATCTGTTAAAAAAATTGATTTATAAACAGACTTATACAATAATGTAAAGTTAATTGGTTAATGACTAGTTATTAACAATGAATCTCTGCGCAGGTAACTTAGCTGTTTCAGTGCCATCAATGCACTAAAAGTAACTGCAGCAGAGTTCGTGTCACATAATTACTATCTTTACGTCTGCCTGATGTCTATAATTCGCAGCGTCGCCGTCTCCGGGGCTTTAGGTCGTCGTCGCCGGGCAGCTTGTTTTGTGAAGCCAGGGGGCGCGGTTTATTCAAATGACACAGGAGCTTCTGATGGTCGACGCGCTATCAGACCACAGTAAATACGGCGCTGTAATTGGACGGTGACGACTGGTCTCATGACAAGAACGGCTCCGTTTCAACCAATCGGGTGACACTCTGGGCCGCCGAGTCTGTTTGTGAATGACGTAATTATCGTAAAACAAGATGGCGTCGTCATGGAAATAAGTCGCTGTGAATGTGTTAGTTGGTGTTAAAGACTGCCGCTGTCGAGGCTGTGGTGTCGGTTTACGATATTTCTGATAACGAACCCCCTCCACAGTAAGACGGGTGTGTCGTAGGCGTCTGTGAACGCCCGAGAGGAGCTCGCGGTTGTTGTGTCTTATCCCGCGACCCCTCGGTTGACAGCCGGAGCGGCGAGCTGCCGACGGCCAGGATGGACACCGAGGAATTCATCTCCTCCATGGACAACATGGACCCGACTCTAGCGGAGTTGGGGGACGAATTCACCCTAGGAGACATTGACGGTGAGTGGAGCTGCCGCTGCCACCACTGTCCGGTCATGTTTGTTTTCTAAATGTTGGGCATTTTTCACGTCTGACAGCTGCGCTCACCCTGACCAGCAGACCCTCGACAGGTCACATTTATAACATTAAAACCCGGTTTTTCCATTATATCTGACTGGTGTGAAACTTTATATTTTATTTTTATCCATCCGTACAGTTTCTGTTCATTTTTTACATAAAAGTGAGTCATTGTAAACATTTTGCATCACATTTAATTCAACATCAACTCGTTCTTTCTAAGAACTGGAAGTCGCCTAGTTCCGTTGCTTTTTTTGTGCAATTATTATTTCCCCAAACAGATTACACGTTTGGCTTTTTGTTTCATTAAATTATATGTTTATCTGCAGCCATCAGCAATGAGACACAGGCTTTTCTTAAACAGGAGCAGAGTGACGTTATTTTGCAGACTGCTAATGTTTTCCGTGATGCAGATGTGGAGATGTGAGTTCAGCGCTGTCATCCACAGTTCTTATAAAAGGCTGAACATGAAACGACTAGACATGTTAGGAGTGTTTCATCCATTTTTTTTCTTGCGGGATTTGTTTGTTTGGTGACCATGAGGTGGACCAAAAAAAAACAAAAAAAAACTAGATAGATAAATAAATAAGCATCAGGAAAAATAAATTTTTATTTTCAGAAAATTAACAAAAACAAAGTGATAGAAAAAGCATCTTAGACAAAAAAAGTGTATAAAAATAAAATCTCAATGTTTGTTTGTTTGTTTTTTTCTGAAATGTCATTGTGGTTTCTGTTGTGCCATGTGTGTTGCAAGTCAGGGCCACTCTTATTTTCCACTTACTTTTGCATGTTTGCCAAGTTTGTCCTGCAGAGGTTACTGAGCAGTAATTGTGGGCCAGCATCTCTGCAGAGGTCCAGTTCTGCACTCTGCAAGCCTGGACTGGGCCAACAAATGGCATCCCTGATCCTATCTTAGTGTTATCAAAAGGAGTTTGGCATACAGTGAAAGGATTGAGCTTTTGGTGAAACACTGGTCGTTGCAGAGTCACCAGATTCCCAATGGGGTGGAATTTTACTGAATGCTAAGTTACCAGACCGGATTGATAGGTAGATCCGTGTGTCTCTGTGCAGGACATTGGTGGTTTAGGGTGAAACCATTATAGAACTTAGGTTTACAAAAGTGATGTAACAAACAGTCTGTAGTGCTGAAGATGTTCCATCCACACATATACATTCAATTGGCTTCTTTTGGCTATGTTTCTTTAAAAATATGACATTTAAATAGAGTCATCATCGTTTTTAAATGTTTCTTCGTGATTATGGCAGAAGAGAGGAATGCATAGACTGTATGAGAGAGAATTGACAGCTTAACAGATGACCTGCAGCACAGACAGTCCAGCTCTACGCTGTCTGGATCCGACCCACACCTACCGAATGAATAGGTTTTCTGTTTAGAAGCATTTTCCACCGCAAATACATGTGATCTATTTACAGTAATTATACATAATCTATTTCTTAGAATTCTGATCGAGATGTGTGGTTTATTTTAAATAAATATATTTAAACTCATCCCAGTCTCTGGTATATCTGAAGTCATCTCCAAATTCCAAACATAACTAGCTATCATATTTTAACTGTGTGTATTTTTGCGAGTAAGCACTCAACAGTTTACTATATTCATATAGAACATTCCTTTTCTCCAAATTATTTGCTTAGCAACTGTGGCCCTGGTTATATAACATATTTACTTTGTTCTAAGCTGCCCCCTTTGATGAATTTAGCCTTTGTGTCAGCTTTTCTTTAGCTCCAGGGGCTCAGAGATGCTTTTGTCCTATCTGTCACTAACTATGTGCCCCCTGTGGAGGAGAACCTGTCTGTGTGTCTACATGAAGAGTGCATGCATGCAGGAGGTTATACTGACCGCTGTTATGTCCTGAGCACCATTATTAATTATTGTTCCTGTAGTATTCTGCTCGTTGTAAATCTTGACCTAAGCTCTTTGTTACTGCACCTCAAGAGTGCAACATGGACAAAGTTGATGTTGGCTCGCAATAACGCTTGGATGCTCTCTTGTTTCCTAAGCCTTTTCTGTCATTTTGGTTTCAAGATGCGTCAGATTATGAACAGGAAAGAAGCCATCCTGGCAGGCTCCAAGCAATTAGATTTTACTATTTTCAAAACGGATAAGTTCACAACTTAAGATTTTTTGTTGTCTGTTTTCTAAATCAAACTTCATAATGTCTGTTGAACTGTCATAAATAAGTTGGTCATATGTGCAATTTCACAAATCGCAGTGCCTGCTCTGCCAGTTCATATTTCAATCAAATCATTATTGTATCTTTGAAATTGTTAAATTACAGAACACTAAAAATATCTTGGCTCTTTCTTGTTTGAAGTCATCCCTTAAAGGAAGTTTGATTCTTTTGCTAATGGAAATGAGAACATAAGAAAAATGTTTTTAGTCAAATTTTGTTTTTTTACTGTCTCAACTCCCAAGCTTCATGATTTGTTATTTAATTCCAGATGATTTCAAAATTACAACACAAATTACAATATAGGGAACATGGGAAGGAAAAAAGACGCCACCTGGATTTAACTAAGTACTGAAAAAGCCCTGCAGTGACTAAACGGGTTATTTAACTGGACAGAAGTGATGCAGTAAGCAAGTTCTCGTTCCTCAAACAACCATGTCTGAACTCAGTTTTTTAAAGTCATGGAAAAGTTGTTTATCTGTTTCATGAATGTTATTTTTATTGGTCACATTTGTAAAAATCTGGAGGATAAGGGTGAACCATCAATCTGAGGAAGAAATGTAGTCAGGAAAAAAATATTGAAGAATCTAAGTTTACTGGAACATTTGGAAACCTAACCAACATTAGACCTGCTGGTGATGTTTATGGTAAAAGTAAGAGCAGACAACTCTGCTCTGGGCAGTGTGTAACCTGCAGTAGAAATATCATTATTATGCAAGGTCCCCATCACAAAACAAGAGGCTGTTCCAGTAGTATTGAATGCAATAAAATAAATAAATAAATAGAAATGAGTTCACATGTGGCGCTGCTTGGGTCGTTTGATCTGTTGGACATCCAGTGGAGAGGAGTTGCTCATTGATTTAACACCACTTTTAGATGTCTATAAATGTGTTTGTCTGCTAAATTATCTGGTCTTGCTGTTGCAAGACTAAGTTCAAGGCTACAAACCTGTGACCCTGACAGCTGGAGTCATTCGTTCACTGATTGCTGATGCAGATCAACTCTGCGTCAAACTTTGAATCCTTCATTCTTATGAAATTTTATGCCGTGATTGTTATATAGATATATTTCATTTTTCTAGTAAATGAGTTTAGGTCAAATAGACCGTGTGTTATTAAAACAAAGAGGTGGAACCTACCTTTTTTTTTAGTTCAGTATATACTTTTTCAAAGTTCAATATATGTATCTTGATAGAATGATCAATACCGATTTCAGTATCAGAGGTCTTTTATCTTATTTCATTCATTTTATTTTATTTAGAGGTTACACAAGGTTTCCAAAGTGAATATTTGAAATGAAAGTTTAAAAATTCTAGAAACACAATAAACACACTTTTGCGGCATCAAAAGCAAGGAATCACGAAAGCTCCGTGACTGAGTAATTCAATCAATATTGTTACCTGTTCCTTACTTGTTGTTGGGTCAAACCTTCATCAACAGGAATGAAGCAGTCATTTATTGCAGCTATTGTATCATTATTTATCTCTGATCTCTTAAGGCCATCAAGATTTAACATTTACTGTCACAAGGCTGTGTCCGTGAAGGCTACTTTGTATTGATTTATGAGTGGAACAGTAGCTTTGCCTGTGTGAAGCTATGCAACAATTCAAGGCCAGACCATGAAATTATCGTGTTAATCAGCATTAAGGTGTCTTAATCAGACTGGGACAACTTTACTACCCCACTAAATGTTTCTGGTCATTTGGACATATGGCCATCAACTAATTATCATGAGTGTCTATTTTATGCTCTTGCACACTCACCTACGTATTGCTCTTACTGAGTATTATTGTTTTTAAAGTGATGTCAATCTATTATCTGTATAGAATTAGAACGTGAAATAAATCCCTTGATGCATTTTTTTTAGTCTGTGAGCTTATCTGAGTTTTTAGGTTCCAGTCCAGGCTTCTTTTTAAAAAACAGTTTTTCTCATTTTCCTCAGAAATGCTGCAGTTTGTCAATAACCAGGTGGGGGACTTCCCAGACTTGTTCGAGGACCAGATGGCCCCAGCAGGCTCTCTGCAGAGTAGTAACACCAGCTCCACCCAACAACTGCCTATTCAAACTTCTTCAACCCCTCAGACACCAGCCACTGGTGCCTACCAGAGTTCCAGCATGAGCCTTGCCTCCTCCCAGACTCTGTCCCCTCACTCTGTACCCCTCACCCCTCCCCTTACTCCTGCACAGACACCTTCCTCTACCACCACAATCTCTTCAGTACAGCAACAGGTGACACGAAGCCCTCCTCTCCTCCAACCAAGGCTCCAGGTAGTCCAACCAATCCAGCCTCAGCCCCAGCAGACAGCCCAGCCAGCCATCCAGGTATAAAATGTTTTAGAAAAAAAATGTATTCTGTCACTGGGTCTACTGGGATTCATTAGGTTTATCCTCCGTTATGTTCTGCGTTGAAAGTTAAGCTGATTTTGTCTCAAAGTGTGGCTTTAAATATTATCTATTAAACTATGAAATGCTTCTCTGACTTTCTTTATTTGAATAATCTCTGAGGTAGAAATGCAGGTTTAGATGAAACTGTTCTTCTTTTTTTTTTTTACGTGTAGATGCACACTCAGGGGGTTTCTATGCATACCCAAAGCTTCCCAGTACACACCCTGGTCCAGACACACAGCCAGACCCCGCTGCCCATCCAGACACAGGCGGCCCAAACTGTGATGATTGCCTCCAATGGCGGGCAATCGCGCTTTATACAGAACCCTGTCATCTGCCATCAGAGTCATGCTCCTGGTTTCCAAGGTGAGTGTTTCAGGGCATTAAAAATGTGGAAGTGATGCTGTTGCAGCATGCAGCTAAGGATGCATGTCAAGCCTGCGTTTTCTCCTTCCTCCAGTCCTCCAGCCACAAATGCAGAGCATTATGACATCACAGCAGATCCAGCCAGTTACTATCCAGCACCAGCGAGTTCTGACCCCGACAGGTCAAACCATCCAGACTCTTTCCACAGCGCCCACAGCAGTCCACACTGTGCAACAGCAGGTGCAACAAGTACCTGTGAGTAACCTAGTTAATTGAAAGAATAATCACATTGATTGAGTTGATTATATTTGTTTGACAAGAAGAAGTAAGTTTAAAATTAAAAAAAAAAAGTGACATCCTTACAAAACTCTTTTGGATGTTTTCCATCAGGTTCTGGTCCAGCAGCCTCAGATTCTAAAGACAGACTCGCTGGTTCTCACAACACTCAAACCAGATGGGACACAGGTGTTGTCTACAATGCAGAGCCCCACAGGCATCACCCACCTGACCACACCCATCCAAAACACAGCTTTACAAGTCCCTGTATGTGGCATGGATAGCAGTAAAAATTACTATTTTAACAAGCCTACAGCCATAGTCTTAATACCTTAATAAGTGAACGTGCTACTTCTGCTTTCCATCACCAGACGCTGATGGGCAGCAACATTCTGACCACCGTCCCTGTTGTGATGGGTGGAGGAGACAAGCTGCCCATAAAGCAGCTACAGCCAGGCTCCACCACCTGCACTAACGGAGCCAGACTAGGCATGGAGCAGAACCAGGGGATGCCAGGAGGTGTTGGACCAGGGGTAGTGGTGAAGGAGGGTGAGAGGAGGACAACCCACAACATCATCGAGAAGAGATACAGGTCCTCCATTAACGACAAGATCGTGGAGCTCAGAGACCTGGTTATGGGCAATGATGCGAAGGTGGGATCCAAAAACAAAAAGACGTGAATCACAAATTGGGTAGAATCGGAAACCTCATCTATCCTCCATGTCTTCTTTTCTTTTCAGATGCATAAATCAGGAGTTCTGAGGAAGGCCATTGACTACATAAAGTACCTCCAACAGGTCAATCACAAACTACGACAAGAGAACCTGGCCCTGAAGATGGCCAATCAGAAGAACAGTAAGTGTTGTCCATGACGTAAAGCTGCAGTGGATCATAATTTCTATGTGTTTGAGTTTGCAGTGGTGTGTTTTTAATATTGCAGAGTCAGTGACGCTCTCCGAAGATGTTGAGCTCAAACAAGAAGTGGTGTTGATGTCACCCCCGGCCTCAGATTCTGGTTTTGGTTCCCCTCACCAGTTCTCTCCTTACTGTGTTGACTCTGAGCCAGGCAGCCCCTTAATGGATCACGATCAGGTAAAACACACATGATTGCGCACATGTGTTTGTTTGTTTGTTTGTTTGTTTGTTTTTTATTTACTGGGAGAACCAGCAGAATGAGATCCATGGACTTTAATCACCTTCAGCAACTAAACTCTCAGACATTTGTGGCTGTTTCTAGAAACTTTGTTAGATATATGACAATTATTTATTTTGTAGTGACTTTTTCTTTTTTGCTTAAAATCCATTTGTCAACATTCTGCCTCAAAATGATTGTTACATGGATGCAGGCTACGTATAGGTGTAATGGTGGTGCTTAACACAAACTTCAGAAAAAACAAAATATCCCTTTAACCACTCTGAACCTAAACCTTTTTTGGTTTATATAAAATGAGTTTAAATATCAGGATGATAATCATACAGTCATCATGAAACTCCATTGCCAAACAGCAATTGAGTTTTATGATTTAAGTTTGATTATCAGCACATTTGAGAAGAATTACATTTTTTTTACAAGTTAGGTTACGTGTCGTTTTGACCCTGTTTTCTATCCTCTGACTGTCTCAGGTGAAGAGTGAGCCAGATTCTCCCTCTGCGGTTGGAGTGATGGATCGTTCCCGACTGCTTCTGTGTGCCCTGACGTTCTTCTGCCTCTCCCTTAACCCACTGCCCTCTCTGCTGGGTTCAGAGGCCTCTGGGAGCACCGGCCTGTCTGCCAGCCATGTCCCATCTAGATCACTTTTCTGGTTTCCGACTCACACACAGGACTTTGGTGAGCAGCAGGAGGCCCAAAGTTGAAAATAATCTATAAGATACTTCTCTCTTTACTCATCAGACCTTCCCTCGTGTCTAATTTCTTTTCATCCTCCAGCTTCTTGGCTGCGGTGCTTGTTGCCGTGGGTGATGGTGTGGGTTCTCAGTGGGGTGGGAGCAGTGTGGGGCTGTGTCAGGGTGCTGTACCTGTGGGAGCCTGTGACACCCCTTCACTCGCCAAAGTCTGTGTCCTTCTGGAGGCACCGCAAGCAAGCAGACCTGGATCTCAACAGGGTGCGTACAGATCAGCTAAGAACAGGAAGATCAACTCAAGAAAAAGCATCCCTACTTGTATTTAATGTGACATGTAATGTAGATACTGTACCTATTTAATGTAAATCATTGAAGAGCACACTCAGTTTTTGTTCAAATCATCTTCATATTAAGGTTGTGAGCCCCCTGCAGGACTATCTCTTCTGTCAGTTTGTGCTTTGAGCTACTCACTGTTTCTCTTGTCCTTCTCCTGTAGAGAGATTACACAGCAGCAATGGCCAGTTTAGAGACTTGCCTCTCTGTGTTGGCAAGAGCTCTTCCCTCTACCAATCTGGACCTGATCTGCTCGCTTTCCTGGAATTTTATTCGCTACTGTTTGCATCGTCCAACTCCTCTGGGCTGGTTGGTCCACCAAGTTGGAGGAAAGCATGAGGGAGAAGAGTCAAGGACCAGTGCAAGAGATGCAGCACTGGTTTACCACCAGCTGAGCCAGCTGCAACTCACAGGTGAGCGTCGACAAATCACACCAGAGGGATCCTACACGGAGAAAATGTTAAAGACAAGAAGACAAAGTGGAAAAAAATGTTCTCTCTCTGTCTCTGTAGGAAAGCTGCCGCAGCGCAGCAACCTGTGGGCTTTGTCTGTGTCTTTGAGCGCTGTCAACCTTAGTGAGAGTGCCCAAGGCAAGATGGCCCCGGCTCAGCAAGCTCAGATTTATGTCACTGCAGCAATCGCCTTGCGCACGGTCCTGGGCCACCATCTCTCTTGCCTGCCAGTACGTGTCTCGCTCGGCCCATCATCATAGTTGTTATTGCCACATTGTGTTTACATTATTGGCATCCTTTCTCCCATTTCTTGTCTCCCAGGGTTACCTTTTAGGTTGTGCAGAGAGTGTGGCCAACCAATCGGAGACCAAGCCAATCCCTGACTGCCTGCGCTGGCTTTTCACTCCACTGGGCAGGCAGTTTTTCCTGAGCTGTGATTGGTCGGTGAAGTCTGAGAGCAGCGACTGGGTGTACACTTCCCCGAGAGACCCAAGTTTGTCTGATTATTTCTTTCTATCTTGTTTTAGTTATAAATAAAACCTCATTAATTCACTTGTTCCTTATGGTTTTCCTCCTTTCCGTCCTCCAGCTGACCCCATCGCTCAGCTGCACAGTTGCTTCTGCAGGAAGCTTTTGGAGAGAGCGGTTCACACTCTCATCCAGCCACAGAGCGAGTCTGACACAGGCAGTCGCAAGAAGGACTCTGGGTAAGACACTCAGGAAAATTCTTACTATCAAGGAGCTCAGGCTCTTTAATGTACAGAGCGAGTTGGGTTTTACATGATTTATGCTGTATCTATTATTGCTTTATCTCTTTTTTTTTTCTGATCCGTTAAAGGGAGTTTTCAAGTGCCCTGGAGTTCCTCGAATTGCTGAACAGCTGCACGGAGGACTCTCCGTCTCCTCCTCCTCCTTTTTCAGCTCCTCCCAATCATACCACCACCCCAGGTATGACAGGGAGGAGAAGGAACTGTCATGCATTTTGTAAAGAAACATTAATAGAAATCAATAATTATGTGTGAAAGAGGGTAAAACATTACATTTTTAATCAAATTCCTACAGTTCTGATTTATTAGTCAAACTGTATCCCCCTCTAACTCTGCACTGATGGCCAATTTAGCAGAGGGGCTCATTCAGTCATTAGTTTGTGAGAACGAGCAGCTTGGTTAGATATGAGTGCACAATTGACAGTCAGTTAAATAATTACTAATTAGACACTGTCTTGTTGCGTTTGGATCCCACCAAACTGTGCTACACATCTCATCCTATTATCACAAGATGCAGAGCTTTTAAAATAAAAAAAAATGTGGACCCAAAAGTCTATACAAGCTGTTAGTTGATTTCTACATGTTTGTTGTCTATATAATGTTCCTTCTTTTTTAAATTCCCAGTTGGAGATCCAGTGAGTCGTTGGTGGGCTCTGGTGCTGAAGGCTGCCATGCGTTGGCTGCAGGGCGACGATGTTGCTGTGAGATCCCTTTTGACAGAAGCAGAGCGAATGCCAAGAGCTCTGCTCATTCTTGAGTAAGCTCAACAAAGCAACTTGGGATTCACTTCTGAAAACATGAGTATCTAAATAAGATGTAAACGGAGAGAGAAAATGTGTTACGCAGGATATTTATTTTATTGATTTGAGTTGGCTGAAATGATCAGGATTTGAAGTGCCCATCTCCACATGCACCAGTGGGTTGTGTGTATTGTGTAAGAGGGGAAAAAATAAACTAAATATTGCTAATTCATTCTATGTTCTAGATGAAGCTGTTGAGCAGCTCAGACTTCACCAGTCTGGTCCAGATTTCTGCAGTATAAATTGCTTTTTACAATACTTTTTTCCTGATATTGGCTGTCAAGACCTGAAAATACAGACTCCAAAATGAAAAAGCCATTGTCGTGTATCCCTCTTTCCTCTCTGTTTCAGCCACCCTCTTCCCAAGGCTGTGCTACTGCTTTGCAAGGTGGTTCAGATGAGCCTGTGCCCTCTGAAGGGGGAAGGGGTGGTAGCCTGCCTCTCTCACTGCGACAGAGCCAGCAGCTATCTGCGCGCCAGCATCTCTGTGCAATTAACTCAGTCTGGCAGCTGGCTTAACAAGGTAAAACACTGTACGATCTGAGCTTGGTTTGTAATTGGAGGCTTTGATCATAGATCGATTTTATTTTCAACCTTTTATAGTGCATCTCTGTGATTTATTTCAAGTCAAATCTGCTCATCATGTTTACTCAGTGACGTAAACGCACTGCATGCTCGGAGAGGGCCAGGCCAGGCTGGTGTATGTGTGTGCGCGCGCAGTGTGGGTGGCAGGAGGTGGCTGTGGTGCATTGTAGTTGCATTGCATGATCTTGAAGCCGAGTGCAATGTGTCTGCAGTGCAATACAGAGGCCTCCCCGATCTGCACGCACCCGCTACACACCCCACCACGCAACATGAAATGAACGGCCCTCAATGCCGGCACTACTTTAGCCTTTTGATTTCTGGCATGCATGTTCCGTGGATTGTTGATGATGCAATGGGGTGGTGGCGGTCATATTCGACTAATAGCTTGGGTAGCAAATGCTTCTCTTCAAAATTCAAATCTACAAAAAAAACAAAAACAAAAAAAAAAACACAACACAAAGTCAATTAGAATTTAATTGCAAATATAGAAACCAACTCTTTTTCTTTATCCTCCAAGGGAGTAGAGCTCATGGTCTGTGATCTTCTGCTGACGTTGAGGACCAGTTTATGGCAGCGAGGAGGCAGCAGTAATGGAGAACCCGGCCCGGCTCCTGGATCCCAGCTGGCCGGCTTTCAGAGGGACCTCAGTGCGCTCAGGAAGCTCACGCAGTGCTACAGACAGGCACAGCACAAGGTACAGCTTCAGCAAGAACTTGACAGACACAATAATACTCAAACGCAGCGTTTTAAAATAATGTTTCAGTAGATAAATTTTTGGACACCTGTGATTACTGTATAAAATTTGCATATAAGTTACCAAGGCCCAGAACGACGGCTGAGATAAACCTTCTTTGTTAACATCAGCCATCAATTTGGCCTTTTAACCTTTTTTAGTATTCATTTTTTGATTATATAACTTTTCCTATTTTTATCTTTTATTTTTCCCAACAGGTTTTTTTGTGCATATGTTAATTGAATTCTTACTTTATTTAGAATAAGCCTGTGAAATCACTGCTACCAACTGCAATAATCTCACCAAAGTTGAACATAAAATAAGTTAATAAAATTTACTGGAGGTTTTTTTTTTTTTTTTTTTTTTTTTTTGATAAAGTTTTGAGCATTTTGTATTTGTAAGAATGGAAATGAAAAGGTGAATAAAGGAATAACTTCCACATTGCATTTTATTCCATTTTTTTTGCAGCATCCCCTGTTATGATACTTGACAATCCCAGTCATTTTGGCTCTTTTGTGTTGTTTACGCAGGTGTTTCTTCATGAGACCACCGTGCGGCTGATGGCGGGTGCCAGTCCGACAAGGACGCACCAGCTGCTGGAGCACAACCTGCGACGCAGGACGCACGGCCCACACTCGGCCGGTACGCAGAATCTAAATAAATCACACCTTTGATTACAGAATCACACCTCACACTCCCAGCAGAATTGTACCCTCACATAAACAGACACCTCAGCTTCAAAACTCGAATATCTTCAGCTTCTTAGTGAGCATACTTGGCGTTTAATGTCAACACTGATGCGGTGGAATACAACCATTTTTTTTATGGCAGGGGGACAATACTAACTTGTGTTTTTCTTACTCTTTTACCTCCCCAGAGGGCGAGTCCATTCTAGGTGAGAGGGAGAGGGCTCACGCCATTCTGCTCGCCTGCCGCCACCTGCCCATGCCTCTGCTGACTCCGCCGGGACATCGAGCTCGCCTCCTGGCCGAGGCAAAGCGAACCCTGGAGCGGGTGGGAGACCGTCGGTCCCTGCAGGACTGTCAGCAGATCCTGCTGCGCCTCGGTGGAGGAACCACCATGGCTGCTTCTTAGACACACAGCGCATCAATGATCTCTGTAACTTTATCATGAGGTAAAGAGAGATGCCAATCAGATGACTAATCCAACCACAAAATTAAATTGTCCAACAGTCAGCCATTAGCATTGATTAACTTCTCAGAGTGGATGATTTTCACTGTCACGGTTACATTTAACAGCCCAGTCGCCACATCCTGGTGTTATATAGATGCCTGATTGCAGTCGCCACATCCTGGTGTTATATAGATGCCTGATTGCATTGCCGCAGCACCATCACCCCACCGTCTGCTCGTTGCTTCTATCACTCGGAGAGCTGGTTCTTCCCCCACAGCCAAGGATCCAGCTCACATTTTTCAGGAAAGGGATTCAGATCCACACTAACATTTTTATGGGCCGTCACTTCACCCTCGCTGCACCTCTCCACGATGGTTCCTAAACGTTTTGGCTTGGTGGTTTGTTTTTTTTTTTGGTTTTTTTTTTTTGTGGTTTTTTTTTTTTTTTTGCATAATCCTGTTTACAAGCAAAAAACATGCAAACAGCTCCTGAGGAACAAAGCTAACAGGCCCAAAATGGAAAAGGGATCATTGAAGCAGTTCATAGATGAGCTGTAGGAGACAAAGCCGTACAGTCATTAGTGGTACACAGTTTAGTGAGTGCTACATAATTGTCTGTTGTTTTATTGAAGTTTAAAGCTTTAAAGGGCTTCACAGTATTCCAGAGTAGACGGCAGAGGTCTGGGCTGTAGTCTAGGAGGCACACAGACTAGCTTGTTTCTACCGTACAGTGCTGAGTAGTGTATCTTCATATCTACCTCAAACACTGTACAAAGCCAGCATTGTACTGTGGAGCAAAATAAAATCCTCAAGCATCACATCATTTACCCAGAATCTGATTAAAATCACCATTGAAAGAGACGCTGCAGTTTATTACGTCATCGTTTTTATGACGTTCTGCTGACCTGTTTAACTTCGTGGGATTCAGCAGCACAACGTTGAGGACTTTGAGCCGCTGCTGGCACACTCCTTAAAGTCAAACAAAGAGCAGGGAAAACAGTTGGATTTGGGAAACATCGGGTCGGCACAACATTTGCAAATTCTCATCTACACACAGTCCTTTTTAAAGTAGTGACATTCACAATCGCGGTGACGTTGTATATAACTTGTATATAAGCAGAAAAGTAGAAATGGATAAAAACAGGATGTTATTTTCTACTGTTGGAGAGATGCACACCCAGGAGAGGATGATAAGATGCCAGGTCAACTGTCTGAACCTTTACGTTCTTCACCACCAGGTCTCTTAAGTCCCAGTCACTCACCTGTGACGGACCTGGAAGCATGATGTTGCCCATTAAAGTCTGATTTGTGTGTTGGGTGTTTTTTTTGTTGTGTTTTTTTTTTTTTGCTGCGTCTATCCACACAAGCCACCTTTCACATCTGAGCAGTAAATGTCTGGAACTAAAGAGGATTTTGGTGGTGTGTCACTGTAAAGCTGCAGGTTTAAATAGGAAAAAACAAGGTGTGTACGCAGTGATGACTGGTATTTTCCAGGAAGTGTGGTCCATCTATGACCCTCTAAGCCTCTCAAGCAAAATTGCCTTGATGCTATATTTAAGAAAAGAATCGTATGTTTTATCGATTTGGAGTGATGGAGATGTATCTTTTGAGATCTTTTCCAATTAGCTTTTTATTTGTAATTGACTTACATGTGACACAGCACTTTTGTCATTATTTTTTTTTTTTTTGCTCTAAATATTTTATTTAATAGTTGTGTAATATAATGCTTTTTGGATGGATGGGGGATGGGGGGCGTTTTGCAGTCGAACTTTTGTTTTATATCGGTGAAAGAAGTATAGGGTCAGAAAGTGGAATTGGAGAGCAAGATTATTTTCATTAAAATATACATTCCTACTTTAGACCTCAAGCTTCGTGTGTAAGATTTACTCCTTTTCAGCTGACCATCAGATTTCTGTATGTATGAACACATAGTTAGGAAATTCCAGGGCTTTTGAACCCAAACAGTCTTAAAAGTAGTTCTGAAAATCTTTATTTCAGTTACTGTTTGCCTTCCCTGTAAAAAAAAAATAAAAATAGCAGCGCAATTCAAGAGCCATTGCCAAGCTGGAATTTTTCCTGTTCTGATTGTTACTTTTTATGTCCTTTTGCCCACTCAAGATGTTTTGTTTGAACTTCTGTGTTACTTTTAATGTTTTCTAATAAAACATTGCAGCAGCGTGCAATCTCTTTTTATTGTTTTTATTTTTTAATGCATTTTTAAGGTTGCGTAACATTGACAGTTCAAATGTGGACAAAAAAACTGAAGAACGAAAGCGATGCACTTCACGTTTGACTCGGTGTTGCCAGGGTGTGGCAGCAGCAGCATCAATCAGATAATCGTGACGGTGTGACTTTTATCCAGGTTTCAGAGGGTTTTCTTTTTTAAACGCTGTGTGGTGCTCAAATGAGATGCACTCTCGTATTTCACACTGAGAGAAGACATTCCTTGACACAGGGTGGAGAGGAAAAGATGGAAGCAAGAGTCAGAATACTGAAGAAGAAGTGAAAATACAAGACTGCTTATGAAGACAGGTGGCATTCACAATGACAAACTGATTTTTACCTCATTTACATGGACTCACTTTTCATCTTTATTAATATGACAGTCTGACCTGGCAATCTTTATATTTACAGATGTACATTTAGATTTCAGTTTAGACAGATAAATCAAAACTTGCAATGACTTTTAACTCTGGTATAGATTATATATATATATAAATAAACACGTATTAGACATTTGCAGAAATTCACTTTTGTAAGAATGTCATGATATTACGAAACCTAATTGTACCTCTGTCAGTCCAGCGGAAAACGTCACGCACTGCGTACGTGTTTCTTATCGGACAAAAATAGAGGACGTGCGCATGAGCAGGACAGACCGGAAGAAGTTTGTAGCTCAACAGCTCACGTGCGGAACATGAAGAATAAAAAGATGTTTAACGATGGCTCTAAGAAAGCCAAATTTAAGCCTGGATCCAAGAAAAGAGAGAATAAGTGTGTCATAATGTTCGATGAGAAAGACAGACAGTAAGTCCGCTGACGTGACGTCACCGGTTAGCCGCTAATACAAGACGGGAATCATTCTGTTCCTCGTGTTTTCACCAGTTTTGGGAATGATTGAGCCACTTTGTTCTCCTCGGTGGCTGTCACACAATTTAGGCAAACTACCTGACCACGAGGTCAACCTGGGATTGCAGCAGTTACATTTGTGTTTCTCCCTCCTTTTCCCTGACAGAGATTATCTCACTGGTTTCCACAAGCGAAAGGTGGAAAGGAGAAAAGCAGCACTGGCGGAGATAAGAAATAAAATAAAAGAAGAGCAGAAACGAGTCAAAGAAGAAGTAAGTGTGAATCTTAACCTGTTTTGTGGAAAGGAAAAGCTCGTGCAGCTGTTCACGTTTCCCTCCCTCTCCTCAGCGACATAAGGAATATATGAAGATGCTGAAGGAGAGGACGGACGCTCTCGGTGGGTTCAGAGACGTTTACCAGCCAGCTTTCTGGTTTAAGTCGTTGTTTAACACATTTAATGTTTCTTCCTTTCATTGGCCTGTCTTACAGCGGAGGCTGAAGATGAGCTAGAGGATGCAGTGACCAGTACAACGGAGTCTGTGCAGTATGATCACCCAAACCACACAGTTACCGTGACAACCGTCAATGATCTTGACCTCTCAGGGGCTCGCCTCCTTGGACATGAAGCAAATCGGGTAAACAATCTCTGTGAGGTTGATATGATATAAGATTGAACGTGTGAAAGAACTTCTTATGTCTACAGAGCAGCGTGAACATCAAATGTCTCGGTTTCTAGGCTGACACACGGAGCGAGGGTGAAGAGAAAGAGGGAGAAGTGGAAGCGCATGCCATGCCAAAGAGAGCCGGGAATCCAATCATGAACAAAAAGTAAGCTTTGTAGAGTGTAGATGTTTACCAGTGGTGCTCCAGTAGATGTGGGACAGATCTCTGTTTGGTAGTCTCTACGAAGTTTGATTTGAAGAAAGGATAGAAGAGCCACGCTGTCCAGTCTAGTTTAGGCTGTTACAGGGCAGAGCACCGATGGGAAAAGCAGCCCAGGGTTTCTTTTAATGAACATTTCTCTCTCTCTTTCTCTCTTTTATTCTAGTTCATATTTTATAAAATCTTACCAAAAACAAATGAATATTTTACCTTCAAACTGTTCCCAGTAACCAAGCACAGATGTCTGTGTAATACACGTTTGCTGACAATTAACCAACCAAGTTAAACTGTGAAACCTGATCATTTCAGAATTTATCAATGATCACTCCTAAAATCCTGATCAGGCTGTTTGGACATTTGGTGAGAAGTAAAAAAAAAAAATATTTAAAAGAAATCTGATTTCAAGAGTGAAATTGTGGACGGTGACTGCACACATTCTCTCAGGTTTCTACTTGTACAGCAGCAGTAACGTCCACTTCCTCAAATAATTTTTTAAAAATCAGTCCTGCTGTTTCCTTTCAGTGCAGCTGTATTTGTTTCCCTCTCCTTTTCTGCAGGATCCGCTCCCTTACGGCAGCGCTCAACACTTTTACCACCAAGCGGAAGAGGAAAGGGAAGCAGGAAGGCAGAGGCGGACAAGGCCGTCCAACTGACAGGAGACCTGGTGAGGGTAAGCACAGAGGCGGGAAGACCAGCAAGTTTCAGAGACGCCGACGGACCGGGAAGAAGATGCATCATCAGGACTGAAACAGTGTGCTGAAACCTTACGTGGATTTAGGGTTTTTTGTGGCCAACAAAGTGGACTTTTGTCTTTTGAGCAGGATGTTTGTGATGTGGACGGACCTCTTGGCCCTTCTGTCAGTAGTTTCCAGAGTACCTGCCTGTTGAACTATTCTGTTCAGATCTGTATATTTTTAACTGCTTTTGTAGTGATGTTTTGTAACTGTCAAGAAATGTCGCTGTATTCAATTATGATTAAAGGAAATGTTAATATTTCATATTGGCCTTATTTTGTTGTCATGTCTCGCTCTGTCAGCGTGCCCTGTTTGGATTTTAGTTTCCCTGCACCCCATTGTTTAATAGGAAATGTGATGCTGTTGTCAACATCCTCTTTAGGATATCAGGAACTCAACCCATAGCTGGATGTTTCCTTCTGCCTCAGAATCACCTGCAACCAAATAATGTCTTCTAAAGCACCTCATACTGGTCACCCACATGCTTTAATGCATGCCCAACACTCACCATGTGTGTGTTTATTTATTTACATTAAGCTCAGTCCGTGTGTGCCAGCTGTCAGGAGCATGAGCCTTTCATTTCGCTTTCTAAAGCCCTGTGATATTTAATACAACCGCTTACTCAGAGAAGCAGAGGACACCGACTCCATGTTGGTTCAGGGTCTGTGTGAGCTTCAGGGTCAGCGCAGCGTCAACTCGGAGCCACCATGGCCGTCCTGGATGCCTTGTTTCACTCATTGTCAAAGCAGCCAATCGGATGGATCCGAGTGTTGGCAGCAGAGGAGGATAGAGAGCATGGGGAACATGAGGCATGTGCCTGATGGGGGTCTGATGGGCAGTTGATTCACAGCGGAGTTCACAGCAAGAGCCCCTCTGTTCTGGTAATTGTAACTTTTCTTACCATTCATTCATTCATTCATCATTAAAATATCTATAATCATATGGATCCTTTTTTTCCCCAGTAAACTTATTTAGTTGAGACATTTTTATTACAGTGGAGATGCCTTTAAAAGCTGTAGTGTTTGGCTGTCCTCTCGTGTGGTTAGTCATCACTTTAGGTCTTCCAAGAACTATGAGCATTATATATTATATATATATATATATATTCTAAAAAGTTAGACTAAAGATATAAAAGTTAAGATAAAAATATGACAGTTCTGAAATGTGTTTCTCACCACCTAAAACATCTATTGTTTCTACGATTTGTATTGGTTTGTCAGGTGTCTGTGTAGGATGCGATGAGCCAGCCGGGTCCCCCTCCGGACGCACCATGTCCTATTCCGGCGACGAGCCCACCTGCCCCAAGTTCCAGCCCAACATCTTTGACCCCTCCCGCTGCTTTGACTGCCTGCGCCACAGGCACCTCCACAGCAGCCCGGGAGAGAGCACCGCAGGCGCACCGCAACAGAAACCCCTAACAGAGGTTGAAACTGGGACCGGCACCAGGGTGGGGATTGGATCAAGCAGAGGAGTGTTGCTGACGCCAATCCCATCCCAAGCAGAAGAAAGAGACACCAGCAGCAAGGTGAGAAGGAAGGAAGAGGGAGATAAAGAGAGCACCTCGGTGAGACATGGCGGGTACAGCACGTACTGAGTGATGGGATTAGTTGGACCTGGCAGGTGAAAGAGTCGTCGGTCAACGAGGAAGACAGCAAGACAGTGAGGGTAGATACAAAAATCAAACCAATTTATACTGTTAGAAGTGAATTTCACTATATTTGTCAGAAATGAAGCTTTCAAGACATAATTCACAGTTGAAAGTGACGTCCTTGAGGAAGACGGACTCTCTACATCTCTCCACCATTCCTGTAGTTTAGTGCAGATACTATGTTCCAGAGTTGGTGAGCTCATGTTTGGGTCTGTTAAAAAACTATGAAAAGGTCAGACACAGAATAAGAATTAAGAACATGGAGCATGCTGGCAGTGGTGTCTCCTATCATTAATGAATGAAGCTGGATCACTTACTGCCCTCTTGGGAATCACTTGTAATTTTAGAAGCGGGTGCGATGTACAGAAAGGATGGGTATGCATCTGGACCGTATTGAAAAGTGTCAACTGGTCCTGGTCCCTGTTCAGTGTGATTTTACAACACAGCTACAGTTGTTTCTTGACCATAAGTTGTTTTTTCTTTTCCTAGTCCTTGTATGCATCGAATTGAAGTATAATTCCGATCGAGTTTCATCTGTCATTTCCTGGAAGACGTAGGGATCAGTGTCATTTTTGGTTTGGGTCCTTTTTAACATGGCTTAGTGAAGGGTTTAAGTAAAGAAAAAAAATAGCTGAAATATTAATGAAGAGCACCACGAGGCAGGTTGTGTTACAGAGGTGTAACACTAATCGAACTGTTCGTCGGAAAGGACTGAAGAGGCAGACGCTATTGATCATATTCTAGGAGATGGAGCCAGGCAGAAATGTCCAGGATTCAGTGTGCTTGTGCTGTATTTTTATACTTTAAAAGTACCTCAGTGGCAGATTCAGCACGCTGACTTTATTAATTTTTTTGGCCTTCACTTGGGGACAAAGTCACTGCAGACCAGAGGTTTGCTGAGATGCTCTGATTGGCCCGTGTCTTCCTTTGTCTCCCTATCAGGAGGATTCTGACGGTCTGTCAGTGGTTAGCAGCTACTGTGATGTCAACCGAGGTCGCGTGGGTCACGAGGAAACCTCTCTGTGCATCCTGAGTCCTGACTGTGAGCTGTATATCTGTGACGGGGACGACGACGACAGCACAGACAGGTAGAGATACTGGATAGTGATGGTACGACGTTTGTTAAAAAGACCAAACTGTTTATTAGACTGTAATGTCTAAATCTTTCAGTGGGATGCGATGTAGTCGATGGTTGTAGATCTGCTGTAGTGATTAGTCACAGCTTCTTTCTTTTCTGTCCTTCTTGCCATCTGTTCACTTTCTGCCTCTGGCCTTCATGTCATCTTTCTCCTTTTATCTCTTCGTCCATGTAGTTTTTGTGACCAGAGTGATGAGTTCAGCAGCTCTATAAATGCAGAGGAGGAATACTTTCCAATTCTGCACCGTTCCACGAAACTCAGCATGACTCGACTTGACCCTCCGCCTCACCGGCCCAACCCAAGAACCTGGATGGATGACGCTCGGGGCAGGGATGGCTTCTCCAGACACTCAGGTGCACTTAGACTGACTGTGAAAATTGCTCAGTTAATTTGTGGGCAGACAGGAATATTAGAAAGAATGGGGGGGGGGCACAAATGAGCAGAAGCATGTAAAGAAAAAGAATGAATGTAACAGCCATATCTGATCTTTTATTTGAATTTATAGAGTCGTAGATATTTGGTGCAACATTAGACTGACTGCGTTTGACCTCAGTATATCCAGTTACATCCGGAGGTGTTCTTTACTTGGCAATACTGTTAGCAGTCACCAGCTGAAGCGTCAAAGAGCAGTTATCCGTAACACTTGTGTCAGGAAACCTCTGGTCATTCCTCCGTAGTTGAACTCTCAAGTATGCACCTTTGATTTCTGTCTTCTCTCCTATTTTTCTAGCTTTCTCAAAACCATCTTTCTTACTTTCCTGCAGAATTAAAAGAAAACAAAGAGAAGCGTGAAAGTGGCTACTTTTCCCTGGGGAGGGCAGCAGGTGCTCGGTCATTGCGTGAAAAAAGCCCACCTGCTCCTTTTCGACATTTTGAAAGAGGTCATCCCATCTTTCGCAACAGAAATGTTGAACCCAAAGACAGCATCCCCTTCAGAAACCCTAATCTTGGTGTGGCCTCTGAAAGGCTGATACCAGAGGTTCTCGATGAGGACCTGCCTGTGGAATTTGCTCCTCCTGACCCTTATGACGTTGCGGTCGAAGTCGAGGCACAAGTTGGGCCTAGATCTCCAAGTCCTACTCCTTTTAAGATTGCAGAGTCACTGGCCTCAAGTGGCCGAAAGGGTTTCAGTCAAAGAAATCCTTCATCTCACATCTCTTCCTCTCAGCAGTCTGGGAGGAATGAATCCTCAAGGCGGGGCTCGGCTCTGCAGTCCTGCTCTCCTACCCCCTCACATGGAAGCCTTGCATTTAGACGCAGCGAGTCCAGCGCATTGCTCAGCAGGCCAAACTTTGATGGTGGAGGGTGGTCTCAGGGGGCAGCACCAGGATCCAGACGGCAGGACGCACATGGGGGACGTTTTGAGTCAGGAACGCTGCCACGAAATTTTAAATCATTTGCTGGTTCAGTTAAAAGTCAGTCCAGCACAGTCTCTGATTTTAGGAGCGCCCTGCGGAAATCAGACGTGCATGGCTCTTCAGGTGGAAGGGGCTGTGACAGCAGAAGCTTATCTCCCTCAAGGAGAGACTGTAACTCATCAACCCAAGTGACTTTTCGTAAAACCGAAGTCAACACTAGCCCACCACATCAACATAGAGGCAACAGTCGTACCTCTTCTCCATCTAGGAGAATTTCTGATAGTGTACGTGACAATCGCAGTTCTTCCCCGAGACGAAATTACAGCTCATCTAGTCAGTCCATCCTTCGTAAATCTGAATCAATGGCATCACTTAACGGACAGAGTCACCATGGACGCTGTGGCTCCCCAATAAGAGAAGGATATGGTTTGGAAAGCCAGGCCAGGTTTGGCAGTGCATCAGCCAGAAATGGACCGAATGGTCAAGAACATGAAACCCCCATTGTGCCTCCATCTGGACGAGGTAATGACAGACCAGGTCAATCCATACTTCGCAGGAGTGAATCAAACACTATCAGTGGCAGGCAAGTTCAGGGCAGCCGTTCCTCCTCTCCTGGAAGGAAAGGTAGTGAAAGTCAGCATCAACTAAAAAGAAAGGACTTCAGTGGTTCATTAAATGCCCGTAGTTGTAAAAGTCGTAACTCCTCCCCGATGAGGAAAAGCTACGAAGCTCCCTCTCAGTCTCTGCTAGGTAAATCTGAATCTGACATGTCTGTCAGAAGCCGTGATACCTACAATTCCGTGGCTTTAAGGAAAGGATATAATATTCCTGACCAGCGTTTGGTTCAGAAATCAGACAAGGGGAGCCCCGTAAACAGCAGGAATCAAAGCAATCGCAGCCTCTCTCCCTCTAGGAAACACAACGATGACCCACCAGGCTATTCTGTCCTCAGAGCTGCCGCTAATGGAGACTCTGATCGTTCTTTTCAGAGAAAAAACCTTCACAGTGAAACAAAATCCGACTTGAATCGCTCACCACACTCCTTAAGGGGATCGACTCAGTCCCTCCGCAGTTCCTCCTTATCTCGAGCCCCTTCACCCTCCAGACAAACAATAAACGGCAAAAGAACTGCTTCTGTCACCCCGGAAAGCCGAAGAACCTCTGGCAGCATCAGGTCTGGTGCTGGTAGGCACAGCCGAGAAGATCGCTGCCCCTCTCCTGTTGACAGCAGACGTTCCCATAGAGCACGGAGCCCTTCCCCTTCACCTCAGACTCAGATGCAAAGGCACACCTTCTCACAAAGCTCCATCGAGTCTTCAGAGTCGGGCCAACTCTCTGTAGGATCCACGGGTCGGAACAGGGACGAGTACATCATGATGGCTGATGTGCCAAAGGCCAAAGTGGTTCATCAGAAGGGTGCGCCATGTCATATGAGGCAATCAGAGAACCAACAGCCTATTCGGCGACAGGAGCTCTTCAAACCAGCCAGGTCAGACCTGCAATACACCACAAAGATGGAAAGAGTGGTGTCTGCCAGATATGTTTAAATGATTTGGTTAACTGATGCACATTAAATACATTGATAACACATTATTGCATGATTTGACTTGTACATTTTTTTAATTTGTGAATCCCTTTTTGTCCTTTAAACCATCAGATTAGAAAGACTGAATCTGTTTGGACATACTGACAACCTGTTTGTGTTTCATTTTAGCCACTCGCTGAGCAAGCATCCTTCCACAGAGTGGGAAGATGCAGCGGACACTGAGAGAGAATGGCATTATGGGAGTAGTGGGTATCTTTCTCGGGCTCACTCCACCGTGTCACTACAGGTAGACTGGTTAAAGCCAATAAAAGTTGTTTTGCAGACAAACAAATTCGTTTTACTTAGTTATTTTGGTCATTTAGGCATTTAAAACTGCGTTCTATTAGAGCAAAACTGAAGAAGTGACACATTACTGGAATAATTATATTTTTGGGGAAACTTGTGCTGAACTGAGACACTATAGAGGCTGTGAGTTGAGTTTTAAAACCCTGCTCTTAATCAGCACCTCTGTCCTTACACAATATGATCTGTTGCAATTTAATTATAGCTTGTTCCCTGTGGTTTTTACCGTGTTAATGCTTAACCACGTCTCCCACATACAGTACGGTAGATTTGATCAGGAAAAAAATGACGAAAATCTGTGAATGTGACGCTCAGGATGTTTCTGTGTTGTTTAGTCATATTAGTTATTTTTAGAACTACGTGTTATTCTTATCCAGAGATCTGGCAGTCCCTCAGCAGATGAGGGCAGTTCTTGGAAAAACACACATCAGAGATCAGAACAAATACAGGTATGTACTACCGCTTGTGAATGTTTGTTCTCTCACTGTGGGAATGCGTCGGTGTGTGTGTGCATGTTTCAGTGTAGTAGGTTAATAAATAATACTGTATTAATTCCTGAAGGGAATGTAATTGTTGGATACTGATATAGTTATTTTAAACGTCTTGGTATATTGTTGTACATGTTTGTCCTGATACACCACCTCAAATTACTTTTACATTTCTTGCACATGAAAATTAATGTGACTCTGATGAATACAATACAAAATACAAATTAATAAATACTTCCCCTTGTGCTGGTATTGGATGCTAAATGTAGGTGAACATCCCCATTTTGGTCTTGCCTGTCCAAAGGACATTGTTCTAGAGGTTTTGTAGTTTGTTCAAATGCAGCTTGCGAACCTTAAATGTGCTGAAAGGGACTTTCTCCTGGTAACCCCAGGTAAACCATTCTTGCTTTCTAAGTGTACTTTTATGAGTTTTAACATTCTAATTAAAGCTTGTAGATTTTAAAATGTAGGCTTTGTTTTTCAATAATTGCTCTGAGCATTGCATGGTTTGACCTTGGGTTGAACCTTTCTGGGATGTCTAATCCTGGAAGGGTTGAATACTTGAATGCTTTCCACTATGGATAATCTTACTTGCTGTTGAATGGATTCCAGTTGTTTGGAAATAGCTTTATAACCCTTCCCAGATTCATGAGTGGATTTAATTGTTTTACTAATTTTTATTGCTGATGTCTTTCCTCCTTAGCATTGTGTTGAGAAACGCCCGAACCTGCCAAAACCAAATGTCTTTCTGATTCAGTAGCTGGTGGCTTTGCGCCTGCAGACTTCACCTACCCTGTGGTGTGCTGGGGCATGTGTAGGAATTCCTGAACTTACATCAGTACCTAGGAAAGGAGGATTTTGAAGGAAAGGGGAGGGGGGTGTCAATTTCATCTCCATCTACACATATTTTCTCCGAGGGAAATATGGAGATTCGCTGCCAAGAAGAATGACACCTCCAGCTGACGACTTAGGGCAGTTTCATGAGAAACGCTGCTGTGGGGGGGTGCAGTAAACCCAGATTACGAAAGCCCCCTTCTCATGGGGTCC
Organism: Xenentodon cancila; assembly: GCA_014839995.1. NCBI lineage: Eukaryota > Metazoa > Chordata > Actinopteri > Beloniformes > Belonidae > Xenentodon > Xenentodon cancila. Next base: position 21,847,683 of record CM026214.1, read on the forward strand.
GAGTCTCAGATGGATCCCACGGAAAGGTCCCCCGGTCCCCCTTTTTCTTTTTCTTCTTCTTCTTCTTCTTCCTCTTCTCTTGAGAGTCAGCATGAGGGTACGTGTGTTGTCTGCAACGGTTGTAGCAGATCCGCCCAGGAAGTAGCAGACATGACGGGGAGCAGCGAGAAGACAGACGTCTAACGTTTGGTTTCCAGCGCTTGTCAGGAAAGTTAGACGTTATTAGTTTCGGACGGCGGCAGCGTTCGCCCCTGTTTTTGCGGGATGTGTGTTGTTTACTCGGCAGAATAGGACCAGAACCTCCTCGCTCGGTTTAATTACAACGTTTGTATGAATGGCGGGGGTTTATCCAAGTTTGCGTAACGTGAAACGTCTGAAAGCAAGTAAGGTGCTTTTCGCCTGAGAGGTTTTGTTAAAACGAGGAGTTGAGTTTCAACCAACTTTACTTTTGGCCGCATTTTTCACTCTCTGGATCCTGTTATCATGACGGTAAGCTCACTTCTGTAAATCACTTTGTATCTTGAAAACGGCGTTTTTCACCCCCCTGTCATTACTTTCTGAATTATTGTCAAATAAAGTTACTCAGGACAAAGGCGAGTTTATTTTAATTTTTTTTTATTAAACGCTAACGTATTTTAGCGCGTGGCTAGCTAATGTAAACTTCCCTTCTGTTTGGGAGCGTTCAGCGTTACTTCGGCCGCAAAACTATTTCTGTCATTATTTCACTGGCTGTCATATTTGTGTTTGTTTTTGCTGAAGTGTCAGATGTAAAGAGTTAGTTTTGGTTTGTGTGTTTGTTGTTTTTAGTAGTAGGACGTGTCATTTAGCCCGTCGTGTGCGCGCACCGTCTGTGATAGTTTTTGAAACCACTGGTGACACAATGCTGTGTGTGTGTGTGTGTGTGTGTGTGTGTGTGTGTGTGTGTGTGTGTGTGTGTGTGTGTGTGTGTGTGTGTGTGTGTGTGTGTGTGTGGCCACCTCTATGCAAAACCAAATATGCACCACGATGTCAGAAATAACGCAACCTTCTCAAATGAGCATGCCTGAAAATCAAACTCTTAAAGAGAAACGCATCGAAACCGATGCAGAAACGACGCAACTCCGTTTTTAGAGACGCCGCAGGTTTTCAGAAGTGCACTGTTATTGCATGTTTTGGCTTTCTTGTTGTTTAATTTTGCACCTCACGGCTCTACGGCCTGCATGCAGACAGGCAGCCAAGAAAAACCTGGCCGTCTGTTTTTATAACGCAATCAGGAGGTATTGACTCTCCATACCACGGTGAATCCAGGAACTGTCATCACAATGAGTGTACACAGGGATCCACCTATTCACATTGTGCCAAGAGGTAACCTATTTAACTAGACCTAAAGGACAAAGCTCTTCAGACAATAAGCTTTTATACTGACAGGAGAACAGGGGTTGTGAAGAGTGCATGCTGTCTCAAACCGTCTGCAGAAGTTTGTTTACCCTCTGCTTTACCAGGGTTACTGATCTGAAAGCATATAACCAATGCCATCATTAGGGTTATTTCTCAAATGTATCCCCTCCCTATTGGCTTTTTGACCTAGGGGCGTGTAAAGACTAATTAATTTATCAGGCATGACATGGCACATGTTACTACTGTTGTTTAACCAGAGAACTGGCAGGAGTTATTTATTCTCTTATGTGTTAATTCAAGAGGACTTATTCTGCTATTTTGTTTGTCAAAGACGAGACAATATCTTAAAGTCTTTATAAAACATCTGTGACACATTTTGATCAAAATACCCAAAAATGCAGTGCAAACGCTCAGCTTCTTGTCATAACTTTAAAACAGCTAGTTTTAGGGGGAGGAGTTAGCCACTCCAGACTATCCCCCTTTTCCTCATGTAGTCCTTTATTTAAAATCATGATATCTTGACTCTAACCAGTTCTGATGTACAGTAACTGCAACATGATGAGAAGTTGAGGACAAATAAACAAGAGTTGGGAGGCTATTTCTGCTCTCATCTGGGCCTGTGACATCAGCAAGTTTGAATGGCTCACTGAGTGATATCTTTATCTTTTCAGAGGGTTTTTTTTTTACATGTTAAATGTAAAGCTTTCATTTATATTCATTCCCTCATAATACAGCCCTTAGCTGTGATTGTGACTGGATTTATGTGGATATATCAGCAATATTTTGACAGTCACAAATGCTAGAACATTGTCAGATCATATATAAATGACAAAAAGAAAAGTTATTCAACTTATTAAACATAAAACTAATCAAAGTACTACATTATTCCTTTTACACAGTCTGTTGGCAGGCATCAGACTGTAAAGAAAACCAGTAGCATGGATGAGCTGGCTTAAACAGAGAGAAACCTGAGCAGTGCTGTGGTTTACGGGAACACCGGGAAGGGAGAATTAACAACTGAGAAGCTGTGATTAAAGTTGATAGACCACAGGAGAAACTGTAAAGGAGGATGGGAGTTGAACGAAAAGGAACAAAATTAAATGTTTTTTTGACTCTGGTATAAAAGTAGCAAACCAGTTACAGTGAAGACGTGAAAAAAAGGAGTGCTGTTGGGCCTGTGGGAGATAAGATGACAAATGTAGAGAGATTTAAAAGTAAGGAATGTACATGCAAGTAAAGGAGATAAGCAGTGAGAGGAATGCATGTTAGGGAAAAGTTGCCTAATCTTAATCTGGGATCACCACTTCTTGAGGTACCTCGTGCATGTTTTCTTTTCCTCTCACGGTGTCAAAAGCAAAAGCACTCTGCTGCAGTGCAAGAGAGCAGGAGCCTTATAACCAAATGTCATCTTGCAGTGAAACAGTGTATTGACAGCGTTAGTCTTTGATCACCTTACTACATATTCTATTACCATCATGTTAAATGTGAAGGGTAAAATCCCATTAAAATGGGTGTTGTTAAAGAATTACACACTGTTCAATTCAATAATACTTAAGTAATCTGTCCTCTCCAATGCTTGACTTAAAACAAACAAACGTGGGTTCCTCAGTTAATTATGTCTTATGTTGTAGAATGAGACTGGAGTCTGTCAATGTCTTCATGTGGTGGTTGCTGTTGTCTCAGGACATGGACTGAGACATAGTTTTATTGAGCCTGTGCTATCTTTTCATTTGGTCTTACACCTACAGTTTAATTATTACATCCATTAGCTTTTTCCTGTCTCTGTTTGTATTCACTTACTATATGTTTTACTTCTTTGTAAAACCCGTTTAGACTTGTTTGTGATTTGTTGCTTTTCAAATGAATGATCTTCACTTACTGAGCACCAAAGGGTTTTCTGCATTTCCTTCCTGTCAGCTGCTGGAGCTGCTGGATCAACCATTTGCATGAAATTCACTGGTATTGACTCTGATTTTTCGGCTTTGCAGCCTGACCTCTTGAACTTCAAAAAGGGATGGATGTCCAAACTGGATGACAGCGGAGAGGTAAAGTGTCATACTTGTGTTGTAGGTCATAAACTCCTCCTCCTCCCTTCTCTAATACTACTGTCATGTTAACATCCTTTGCTTCTAATGAGAAAGCTTGTTTGTAGGGGGATAAGTGTCACATTAGACTAATTATTGTATTAACAATTGGGTGGCTTGAATGTTGAAACAAATGGCTCCTGAATAAAACACTTGGTGTTGGAGTGTTCAAGTTTCTCATTTCACACATCACCGACTGGTTGTCTTTAGTTCAGCATGGGGCCTTGCTGTGTCTGTTTGTCGTCAGTTTTTTAGACCAGGCTTTCTCTGTAAATGGGATATATCTGTTTCATTATTGTGATAGTGTTAAAAGGAAACATAAATGTGCCCTTTTTTTAAAGTTTACACAATAACTTGAGGTCTTAATGAAAGGTCTTTGCTATGTTTTGGTCAAAATACTGCAGGGATACAGAACAAAAGCTCCCTTTCTAACCACATGTTCAGAGAAGCTGGTTTAAGTGGGTGTAGTCGTACACTCCTGTCCACTCACCTCTACTGCATTTTTTTTTTTGTCTGTGTTACAGCTTTGTGCTACCCACTTCCGTGGTGCACTAAATTCACTGTCATGTGGAACTAGGTGCAGATAAAAAGTCTAGCTAATTCTACTGTTACCCTGGTTTTTAATGTCTTAGTACCCTTTAAATCTGAAGGGCTCACTGAGTGACACATTTTCAGACTGAGGTAGGCCCTAAACTAAATGACACGGTTATGTTATCTCAGTTTCGGAATTGGTAGTCACCTCAGATGCCCAAATATGCTCTCATGCACACTAATATGTACCTTTTAATGTTTGTACTGAACAGTTAGTGATTTTGCTTAAACCTGTGTTGTTTTCTTCAGTGGAAGAAGCACTGGTTTGTTTTGACTGATGCTGGTCTGAAGTATTACAGAGACTCGAGTGCAGAGGAGGTATTTATTTATTTATTTATTTTTTTTTAATGTCCTTTTTTGCATCTGTTTTAAAGGTTTGTAATGATAACTGTGAACTGTTAAAATACTTCATAGAGCATGAAAAATAAACAAATATGTGGGACTGTTGGCACTCAGAAGGCAAAGATACACAATGTTGTTTTGTTTTCTGCACAGAAAGATGACCTGGATGGGGAGATTGACCTTAAATTCTGTGTGAAGGTGTCAGAGTTTGATGTGGAGAAGAACTATGGGTTTCAGATCCAGGTGACTGTCTGTGTCAAAGATCAGACTCTGTCAGAGGCAGAGTTTGTGCTAAAAGATTAACAGATTAATTGAAATCAATATTTTAATTGATGCAATTAACAAATCGCGAAGCTCACAACTATTTCTCCAGCTAAAAAAATATGTTATTTAAGTATTTTGTTACTTCCTTTGGCAACACAATAAACGAGATTTTATTTTTATTTATTTTGTTACATTTTTATTCATCTATATAGTACTTTATTTGCTTTAAGTCATGTTAAAGTGTTTTATAACTAAAGTTTTGATTGATTAGGCATGTACTAACAATCTGTAAAACCATCATAGCCATTGATGGTACAATGTATGTACAGCAAGTCAGTCAATTTGAAAGGTATTAGGTTTACTTTACTTTATTGCAAATCATATTGTAATTGCAATATGTGACAGAAATATCACAATGAGATGTTTTTCATTTTTACTGTATAATTTTTTTTCTTTTTCATCTTTGCATCTCCTGAACCTCTTTTTTCAGACGCGGGAGGCCGTGTTCACACTGTCTGCCATGACGGCTGGAATCAGACGTAACTGGATAGAAGTTTTAAAGAAGTGTATTCGGCCCAGCAGCTCTCCAGACCTCACACAGTAAGTACCAGATGATAAGATATATATATATATATATATATATATATATATATATATATATATATATATATATATATATATATATATATATATATATGAGAGTCATAACCAGTTGCTTGTTATGGGATCTCTGTCAGATTTAATCCTTTTTGAAGATGTATTATTTATCTGTTAATTTCAAATCTCCAGATTACCAGATAACAACAGCGACAAGGAAAACTCCCATTCACGCTTTTTGCTGTCTTCGCGTCGTCCATCTTCGCGTTATGGCGATACGCAGTCAGATGTCCCGCCGACCTCCACCGCGACAACTCAACGCAGGTTTGACTACGTGGAGCTTTCGCCCGTTCCCACCTTCCCCGGACCTCCACCGGCCAGTCAACGAGAAGCAGGAGAAGGGCAGGGGAGGGAGCACAACCAGTGGCAGGAGGAGAGAAATACAAGCAGCCAGTGGGAGGCCGTGCTGTCTCGGAGTGCCAGCGGCACGGGATTAAACCAAAGGCTACGCATGGAAGACGAAATTGAGAAAAAGTGGGCTGAATTTGAACGAATGCCGTTAAAGGACATGAGCTCCTTCCCACCGGTTGGATCACGGACTTCTAGCCAGTCAGCCAACGAGGCGCTGCAGAGGGAGGTAGTGCGTGGGGATGATTTTCTAATTTGCAATATACTAAAATGCAAATTAACCCTTCATCTATCTGGATGAAGTAAAAACATTTGTTTCCTCATTTTTAACATATTACATTGCTTTCTAATTTCTCCTAACTTTTCAGAAATGTTTTCCATCGAAAATAATAATTGTTGAAACTGAAATTAAAACTAAAAAAAAAAAATGTTGGAAAAAAAACTATTTAAAATGATTTAAAAAAAAAAAGTAAAATTAAAATTTAATGTTTATGAGAAAAACTCATGGTAATTCTTCTGACATGCCTGCTTGCTCTGCTTTTGTGTGTCGTGCTGTGCAGCTTGGTCTTTTCTGTCTCTGATGCTGCAGCTGTCTGGGTTTAAAAAAAAGAAATTACAGCTGCATATCAGAGCTGGATGAAAAACTAAATTTAGCATAGGACTTGGCTCAAAGGTGTTCTTCAGTGGGCTTTACCTCCACCTACGTCTCTTCTCAGGTGGCGTCACTGAGGCAACAACTGGAGCAACTGCAACAGAGGGAAGGAGGAGGAAGAGGACAAGGGGGAGGGAGAGGTGGAGGACATGTTTGGGGTGGCTGTGGCCCTGAAGCACCCTGCAGCCGCAGCCTGGTAGCCATGGAGCGCGCTCACCGACAGGCACTGGAAGAGCTGCAGAAGCAGCACGACCGCCAGATCGGGGAACTAGAGGGCGAGAAAAACCGGCTGCTGCTGGAGGAGACCCAGGACACAGCACGGGGTCAGTCAGCCAGATGGGTTCAAAAACCATGTGTGTCAAACTAACTGGAGAATCATGTGACGTTTCCTCTAGAGACTTGTTTTACAGGTTTTAGTTTAACTGTAAGGGATGGTATCGGAATTTTAAATGTTTTAAGAAAAAAAAAAAAGTAATCTAACATTAAAGATAATTTGATGATGCCCTTGTTTGTATCTTATTAATTTGTTCACAACCTGTCTTTTTAAACACAAGTTTAATCTGTATGTTTTTTTCCCCCACAATATATATTTTGTTTAAAAAAAGAAAGAAAGAAGAAGCTGTTTCCAGTTGGTTTCATCTTTCTCGATTAGGAAAAACCTTCACGTGCCCTCACCACTTGACAAGAATAAGTTTATGTCACGCTTGCGTTTGTGTTTCAGTGATGGAGGCTTTAAAGAAGAAGCACAAAGAGGAGCTGGAGAGAGTCAAGAGGCAGAGCAGCGGGCTGCTGGATTCACACACGCTGCGAGCACAGCAACAGTGAGTAACTTCAGAGAAGCTCTTGTCATTGTGACAGGTGTATAATGTCCCTCCTTGTGAGCTATTGCTTCACTTCGCCCTTGTGCCATCTACTCGGTAACCATGGGTTGGAGCACCTTTTTGAACTCTTTTTGATTTCAGCAGCACTCCTTTAGAATTTACGGACCTTGCATGACATTAGTGTGACTTCATGTATGTTTTATTTTTCCCTCTGAAACACTCTTGGATGCCTCTGTGTTGGTTCTGTCTATGGTAGTTATCTGCAGCAGCATCTGCCCTTGCAGCTCACAGCTTCCAGCTTTCCTGGCTGGCAATGGTTTAAGTGAAAATCTATAGTGGATAGTTTGTATATTCACAGAATACAAATTGGTTACAGGGTTTGAAAAACACTTCAGCTCTTCCACATGTGCAGGCACCTTTTTGTCTTTTGTAACCTTTGGTAATAATTTTTGCTCTGTCGTTGCAAGCCCCCACTGCACAATTATGTAAATAGGTCTCTTGTGCTTTTAAGTGGGAGCTGCTGAGCCACAATTGAGCTTTCGGTTAAATAAAAGGTGAATTTGCAGACTCCAGAGCAATCCAGGGCTCCTTGTTGAAGCAGGCCCATTACTGCAGCGGCCAGCAGGTCCTGTCAGGCACTTTAGGAATGTAGAAGAATTTGGTCATGGATTAGTTTCCTTTTGTCAACTTCACAAGGCTTTTGGCACAGTGTGTCTCTGGGGCTGCTTTAGGGACCTGCCCTTTAGGGTTTGTCTGTGTTGAATACTGCATTTCTCTTTGCATATTATTCCTCATTTTTGTGGTTATTGCTTGTAAGTGGCGAGGAGGTTGTACAGCCACAGCAGGAAATACTTTGGTCATGACAACAGAAGAGCACCAAGCACGTTGTTGTTGTCGAACACTATTCGTGTTATTTGATACCATTTAGTCTTTTAAAAGTTTCAATAAGTAGAGAACAGAAAACAGGAACTTTCAGTGAATAGGGAGAACTTGTTAATTATTATGATTATCATTTATTTTGCATACTGCATAAAGAAGGGTTGTCACACTTGAACAACAGCATGTCATTCTGATCCTTACTACCCACATGACGGTTTTAATTTTGCTGTGTTATTTGCTGCAGGGCGGAAACTCAGGCCCTGCAGAGAGAGTTGGCTGGTCTGTCTGAACGCTACTCTCAGAAGTGTCTGGAGCTGAACCGAGCAGAGCAGAGCAGCGCCGAGCGCGAGAGGGAAATCAGCCGCAAAGAGAGAGATTTGGAGCAGCTTCGGAAGGAGAACGTGGTGAGTTAGTGGCAAGTTGTAAAATGTATATAATATTTGATGATATACAGAAGCACAATCTCATATTTTAGTGTGACATATCACTCTTGCCCTCAAGAGAACATTGTATACTGTAAAGGACAGGCATGAGGGTACATGCATAGTACCCGTTACTGCATGGCTTTTTATTTTCCTCTTGGTACAGTGGGAAAATTATGTCTGAAGTCAGCACTACGACTATATAACAGATAGAAATGCATTTTGTGCACTTGTATGACAAGAAATGGCTATTACTGTAAATTGTAAAGACAAAGTATTTTCCACTCCAGGACTTAAAAGCCCGTTTGACTGAGGAGATGAGTCATACGCAATCCACCATCACAGATCAGGGCTCAGAGGACAACAAAGACAAGGTGCCCTGTGAACTACAGGTACTGTTTTTGTGAAACTGAACGTGGGTGGGAGGGTGTTTTTGTACCAAGGAAGATGTCTTCATGCGCCGCTGCCTACACACACATGTACTGTATGCAACTTTCAAAACTGACAAATACACCCTTTGTGTGTAGTGAAGTACAGTAATTTGTTGCATCTACCTAAGTTTCTCTCTCTTGTGTGAATTTAAAGTTTAAAATTGGAAAAATGCCAACAGTGAATGTATTATTCAGTAATTGCACAGACCCCATATGCAACTATTTGAAGGCCATGCACTTGTTTTTTTTTTTATTTTAATTTTAATCTAGAACAAACATGTTCTCTTTAATTAAAAGAAACCCCCTCCTGTTTGTCTCAGGTTCTCCTCAGGATAAAAGACTATGAGATCGAGTACTTGCACAAAGAGATCAGCTGTCTCAGGAATGAACTGCAATTTCTAAACACGGTACTGTTTATGCATGATGCTTGATCTGTCCAAAATATGTTAATTTCTTTGTGTGAACTCTTGAATGAATAATGTGGGAATGCTGATCTTGACGTCAAACAAAGTCTAGGTGAAGTCTTTAGTAACCTGCAGACATGGAACCTCGCCAACATGAATGCAACCCTTAATTTAAAATGCCGAAAGTACAGGTTTGTTTCATAGTGGATATGATGTCACAGTTCGATAGCATCGGGGCTCTCCTGTGTTTTTGGTTTGGAAGATAAATGACTTATGGACTGCTCTTTGCTCTGCAGGAAAAGCGGCTGGCCTGTGAGCGCTACGCTGAGGTCCATGGGGAGCTGAGTGGGATGAAAGGCCGAACTGAGCGTGAGATTCAGAGTCTGAAAGAGCACTTGAGACTGGCCATGGCTGCTCTGCAGGAGGGCCAAAAGCTTGGGAACAGCCTGGATCACTGAGGTTTCTGGTGGTACTGAGGCTCTTGCAGATTCAGCAGCAAATTAAGACTGATGTAGAACTGAAAGGGACATAGTCTGCATCGTCACCATGATACAGCCAAAACTTATGTCTCTTTAGATACTTTTTGGAGCTTTTTTTCTTTTTTTTTTTGCAGAGGTTTTTTTTTTTCTGTCACCATTGTAATTGAATCAAAGATAAAGAAATTTTAACATGGGCGTTGGACTCCTTCAACTATGTTTGAACCTTAGTAAAGACTCCGTTTTCAATCATTCTGCCAATGAGTAGCCGGTTTCATTACACTGAGCCACATGTAATGTGTTTAAAGTGCACTTTTTCACTTTTATTTTCTTTGCTTATGTGAGTGCAAGCCTGTATAAGTGCATATTTGGTCTAAAACTGGAAGATTTATCAGGTTTTTATTTAATCGGGCATTGATAAATTTCATACTGTCGACTTTTGTGGTCGCCTAACTTGTCATTGCCACTGTCTGTTGCCTAAGACAGCAGGGGTCAGAAGTAGCTACTGTCATCAGTTTTGTTGTACAGCTTTCTTGTTACGTTTGTGTTTACTTTGTGGAAATGGTATGCATTTCTTAAGAAATGGGAGTTTATCATTTGTGGTCATTATTCTTCATTTTTCACAAACATTTCTGCTTGTCTGTTGTGTTTGGGAATGCACAAATAAGTTGGAATTAAAAAAGAAAACCCCACTATTTCTGAGTGGTAGGCTGAATTGGGAATTGGATGTATGATTGCCTAGAAACTGGTTCATACTTAATTTTCATTAGGGTTCTGCATGAACTGTTGAATGATTATGTATGTCTGTATTTTAAAGCCATGAACCCCCAAGCTCCCAATTTCACCTGATCATTATTGGTATGCTTAAGTTGTGCCACCACCACAACAAATGACAGGTTTTGCATCAATGAGCCATTTTTCTTCTTCTTTTTTTTTTTTTTTTTTTTTTTTTTTTTTTTTTTTTTTTACATTTCTTATTAAGAAATATTGTGATGAATTGACTTACTGTATCTACCTGTGTTTTGGAAGCATTTTTATATTTAATGTACTGTAGAGTCTGTAAAGTCTTTGTAAATTATACCAGTTTTTGCAATCAATAAAGCGACTTCAGCAGAAACTCTTACTGTGCTGTAAACTCCAGTGACTGACACTGTACCTGCCCACATCAGTAAACTAAAGCAATCTGGCTTGTTTTTGTAATAACTTTACATAAACTTAACCAGTTTCACATGCTTATAGTAACGATCTGTTCAAACGTATTTACCGAGAAAATGCAAACCTATTTTTTTAGCCATATTTATGAAAAGCATTTTGACTATATTTCTTGACAGGGTTTGAGAACTGGATGCCGTGGGCGCCTCTCGCCACTAGGGGGAGCCCGCTTACTTTTGTTTTTCTCCTTAACGCGTAAACCGTGAAACCGGAAATGCGTTGACGGCAGCAACAGTCATGGCGTCTACGGCTGCGACCCGCACGGCGGTCGGTGCAGCTAAAGTGGTCAAACCGATATTCAGTCGGGATTTAGACGAGGCAAAACGACGTGTCCGGGAACTGTATCGAGCCTGGTACCGGGAGGTGCCGAACACAGGTATGTTGAGGGTAAGCCGTGGGTTTAAACGGTCAAATGAAAGCGAGCCGTGCGTCAAGGTCGTGTCTGGAGATTGGCGGCTGGCGCTCATAAACATCCTCCACAGCTGGGTTTGCAGCATCCACCACAGCTGGCGTGGTCTCCTATTTTTGTTTTTAATGTTGGTATTTTCATGTACTCTGGAGTTACGATGGTAAAGCAACTAATTGCAAACAACCTGACTGTAGTCAACCGACCTGATGCGTTTCTTAACCACGAAGTCGCACGTTCAAGTGAAGCAAAACATCGCAGTTTTTCTTTGTAAACTCTTTTATGGGGTCATATTGATGTTTTTTTTAATATGTATGTGTATATTGGATTTGAGAAACACGTTTGGAAGCTGTACGACTTTATCAGTGCTCCAAACACTTAGTCACTCTGAAAATATTGCACCATGTCAGTTAAAATGATGTCTAATTATAACTATTATAGCTATCTGCCTGTTAATTTATTGGTTGATCACAAAGCTACTGAGGAGAATCCCTGATTCGACTGATTTGTTTTGTCTGCAGTGGCGATGTTTCAGCTGGACATCACAACGCGCCAGGGAAGAGACAAAGTGAGGGAGATGTTCGACAAAAACAAGCACGTCACTGACCCCCGTGTGATCGACATGTTAGTCATTAAGGTGAAAACAGCCTCTGACAGCTGCATTTTAGTTTAGCACACTAACTACTAGTTTTGTAGGCAGTCGTATTTGTTGCTTAGTTTCTTTCTCAAGTATTGATGGTTCTTTCTTTGCATGATGGTTGAGCAACCCTGGGCATTACACAATTGATCTCCTATTTGTATGTTGTTTTAAACTGCAGGGTAAGTTGGAACTTCAGGAAACGATCCATGTGTGGAAGCAGAAGACCCACATTATGCGCTATTTTCATGAGAGCGAGGAGCCTCGAGCCACTGACTTCCTATCCAAATTCTACAAGGGTCATGAACCTTGAACTGTGCAGCTGTCAGCCGACCTCTGACCCATCTTTGTTAGTGTCGGGTGTGAAAAATGTTTCTCTTTACTGTAAATACACGCTTAAGACTCACATACCTACCGTTTTTGTCTTTTGTTCAGGCTCGCCTTATTTTTTAAGTACAACTCAACAAAAAACATGCACAGAGTGTTTCGGCTTCTACTTTAAATGAGATGTTTCTGGGGACTGTGCACCTGGAAATCCAACAGAAGACGCATGAATAAAGTGTTGTGTTCAGCTTGAGTGTCAGATAAGATCATATGCGGATTGTAGAGGTAACAGGATTCCTCTAATACTTGTGTGACTCGTGATCTCTGCTCTCTTCTTGAGCTGAAGCCGACAGAATGTGCTGTATTTCTTTTGTGTGTTATTCCCTTTTATTAAGACTGAAGTAATGCATGCAAATACAGTACAATATGAACAAGTTTGGACAGCCCAAACTGTGTCAGTAACGGTTAAAAACCCTGAATCCACTGCAGCAGCACGAACCTCAGGAAGGTATTTATCTATTCATCCCTCACTGACACTTCCCAGCAGCAGTGTTTAAAACACGACAATCTGTGAAGGAAGAAGAAGTGAGAGGTGAGTCTCTAACTTCACACGTACTAAACTGTCATGGCTTAAGTAACAGCTGTGAGTTACAAAAAGCAAAGCACATAATAGTTTTGTAAACTCTTTCCCTACCAGGGTTCAGGGTATTGGTTATGGTTGTATACATTTTTTATTAATATTAAAAGCTTTAAAAGGCGACATGTGGAAAGAAAAGTATACGCCCAAGATCCAAGGACTCAGTTCAGGATCTTGAACTGAGTCCTCAGTTTAAGATCCTGAGTTCTCAGGATCGTTTTTCTGTGAAGCTAAAAGGTACAGCTGTTCACAAAACGTTGTATAGTGTTTATGTCCAGAGAAAAAGGTAAATTTATGTGACTGGGGTTCCTGCAAGGCCAATTCCAAGTATCCCAAAACGAAGAGCAATGAAGTTAATTTTATTCTGTCCTTTAAACCCAGATAAGACAGAGCTCAGAGGAGCACGTCTAGTATAATTTTTCTTTTTCATATCTTGTGCTAGATTTACAGCTCTTACGTTATAACAATATAACTTCAGATCAACTAATTGTTGTATAACACTAGATTTGTAGTTGGCGTTTCCAAATCAAATAAATGTATGTAAATCTGTTTAAACGTTGCCTGATGTGTGAGAACCGTGTTGATCCTGAACATGATCTACTCTCCTGACAAGACGAGCCTTCTCCAGCTTGCAAGCCCTTGTCTCCAATTTCACGCTGCCAACTGTACCTTTTAGATTTTGTACATGTCCCTCCAAGGCATATGTATGCTCCACTCGAATACTCCTCAAAGAAACGTGGCCCTTTCAGGGGCCCAACATTGATATTTATCTCGAACATCTGGGTTAAGGTTTTCACACAGGGGTGGAGTCAAGTGACTGACCCCACCCCTAAAGGCTGGTTGCTATAAGAGGAGGTGTGAAGACAGATTGATACGGGTGCTTTTGTACATTACTTACGGTATTTCAACCATGGATATCAGACGTATTTTGTGAAAACCCTAGGATACTATCACTCTTGTAAAGAGAATTGCACGTCTGCTTGAAGCTGCGACTGAATCCCATGTAAAACAGTCAACTACAGTCCCTGTATGGTCATTAAATTATTTTACTCCTGCAAACTCGTATTTCACCAAACGTGATAGACCTGACAACTGTATGTGGGATTTTGTCGTGAAAGCTGCAGTCCAAGCCGGTGGTACCTGATGGCGGAGCGCTCAGTCGTCGTCCTCGTCGTCCTCGGGGACGAAGATGTCGTGCTCCTCCAGCAGCGCTGCAAAGTTCTTGCTGATCTGAGTCCCCACATACAAGAAGGGCACCACTACCAGAGCAATCCGGATGAGGCCGAAGGGGGTCTGCTCCCCGGCGCCACACATCCCACCATAGAAACATCTACGTTAGTGTAAGTCATAACCCTGGAGGGACCCCCCTCCTCTGCTGAGTTTGTATCTACTAACGGAGACGTCATCACACGCCTGTGCGACAACTCGGAACTCACCTTCTTGGGTTTGGGGAGGATGGCGCCAGAGGACGTGCACACAGCCGTCCGCCGCGGTGTCACCGTCCTCCCCGGGGAGGTGAAGGCGCTGCGAGGGGAGGTGAGCTGCGACATCCTGACGAGGCGACCGAGGAGGGCCGACGCCATGTCGATAACGTTTGATGCGGCAGAAATGCGGAGAGCAGGTGCCGCCCGGTTCAGAGGCGGCGACAGCGCCATCTGCTGCTCGTTCAAGCACACTACAACAGGAGACAGCCGGCCAGAGACTGACATAAGAGTTTACTTCCTCATGCATCGTTTCAAGTTCCAGTTCACCATAAAACAGCAGTCGATCTCCCTTACAATCATTAAAAAAACTCTGTTCAAACAGGGAAAATAACAAACATTAAAGCAAACCAATAAATACTATACAGCATCATATTTACAAACCTCTTAACTTGGTGACACGCATCATGAATACAATTAGTAAATGTCAGAAATAAAAATACTGGCCTGGGAAAGGTTATACCCATTTACATGATCCTGCATCATTATTATTGTGCTTCACTGTCAGTTATAACCTACCGTATAATGTTAATCTGCTTTATTGAACTAAATGTAAACTTACTACTGCTGCTTAAATAATTTAAATAACCAGTTTCAATGTAAAAACACAAGATTAGTGAAAACAATCTCTTTCACAGTAACAGAAATGACACTGTTTAGTGAAACTAATAGCGAATGATGTCCTTAGTGCAGAATGGTTCACATTTGTCCCTTTTGTCCACGAATCCTCTCAGTTGTTGAGCTCCTTGTGACACAGGGTGACGTACCAGCATTTATCACTAAACAAAGCAACACAGTTTACTTAAAAAAAAAGAAAAAGAAAAAGCATCACCGGTTCCTCCCAGCTGCCTGTCTAATCTAACGTGTGAAGGCCAAACGCTTAAAGAATGTGTTGACCTCAAACACGCCGGGTTTGACCGCTCCCCCTGCCTTGTTGGTTTCCCCTATCCTGACGATCTGTCCCTTGGCGATGGCGGCTTTGAGGCTCATGCTCTTGAGTATCCGGGCGCCAGGCTCAGAGCCGGGTGTGGGTCGAGAGGACACGGTGATGTAGGTGGCGTCTTTCTGATGTTCCCGGTAACTTACTGTTGGAGATAAGGTGGTAGAAATATAAGATCAAAGTAGATTTTTTTTTTACTCTGTGTGGTGTAATGTGACTTTTTTTCATTGAGACATTTGTGTGAAAAAAAAACCCCAAATAAGCTGATGTTTTTTTGCATGTATTTCATGCTGTATTTCAACCATGGTGACCCTACCTGCAGAAGTTACTGCCGTGTCTGTGGTGCTGGCAAGCTCCAGCAGGACCGTGGGATACGCAGGATGCATCAGGAAGAGTTTTCTAATGAGCGGCACCGCTGCGGAAACGCCTGGAGCCATCTAGACAGACGGCATGGCCAGTTTAGTGGAGTAAACGACGAGTATAGCGGAGTTACATAAACATGACAGAGGATGCTTACAGTGGTCTTGGTAACATTTTTCTGTGCTCTGATCGGGTCGCTGGCCCAGAACAAGAAAGCCGATTTGCCAGTTGAGGTGGAGATTGCAGACGTGTCCAAAAGGAGACGTGGACACACAAACTCCGCTGTCCAGAGAGGATGGCCACTCGCCCCGTCAACAATCCGTGCCTGAGAGACAAAGATGGAGCGTGAAAGTGAATTGTACATCAGGAAATGTTGAGCGTGCGTCTCAATTTCTGTGGCAACTTAAGACATTTTATGCAGCATGTGAACCCCTGCATTGATTTTTAGTTTAGGGAGACAAAAGTAAAGTGTTTACCGTCATGACACCATTCGCTGAGTGCTGGACGAAAAGATCCAGGATTCCATCATCATTGAAGTGTCCCGGTGCTGGCCGACTGACGGGAAAAGTCCTCATCTTAGTAACATTTCACAAAGCTCTAAGGTATATAACTTACTTTGTATTCAGCCTCAATCACTGAAGTGATTTACCACACTAACATTTAAGTTATAAATCTTGACATTCAGCTCATGTCGAGTTTTTTTTCTGTTGTAGTAGTTGTCTCAGTGTAGTGACATAATCGTGATGAGAAGAAACTATTTTGTTCAGCAGAGATATTGAGATGTGCAGTGCTGTACCTATGAATGGGAGCGGAGCTGATGCTCCATTCCTTGTTAAGGTCCCTCCTTCTGAGCACCAACAGCTTCCTTGCACCACACACCAACACCAGGTCACTTCTGCTGGAGTTCAGGTTGGACACGTTGTCCAGACTGTTGCGGTTGTTACCAAATCCAGCCACAAGAGGGAGCAGGAACTCCACACGCTCAGTTCCTCTGGAGAGGGAACGACAAACATGAGATTTCTGACTTCTTTCAACATCACTCAAGTGTTTCACCCTACACAAACAGTCCTGGTAAATAAGATATCTGATCCTCCGAGACTGCGTCAAACAGAATTACCTATTTGTGATGTTTAAGATCAGTTTTGACAAACAAGCTGAACTTTTTCTGTTTCACTCCAGTAAAAAAAAACAAAATGATTTAAAAAAAAAACACACTGTTTGTACCAACCGATGAAGGTATTTAAGATACAAAGAGTCTTTGTAGCGTAACCAGTCATGAGCAGGACACTGAGGCACACCTGTAAACGTGTATGAGGGAGGAGGAATTGGGTTTCTTGAGCGCCTCCCATCCTGCATCCTTCTTTTTAATTGTCTGAGTGATGGGAATTTTGCCGGTGGCACGAATGTAGATGTCTCGTAAAGAAATGGCCTGAACGTTACCTGGAAGCAGAAGTCGGCACATGCGTGTAAAAAACACTGTTTAAACAATTGCACACAGTTGAAGAGAACGAGTATTCACAATCACATCAAATACACTGCAGAGCCACGTACAAACATTCACGGCTTTATTTGGGATCTTGATATTTCTCCTCACCTAGACCAAATAAGATGTAGTATGCTCCTTGCTGAGTCTCGTACAGCAAAGGACCGATCAGCTTTCCCTGTCCTGTGAGGTTGAAAGGGACGGGATGTCCAAGAACCTCTTTTTTTTGTCCAGAGATCAAAGTCAGGGCCAAATCCAGAGCCTGAAAATGGACAGGAATGGAATAGGAAGTACAGTCAATGAATGAGAATGCTAAGAAATATGAACTTTAAACTCCTGATCGTTGGATCTGCAAAGACGGAGCACCGATCTTATTTATATGTCACATGCTAAAACAACAACAAAAAATGCATATAAAGCTTTTCTTTAATGAACAAGTGGAAATAATTTATTCACACATGGATTTTAAGGGGGAAGACGGGAATGGCCGGGAATGGCCGCGGATACACGTGTGTGATACACCTTGGTGTCGGCCTTCCCCCCTTTGCAAAGCTTTGATCAAGACTGCTGTCTCTGCATGGTTCATTCCCATCCTTGAGAAGATTTCAAGGAGCCTAACAACCACACTTCATTTTATTGTTTTAAAGATATTCACAAACTATCATCACAATGCATCAAATATCCCAGAGTCACTTCATATAAGTGTGGAAGCAGAAAAGAGGAAAGTGGTTTTACATCGTCTGCAGGCAGAGTGGCTACAAGCAGATCTGGGACCGAGTCGCCCTCCAGGTCTGGAAGCAACACCGCCTGGGATTCAATGTTCCTCAGAGGGAGCTGCCACAACTCCTTCCCTGGAAAAAGAACAAAACTGCTTTAAATATATTTTGAGCTTGAGTCTTTTCGACCTGAATCCCGACTTGATTTGACGGGTTTTGAAATATCTGAAGACAACCTGTGGTGCCATTAACAGCAATGAGGGTGGATTTTCCACTGAGGAGGCAGACGGGAGAAAACTGGGCGCTGTGCTGCAGACCACACTGGATGTAACTGACAGATTCCTTCATGGCTTTCCTCCAGAGCATCTGACCGCTGACTGCAGACACGGCCACCGAACTGTAAACTGGGGGGAGACGCACACAACGCGCCATCTGTGTGAAGTGTTGCATCAAAACTGCTACAAATGTTGATCTGGGAACTCTTGACCCGGATAAAGGCCGCTCCTCTCTCTTTTCCGATGTCAAATGCTCCCATTTCTGATTAACAAACTTTCGAAGAACTTACCCTTGTTCCCTTGTGCTGGGTGGGTCTCATTAGTCCGTCCAGTCACGCCCAGAAACACATCCTCCACCCCATCGCCATCAACATCCCACAACGCCAGAGCAGGTGGAGTCACACCTGAACAAAAGTACACGGCAAAGACTAAACCTTCCAACCGGTTGACAACTCTCAGTGTTGATGACTGAACACCTTTTGTAAGTGCAGAATAAATGCACAAATGTCACGCTGGAATACCTTATATGGCAGCAAGAAAGATGCGGCTGATACTGTATAATCACTAGTGGACTGAAATGAAAGGGTGAGCCATCTTTGTCTAGACAACAAGTCTCCTCAGTAATTATTTGTAAAGCTAACATCATTACTGGTTCTGCCTCGCAATTTATACATCAACAAATGAAGCTCTAACAAGATGTTTATCTTTATTTTAAGTAAATATGAACACCCTTAACTTACACTCTCTTTACTTAAAGTAAAACTGAAGACCCATTCTTAATCAGTATTATTATTCTATGTAGAATCTTTAAAGTCGACAGTGATGTTGTGGCTGAACGGGGATGAAACTCTACCTCCTGCGTCTCCCAGTGCTCTCTCCCATTGCAGCTTCTTCTGAAGCTCTCCCTTTTTGCAAGGAATCAGGAAAGCACACAGCAGCACGAGCAACATGGCACAGACCAGAGGCACCAGGAAAAATGCACTTCGGACAGCGTTCTTCACTCGCATCTTCTTCTCTTCTGCATCAGAGCTGCGAACCCCCAGCCCAACAGCCCCAGATGTCCCAGCTCCCCCTCTGTCCTCCCCCATCCTCTCCCTGCTCGAGTCCCTGTGCCGCCAGTACTTCCCGCCTTTCACGTCGTCTCTGTCCTGCCTGGATTTGCTCGGGAGTCTCTCCGTCCACTCGTCCTCCTCATCCTCATCGTCCTCCTGTGCCTCGTCTGTGGCACCCACGAGTCTTCCGGATCTGCAGCCGCGCAGCTTTGAGGACGCGGCGCCCAGGCAGCTGTCCCTCCCCAGGCCGTTTCGGGGGTAGTTGAGGACGAGGTCATCCTCTTCACTCTCGTCTTCACTGTCGGCTTGGGTCAGAGGGTCGTACTCCCCGAGCTCTGAGCCCTTCTTGCCTGCAGACAGATAAAGCAGCTTGTTAAACTCAGTGATGACGGCGCCTCTATGGAAACTGTGTTGCAATACTTGCTGATATACAGAAAAGAAAACCGGTGCTGCAGGTACACTGGCTCACCGGTGCTGATGTCAATCAAGTTCATATGCAAGTTGAAACAGAAACAGCTGTGTAACTTGTCTGAGGAAGGGTGTCAAGATGTGTTGTCCGGGTTGTTTTAAAGAAGCACAACGAAACGCTGATGACCGTAGTTGCAGTGGTCAACCACGAAAACATGGCACAGCAGATGAAGGACACATTATGCTACTTCCCTTTCAAATCAGAGGACGTCCATCACCAGCAGTGCCATCAGCTGAGATGACACTGCTACAGGTCTTTTCGTGCATGAGTCACAGCCTTTTCAGAAAAGAACACCTCTAATGTGGGAACAATGTCATGTGGTTCAACTATGCAGAACAGCAAGAACTTGCCTATAGAAAAAAAACTACAGCAGGTGCTCTGGTATGATTAGATCGCTGCAGGTCAGGAGAGCTGTACAATATGGAATTCATGCAGGCAGCGGTGACGCGTGGCAAATGTTTCTTACAAGTTTGGGACTGCATTTCTGCAAATGGAGTTAAAAGCATAATCAGAGCTGAGGAACACAGACAGATGATTATCCATCACGCAATACCATCAGGGAGGTGTCTATCCGACTGGACCTGAGTTTATTCTGCAGCATGATAACAACCCAAACCAACAACCAATGTCATTAGTGACTATTTTTAGCATTAAAAAAAAAAAAAAAGGAATCCTGGAAGTGATGTAATGGCCCCTCAGAGACCAAATCTCAGAATAATCAAATCCGTCTGGGATTTTCTGAAGAGACAGAAGGGTCTGAGGCTTCCTACATCCACAGGTGACATGTTGGTATTTCTCCAGGATGTTTGTAAAAAGCTGCTTCACATGCACCTTAGAAAACTGTGCAACGGTGGTATAGTCTCTTAATAAAATCATACAGTAATAATGCATCCTTTCTATATACAGGGTATAGAAATAAAGTTGATAAGACATTTCGTGTAGAAGAAATACAAAAAAAAACTAATGTTATTTTGATCACTTGAAATAAAGTGAATGATACGCATCATGCAGACCTTTCAAAATAAAGGTTACAAGTTAGACAAAGACAAACGAATATATATATATATATATATATATATATATATATATATGTATGTCCTTTTTGCCAGCGTTAGCTCGCGGCTAGCTCGTGAGCTCACTAAAAAACAAGCAGCAGTTTTAACCTTAACGCAGGACTACATGCACAGAGAATAAATCCATCTTATATAATATCCTCAAGTAAATTGTGTCCATTAATCTTAAAGGATGCGGGTCAGATAATACACATGAGTATGACACCAGTCTATAAAATAAAGCAGCTGCATCTCTGGCGCTGCGATTCCCGGCGGATCAGATGAGACCACCGGCGGTTTCAATGAACCGCGTCCGCGTCCTGCCCCCCGGACCAGGGGGAGGATACGCGGGAGGATACGCGCATCTTACCGGGGAGTTTCAGGGCTCGAGACAGAGCTGCAGCCATTTCTCTTCTCCAGAAATGTCACAAGTGAGTCTGACGCGCGGCTGCCCAGCTCCTGGGGACTGACCCAGGTACTGCGCCGATCCAACTGCATCATGGGACGTGTAGTTTTCAACCACAAAACAATATATAGTAGTATGCATAAAAGCGTCACGGAACATAGTGTCATATATTTTTTACTCATGCAATTCGCAGATTGAATGGTGAAAGTACTTCTACATGTTACTTTGTCTCACCAAACATTATTACCGTAGTCTGACTTATGTAATGACCACGCTTACGCTGTTCTGAATCGTCTTGTTCATTATGTTTATTTCTTTTGACAGAAGTAGGGATCGGGGAAGGTCCTGGTCCTGCGGGGCATCTCGTAAAGTAGACGAGTCACCTGGCGGGCAGACCTGAACCCCTTCAAAAATTCATCTCGTAAGTAGCACGAGGATACGGGCGTCACCCCGCATCGTTATTTTCCTTACTCATCAGTTTAAGGCATGACCAATCCATCCACGATGTCCACATTAGTGATAGTGCCTAGACATCTTTTGTTAGGGTATCCACGAGGAATTATTTTGAGCAATTTAATTTTATTTCTACCGAGATTCTGTCCTATGTAAAATACTGATATTTGAACAAAAGATGCCACAGACTCTATAATAACAGTAAACATCACTTATTGTGTGAAATGTATATACTTTTCAAATAGTAACTGCGCAAAGGATTTTGGGTATTCTGGTAGGTTACAAGTCATTTGGAATTTCGTTAGGCATAATCAATCAAACATAACGTGATCGTAGCGGGACAATTCTTGTGTTCCTAATAAACATCTATGTATCAAATATCACATGTCCAGTCATAAATAATTCTAAATTATGCAGTAACAGCAGTCAATGTGAGACAAAAATTATTATTCAGCTCCTGGACACCTACTTATTTTCGGGCTCAATCGGCATCCATAGTTGTTCGCAAATTCTTGTTGGAGTGCGCATGCGCTGTTCAAAACAGTGCGAGAAAATGGCAGACGTCTCCTTAGATGAAGTCATACGACGACGCGGTATTAATCTGAAGACGACAGTTAAAAGGTACTTTAATGGTCGAAAAATCGAAGGGTGTCTGTCTGTGCAGGAACCTGTAGTTTTAAGCAAAATATCTGAAAGCACAGGGAGGAATGAGCGTTGTTAGCAGCTCGCTGGCTAACGCTAGCCTGCCGCTTGGAGCGCGAGGCCTGCTGCGCCTTAACGCGGTTATTTTATCACCAATATAACATTCACTTATTAAAACGGGTTATGTTTTTACTGGCTTTTCTTCTAGTGGTTAACGCTGACTTTCATGGAGACGGTGATATAAGTCCCTGCTCTGCATTTCGTTTTTGTTGCTCCATTTGATTGATATAAGTTGGGTCGTTTTTGTTTATTTGTTTGTTGAATTATTGTTTGTTTTGCATAATTGCTTTAAATTAGATAGTTACTTTGGGTAAAGGGGGGACAATTAATCTTTATACATTTATGAATTGTTTTGTGACTTTGTCACAAAACACATTGTAGGCGTTGAAGTAAAGCGCTTTTCTCCAGCTGTTTTTGATGTTGAGATTAATAAGATAAAATTAGGAGTTAGGAAATGGGATAGTTTAAAACTTACATCGGGTTTAAGATATTTGTAAAATATGGAATGAGCCAAAAGTACAGTTGTATGTGTTTAAAAAAAAAAAAAAAAAAAAGTCTGAATGGACTTTTTTTTTAACTTTTTGTTTTAACAGAATTGAACTGGGAAGGGTGGAGTAGGGGGCTTTGGGAGGTGCGGCTTTTCATGCCGTCTTTTATGTGGATATTTTACATTTTCAGTATCTAAACCACATTGATTTAAATGTACCCGTAGTTGTATGTAAAGTGAATGTAAAAAGAACGATTGATTAACTTAATACAACAGTAATCGTGTTGAGCATAAAGAAACCTTTTTATTTCCTCAGGCCAATGTTCGGTCGGGGAGTAGGAGAAGATGGCAAAGTGTTTGATGCCAGGCAGAAAATTGGGGTCAATGATGTAAGGCAACGGCTTGGAGGCGGGACAGGTAAGACTTATCAATACACGCTCGGTTCTAACGGATCAAAGCTGGACAAGACTACATTTATTTTATTTTTTTTTAAACAAACGACAATAATTCAGCCTTAAAGGCTGGGATAGTGGAAGATTTGCAGGGATTGATAATTGGTAATCAATGCAGTGAAAAAAATAATTTGTATCACACAGTATCCTGGAAGTGTGTGTGACATACATTCACCAGCCACTTTGAGCCTTCACTGTACAGCTCAGAAGAGTCAGAATTTGAGGTGTAAAACTTTCCTTTCCCTCAGGATTTATTTTATTTTTCTTCAGGTTTTCCTGTCAAAGAT
Source organism: Xenentodon cancila (assembly GCA_014839995.1). Lineage (NCBI taxonomy): Eukaryota > Metazoa > Chordata > Actinopteri > Beloniformes > Belonidae > Xenentodon > Xenentodon cancila. The sequence continues at coordinate 21,871,262 of CM026214.1, forward strand.
GCCAGAGAAAAACTGGTTCAGAGAGATGCTCGTTTTAAAATCCGTGGTAGGGGAGGAGCAGGAGCAGGAGCGGTGCAGGATGCTCGACAGATGATCAACTCACGCAAACAGGGGCAGGGGCAGTCAGCTTTACCTGCACAGACCACGCTGAAGGCAGCCATAGCACAACAGCTGCAGACGAAGACACTCGTGCCTCAGATACAAATACACAACAGCAGCAGCAGTCTTGCAGGTGTGAACACTAGGCAGTTTGCCCCTAATGTACAAGGACTGGGTTCAAGGGGTAGCACAACAACACAGCTGAGCAATAATGGAAAAATGATGGATGCTCGTGATAGATTGAGCCTTAAGAGGAGCATCGGAGGAACCATGACACAAGCAGCTGCTGCCCCACCTCTGAAAATAACCAAGACCATACAGGTGAGGTTAAAGAGTTTCACTTGTTACATCAGCGATGCAGCCAGTACAAACGATTTGTTGATGTGTGACAGTAACATGACGAGATTTAATAAAACTGCTTCTCTTTACAGCAACGTCCAGTCGGTGGAATACGTGCAGCTGCACAGGTACAGTTTTTTTTTTTTTTTTTTTTTTTTTTTTTTTTTTTCCCCTCAGAGTATGATAGCATGCCCAAGATTATTGTAAGGCGCTGATTACTTTAAAGATAAAAAAAAAAATCACTTTAGACTGAAACGTTGATCAGTACAGTATTTTAAATTTTGTTTTTCACAGCCTGTCTTAAATGAGCTCGGTGGTGTCACCAGCAAGCAAATAAAGATCACAACTGCCAATGATATGCTGCAGTTGCGGGTAAGATTTTGATTAATCGCAGCTGAAATACCGCATTTCTTGTCCATGTTGCCACATTATTTTATTTGTTTTCTATATTTGTCACACAGTCTGGCGCAGCTGGCTCTGGATTCTCCATGTCTGCCCCAATCACCAAGGTGGTTAAAAACGATGCCTACACAGCCCCACGTCCTCCTGTCCCTGTGGCTCCCACCCGACCAAACACCAGCATGACGCCTGCGCGGCCCATAGCTGCAGCGTTGCAGCCCGTCTCCAGGACACTACAGCAAAGCACAGCAGAAACCACCACAACAGCTCCCACTCCCCCTCAGGTAAACGCTTGTCCTGCACATGTACCTTGGTGATAAAACTGTCACACCCCTCTTACATCTAGCTTCACTCTCTTACGTTGTAACAAGGTCAGTGTAATTTGTTTTCATCATAAATAAAGTAGTCAATAACCTTTGGTAAGTAATTTTCAGACCCTTAATTAAATGTATGACTGGGAGACAGAAATATGCTGTGTGTGTGTATGTTATGTAATTGTTGCAGTTGATCAATGTGGAACGGCAAATGTTTTTTATACAAATGTTTTATAGTTTACGAAAGAAGTACTGCAAGGACGAGGTCTGTACGCCCTTTGAGTCTAGGAGAAGGAACAAAGAGGAAAAGCGAAGTGCAGGAAATTGTACAGTGCAGCTGACTAATCGTGTCCCTTTTGGTCTGCATCATGCCGACGCATAGTCACAAAATTTTGGAGGTGCACTTGGGGTAATGCAGAGGCTCTGCGGGGGGTGGGTCACGTCGTCATGGAGGCTTTACATCATGATGGCATCGATTTAGCCGGGAAGCATAAATCGGGCTTAAGTAGTAATTTTGATGACACTGTCATGCTGATGTGGTGCTGTGGTTTTTCTTGTCCAGCCTGCTTTTAGCCCGTTGGAGGGGACTAAGATAACGGTGAACAACCTCCATCCCCGGGTCACTGAGGAAGACATAGTGGTGAGCAAGTCACACCGCATGCTTCTAAATGTTTCTCCAGATTTTTCTTTTCTTTTTCTTTTCTTTTCTCAGTGATGTGCTGCAGTGCCACAATGACTTAGTGTGTGGATGTGCTTCGTGTTTGTTCACAGGAACTGTTTTGTGTGTGCGGTGCTTTGAAGCGTGCACGATTGGTGAAGGTGGGCGTAGCTGAAGTGGTGTTTGTCCGCAAAGAGGATGCTGTGAGTGCATACAGGAAGTACAACAATCGCTGCTTGGACGGTGAGTGCCATCAGCAAAGAAGAAAACTTCAAATGGGTTTTTGTTGTTGGTGTCTTATTTAACTTTTGCTATAATGACCACTGATGCAGTATCTGGTGAAATACAATTATCCTCCTGTTTGTTTATTATGTTTGTTCAGAATCTATTTTATTTTTGCATATCTTTTTGTTTACTTCCAGGCCAACCCATGAAGTGTAACCTTCATATTCAGGGAAATGTTATCACTTCTGATCAACCTATTTTACTGTAAGTCACACAATGAGGCTTAAATCCTTCATTAAAGTTCATCTGCAGTCTTTTTTCTGCATCTTTTTGTGATCTTCAAGAAATGTGACAACACTGGTTTGCTGCACTCCTACAGGAGACTCAGTGATACTCCAGCTACAGCCAGCAGTGCAAAGAAAGACGGCCTGCCGCCTTCTTTGTCCCGCACAGCCGGTCAGCGAGCTTCCTCTCAGCCCACTCCAGAAGTGGACCCCCAGACTATACTTAAAGCTCTGTTCAAGTCCACACAGTCCACCTCCACCACTGAGGCCCCCAGCTCACAGAATACTACTGCCTTTCGCATCAAGATATAGCTTGTCTAAAATGAATCCATCAGTTCACGTTCTCAGTGCTCATGTAAAAATAGTGGTTCTCACATTGTTGTCAATTGACTCAAAGTGATTTTTTTTTTTTTTTTTTTTTTTTTTTTTCTTTTTTCCCCCCTCATGGTTTATAGACATGGCTACTGAGAATGTGAAATTCAGGGATGCTCAGCATCCTTATTTGGTTTTGTGCTATCAAATGTCATTTGTTTATTTCTGAAATGGACCAGATAAAGAAGTGTTGTGATGTATTAATTAGTTTGGTCGTGTGGAGTGTTTTTGTTTTTTTTTTTTTCTTTTTTCTCCCCCGCTTTTTTTTTTTCTTTCAGTACTGCAGTTATCTCCACGTTCAAAAAAAAAAAAATGTTAAAACTAGGACCATCTTTATGGCTAATTGACAACTTGTTTAGCTGTGTCATTTTTACGAGATTACATTTTAAGCCATACATCTGACAGGTGTGTGTATTCATATTGGTTCTTCTTGTCTGATTGGACAGGACAGTTCACTTGTCTACACTGACTTCATCCTACATTCTGGTTTATCCAAAAGTTGATCCAAAACAGTATCTTGCTTGCAAGAGTCACTGAGAGTAAATACATTAATACAGGAACTAATTACATGATGTTGGTTGGTTTTACAGTTCTTGTGGCAACCAGTGCTCTGTAACTGGATTTACTTTTTTCTAGTTTTGAAGCAGTATATCCATACTTCATTGTAGTATATTGTACACCCATTTTTTGTTAAACAAGTGTAAATTACTTTTCTTTGCTTTGTCAGTCAAGAGGAGTCAAAACAGTCATCTGTCTGTGAAATATTGCCATTAAATATTCAGCTTTGTAGATGTTGCCAGAGACTCATTTGTGCTGCTCGTGTGCTGGTGAATGATCTAGAGAGCCGCATTCAGCTTTGCAGAAACTGGGCTCACAACAGGTTAGATGTGCTCCTGGAGCATGGATGGATGTGATATGTTTACACTTTGTGAACACTATGTAAATATGCTTGAAGTTTAAGAGATTGAAATTCTACAACAGTCGCTTATTAATTTGCTGGAATAATCTACATGTTCTGCAGCACTTGGTGTTTAGTGTCTGGGCACATTACTGCCACCTTCTCCTGAAGGTGTGGATTACATATGATTTTACCTGTTCTCATACTGAAAGTAATACTGCACAGATGAGTTTCAGTCAGCATCAAGTTATTTAACCTCAAATTGATGCAATTAGTAGCTTCTCATCTTTTGAATGCTCTTGTCAGGAGACACATCCTGCACTTGTGGGAAATATGCAAAAGTGAAGGAGACGTGCAAATGCCACAAAGAGACTCCTGTGGGGCCTGGGAGTGGAAGCAGGAACCTTCTTGCTGTGAGGCAACCGCCAGGTCACTGTGCTGCCCACAAACAACACTTAAAGAGGGACGTTTTATTATGTATTAGAACCCTGGAAGGATGGCGGTGAACCATTACTGTTGAGCAATAAATGTAGTTGGGGTGAGAAAATTATTTGAATATATAATGAAATCTAATCAAGGGGGAAAAAAAAACAACCCAAGTGAACTCAAAGATAATCTGACAGTGAGACAGAGTATTTTCACAAGCACAGCGGGAAGAAAACTGAAGGCATTAGGGTCAAAACGATGTGAACATCAGTTTGTCTTTGTGGAGAAACAAATTCTTCAATGCCATGGACCCTCGAGCAACGAAAACAGGCCATGTCGTCGGATGTGTTCAGATTTACCCAGTTCAGAAGTGACGGGCGCATCAGGATGGGATGTCCCCCCCCCCCCCCCCCCCCCCCTTTTTTTTTTTTTTTTTTTTTACTTTTGTAAGATTAAAAAATAAAACCATTGCATTCACATCTGCTGAAGTGACTAAATATAGTAATTTTCGTAGCCATAGTTAACCTAATTAAGATCAAAGTATTGACAAAATTTCAGGTCTGGTTGGCAACTGATCTCCCCTCGTGTATTAAAGTATTTTAAAATGATTTCAATTGAATTACAATAAATATTGTGCCCTTGCATAAGCATGGGGAAATGACGTCAAGGAGAGTGAGCGCAGAAGTCAAAGCTGCACTTTCCTATTTCTTTTTATATAACCAGGCAGTGGAACTTAGGTTACATTAGGGGTTATTCAGGTTTATTTAAATTTAATAACAACTACAGAAAACAAACCCTGCTACACGGTTGTACTTCCGGTTTAAACCGTCATCACAATGGCGCCGACCAAGAAGAAACACGCACGGAGTAACGCTCGTGTTATTCCCGGAGGATTTACGGGTATTTGTTACCGGACTCGGAGTTATTCAGAGCGTATCGGCGCCGTGCGGCTCCGTCCTAGGACACGCTGCCCCACGGCGCCGGCCGCGCCGGGCCGTGCCGGACCGCGCAGGGCCGGGCCGCGCCGGGCCGGGCCGCGCCGGGCCGGGCCGCGCCGGGCCGCTCGCCTCCGCTGTGTTGACCGAGTCCGTGTTTGTCTCCGCAGTTCTCTCCTCGCAGTTCAGCGCGGGAACCGGCGCGCGACACTCTCTCTACGTGAAGGAACACCAGGTGCGAGCGGACAGGACGGCCCGCAGACCCCTGGACCGGACCTTGTTCGTGCTCAACATCCCTCCGTACTGTTCCGAGGTGCGGCTCAGCTTCTCGTCACTCAGTCCGTCTGTGAAGCGCCGCTGCGGGTGATGTGCAGTGTGTTTGCGTCATTCTTCTCTGCTTGTTTCAGGAGGTTGTTAAAGATTTATTCAGGCCGTTTGGCAGCGTCGAGTCAGTTGAACTGAGAGACCACCCAGGTTCCTTTCAAGAGTCTGGACCCAAGCTGTCCAAGGTTTTCAGACCGGCTGAAAAACAGGTTTGTCCACCTGCAGCGCTCACCATTACCCCTTTTCTGTTTTATGTACCTTACAGGTACAGATGCGAATTTTGTTTAACTTTTTTTTCTGCTTTAGTGTGATTCACATCCAGACTGTTATGCAAAGTAAAAATATGCACCTAAATATACTGTAAAACGCAAATGAAAGAGAAATAATCACAAAAACCTAGGTTTAGTTGCATTTTGTTTCTGACATAAATACAGGTGTAAGAAACCAGTCTATCATTCTGAATAATATGAGCAGACTGACTATAATAAACAGGAGGAAGAAGGCCTTATCTTCTGGTGTTCCCAGGTTGCAAGTAAATTGCTCCTAAAATAATTTGCACCTGAAAGAACCACTTGCTGCATTAACAATAACTTTTAGACCTTAAAATGCAGTACAGAAAGTCTCGCCCCATCCGGGGGTGTTCAGTAAGCGGCAGGATCCAGCCTGGCCAGAGGATCTAAGTTTGGGGATCCTCCTTATCAAAGAGAGTGGGTTCATCTACAGTTCTACCCAAAAACACTGCTATGAATAAAGAATAGTTTTAAAACGTCTTCCGAGAGCAGCTTCCTAAACAATCCAGACACAATCTAGATGATCTGTGCATTTTCCCGCACGATGAAACACTCTGTGACAAGGCAAATGTGGTAAAGTGGCTCAAAAATGCTGATTAATCTTCAAAAGAGCAGAAAATTACCATTTGTGATCAACTTGGGGCAAAATGGAGCTCATTCAGTGAGGATTTGTCCAACATGCCAGAGTGAATTGTAGAAATTTTGAAGAACTGTCAACACTGTGAACATTATCTGTATTTGCAAAAACTTTTTTTAACCTTTTGAAATGTATGAAATGCTAATAAATGTTCTTTAGTAAACCATATAAAAAACGAAACAAGATGTATGAATACTGAAGCAACAAAATCTCAGAACTTTCGGCCATGGCTGTATATTCTAGATTGTTGTTTAAGCTTCTTGTGTCTCTGCTCGTCTCTTTCAGGGTTTCAAAGTCGGTTACATTGTGTTTCAAAACTCCTCCAGTTTAACGGCAGTTAAATCGCACTCGTATGACGTCCCTTTGGTGGTCTGCACCGAGCAGCGGCCGGTGAGGACGGGAGTGCAGAGTGAGTAATGTATTCCAACGCAGGTGAGGCCTCGTTGAACAGACAAACAGAACAGATTAGTTATGTGACATTTGTACTTTCACATGGCAGAATGGATCCAGCAGTACAAGGAGTCCTTCGTCCATCCAGATAAACTGCAACAAAAAGTCGACTCCTTCATGCAGGAGTACGACAAGCGTAAAGAAGAGGTGGGAATTAATTTGCTGCTCCTCTGGAGTCATCTAGCCATCGAGGTCATGGTTAACGTGTGGATTTGTTTTCCATGTTACAGGAAGCAGAGCAGCAGAAGCAGGAGGCTGAGCAGCAGCAAGAGGACGAGGAGGGCTGGGTGAAAGTTACACGAGGCCACAAGGGCGCCAAGGCCCGTCCTCACAGCGAGGCCGCCAACCAGAGGACTCTACAAAGGGAGATCAGGAAGAAGAAGAGGAAGGAGCTCATGAACTTCTACACTTGGCAGCACAGGAACACACAGAAAGAACGTGGGTCCCTCATTTAAATATTCCCAAATTGCAGAAATGTTCATTTAAGTTGGAACTGAACCTGTGAGTAGAATGTCCTGCTAAAGTTAAATATCTTTTATGTTCTTTTTTTCCAGATATTGCTGAACTGAGGAAGAAGTTTGAGGAGGATAAACAGAGAATAGCTCTACTGAGGGCACAGAGAAAGTTCAGACCCTACTGAGTCAACTCTCTGCTCATTTGGTTGCTTTTGTGCATTTTAGCAAATTTATGCATTTATTCTCCTTAAAATTTGTTATTAAGCTTCGCTATATGGTTTTTACTATGAACTTACCATCTTTTCACATGGTGATGTTTACTGATTTTTTTATTTTAGTGGGAGATGTAAGAGGTGGAGAAAAACAAAATGTACTCACTGTTTAGTTCCGGATGACCAAATCTTTGACTTTTGTAACCCTGTTTGTTGAATGTGAAACCCACAACAGGTTTGTTGTAGTAGTTTGGACCAGGGCAACAAAAAGAAAAAAAATTAAATAAAAATATCAAAACAAGGCCCAGAAATGTCATCACCTTTTACAGGGAGAAAAAAAGCTAATTTTAAGAGGTTGAGATGAAGTGTGCTGGATTATGGCGTGAATCACGTTTATTCCTCAGGGCGGGATGTCCCCTGTGCTACGGGAACCATCCAGCTTTTCAACAGCAGTCTCCAGCTGAAGAGCATTTTAGAAACCACGTACAAGTCTTGTAGTGCATGCAGAGTTTGTCAAAGTATATAACATACAAAACATCTGCAATGTGCAAAAAAACAACCGGGAGGTGTGAACATTTCCCAGAGGTGTAGCGCACTGGTTGTTTGGAAGGCATTTCTACTGTGACTAACACTTCTGATTTACAGGCACATAATTTATGAGCTGTAGTGGAGAGAAGGAAAAAAGTCTTAGCAAATCTGTCCCTGGATCATCTGGATGGTTAAAACAGTCTGAGCTTCAGGTGAAGCAGGGGATGCTTCCCCCCCCGTCTTTAGTAAGCTATTTAAACTTCTAGAGTTCCGTTTAAGAATAACTTTTACTGAAAGTTGTGACATGAAATGGAGGTTAAAACAAAAAAGGCCTCAGGATTGGAGTCAAACCCGGGTTGTCTGTGCGGCACCTGCTCAACCAAGTGACCGACTCAGCACTCGTCTGCAGAGTTTTTTGCTATGAACTATGTGCCATTTCCTTCTTTTAGTTTTTTTTAAAATCCTGATCCCTTTATGTAGATAAAACTTTTCCATTTTAATTTTCAATTTCTCTATTTAAGTCACATGTTTATTTAGTTGTATAATGTTTGCGTATGCAAATAAATGATTAAACAAGTGTAATACCGTCTTTGTTCATGGCTATGAGCTGGAGTGGAAGCTGTACGCAAGTCTGAGATTTAAAGAGAAACATACACATGGGTTCATAAAAGAATACTCATCTACATTTCTGCTTGTGTACAGTTTTATTCATCAAGTAAAGCTTTATGCATCTTTTCTCCATTAAAGTGGGAAAGCTGCCACATGATGGGAGGAAAAATTTTAAATTAAAAGGAGACGTAACTCAAGCTGAAATTGTTCGTCATGAGAAAAAAAAAAAAAAAAATTGCAGCAACTCTTTAGTTCTGAAATACTTCAATGTTTTAAAAGGCTAAAACATTCAAATAAAAAGGGGTTTTTCACATTTAGTATGACAAGCACAAATAAATTTGGTCTTGACCTTTTACACACTGTCCCAACTAATGTTTTTGTAAAAAAAAGAAAATAAATGCACATTAAAAGTGATTTATTGAGACTGCTCACTGTGAACTTTCACATCACATCCTTGATGTCCTTTTGTCTTCTGACACTTTGATGTTGACCATAAAATCAACAGCAGGATCAACAGCAGGGCAACACCAGAGAGGGTATACGTCAGCAGCTGAACCACTGGGAAAGAAGGCTCAAGTTACTTCAGTAATTAAACATTTGTTAAAGAGTATTTTTTTTGTCAAGTAGGCTTTACTTGTGTTTTGTTTATCAAACCAGTCATCGTCCACATGAGGGCTATTCTGTACCAGAGGCCCCGTGGAGACGAGCTGGACCTGGTGGGACTCAGGAATGGCCTGTCTTCTCTGCCTTCCAACCTCAGGTGCTGTGGAAGGAGAAGGAATGAACAGAAACACCAGAAACTCAGAGTACACTTTTAAACATACAATGATGTACTCACAGATGATGGTGCAAGGCTGTGCACACTCAACATTGTCTGTGCAGATCTCCACCCAACAATAGAAGTACATCTATGAGAAGATTTCACATAATGACTTGTACATGTCTGTGATAATACACAACCCCTGTAATGCTGAAGAATGCCAGAGGGACATCATTACTTCTTCCATGCTCGGATGGCCTGTTTTTGGGTCCAAGAAGGCAAAAGTCTTGACGTCAAACCTCTTGACTTGAGAGAGGGAGGTGGTCTTCCCCTGGTTGTCTACCGGGACAGAGCTTCTCATGTTATCCAAAGGGTTGGGACATCTGTTAAGGAAAAACAAAAAGTTTATTCAAGATTCTGACCCCTTTTCTTTAAATCTAAAAATTGCTGCAAAAGTTCTCTCTCTCACCCATTATGGAGAAGTGTCCACACAGAGTGTTTAGACGCAGGATAAGCAAAGCAATCTCGCACACGGAGAGATAGTGTAGGATCTGGGGACGGCTGCACAATAGAAATTTCCACATACACATCTTTACGTAGCGGTGAGGTTAGTGGAAGCTGGTCCTCAGGAATAAAGGATGTAAAAGATGAATCTAGAGGGAGGAGGGGAGAGGAAAACCCCCACTAATTAATAAGATCGATTAAATTCCAGCCTGAAAAAGAGATGTTAGTACCTGTGGCTATTCTCATCTGCACCCCAATTGTTCCTTGGGCAATGACAGGAGGTGGATTGGTCACTGTGTACAAGGAACGCAAGTCTTTTGCACGCTTTAGATCCAATTCCTCATATTCGCATTGGACCTGGAGACTAATAATAGATTACTTGTAGATTTATTTCACCACACCAGTATAAAAAACGGGCAACCATCCCATTGTTAGTGTTTGTTATCTGACTCTGAGACATGCACAAAAATTCATATGGACCTGTTTTAAACCTGTACAAAACGGCAAAATAACTACTCTATTGGGGGGAAAAAAAACAAACAAACCACATACTTGAATTCTGAATATCTGTTTTTACTTCTTGTGTCCAGCTCCTCAACTTCCACCTCATAGATCACCAGATCTCCATCTTTCTAAAATCAAATCAAAAGTCTAAACAGTGCATCCGATACTGATTAAAGATATAATTTGACCCAACCTTAAAGCAACTAAACACATACATATTCGCATATTAATTTAAAAACTATTTTATAAAATGCCACGTTTAATTTTTCATAAACTAAATTGGATGATAAAAAGTACGTTCAGGCACATCAAAGAAGCAACAAGTTGGTTTACCTTCATTTTTGCGCCACACTCCATGACTCCTATCTTGAACACAGCAGTGTCTGAGGTTGTGACTGCGGGCAAACAGGGAGGCTGGTCCTTGATCACAAGGCTGCTGGGCTCAATAGGTGGATGTGTGTCTGTAGCCTTTACTGTGAACACAAAGTGTCCATCTAGAGAGCAGGCTGGATAAAGTGACAGAGCAGAAACAAGGGCGTTTAGCATGTTGATGCCCTCCTCACAAAGCACTTGCACAGCAGCCTCAGACGGGACAAATGCTACTCTTACCATTGAGTTTGTAGTAGCAGGTTGAAGCATGAGCATCGTAGCAGCATCCCAATTTGTTGCAAGTATCACCAGAGATGCTTTGGTGGCCGCAGTCTATCCGGAGAGATTTATCAACACTGCACTCTCCAGAGAAGGCTGAAGGAGAAACATATTTTAGTGTCCTGACATGGTTTAAAAAAGGGGGGTAATAAATGCCTTTTGACATTCAAAAAATAAATAAAGTTGATCTCAAACCCCAGCTTAGCAAAGCAACACCGATTTCACAGATGGAAACACAGGTCTGGCAATGATCTGGTTATGGTCAACCAGCTTTCACTTACCTGCTGGGTGGATCAGTTCTTTGCTTCTCTTTATCAGGGGACAGCTGATATTTACCTTGAGCCACTGAGAGTCTCCTATCAGCTGGACCAGCAGAAAGATGAACACTTTTCTGCCCTAACAAAACGTGGAAAAAGACATTGGTGACAGTTTCTTTCCCCCCTTTCCATTTTTGTTTTCATTTGAGTGCACCCTTAAAATGTTGAATACATGCTGTACATTTTATATTTAGGTTACCATTTCTACAACCCTGTATGTCAGTGCATGCAAGTCTACTGATATAATCAAGGAAAGGTATTATTTAAACCACGCATCTTACAATTAGGCCCCATCCTCCTTAAGTCCCAATATTACGCCGGGTAAAAAAAAAAGTATATTACCTCAACATAAGCATAGCAGCTGTCATATCTACTGAAAAAAGAGAGGTTCTGGTTATTCTCTCTATCCATTTTCACTCCGCAGGACCCTTCGTAGTGAAGCACAGGCACTGCAGCCCCTGATAGGTCTACGAAACAAAGAGCACACACAGCGGCGGCGGGTGTGTCGTAATCCAAACATAATAATTCTGCAATTTTTCTAAATACTGGTTACGACTGAAGCATCGTCTAACCTCGAACACGCACGTTATTTTTGACCAGCGGGCCAAACACAGCTTTAATCCCTCGGGCGGAGCAGGTAACCGTCGGCATGGCCAGGTGAACTCTCTGCTCAGGTGATTTCTTCCTCTGGATGGTTGCGTCACCGAAACAACGTCCAGCCATGAAAGTGAAAAGTAAACAAATCAAACAAACTTTTTTTAATAGATAGATCATCTCCTTATAATTTTGATACTTTGGGTTTCGAGTCCAGAAAATATCGAGTCATCTGCGTGACCCAGAGTGCGGGTCACGTGACACCTGCTAATCAGCGTTAATTAGTTTTTGTTGCGCTCTCACTCATAACATCAGAGAGCTTCATGGGAGTGTTTTTATTGTCCTTAATGGAATGAAACTTGCTCCGCGTCATCTAACTGTTGGCGATTTGAAATAGCTGACAGATTTATTCTTTGGTACCACATAAAGCAAAAAAAGTATGTATAATTAGGGGCCGGTCTGTTGGCAGACGGGAGGCATAGCTCATGTCTAGCTGTTGTCACTTTTGTTACTTGGTGATTAAAACCTACTTGACTTCTGAGGTGTGACTAAAGATCTAAGAGAGCAAAGTCATTATACTTTAAAGAGGATACAGTTTGTGGGTATTTTTGGGTGTGAATTGGTCAGGGAATGAGGATGAAGCTTAGTAAAGCATAAAATAAACACACTAAACATTAATACAACTCAGAATGGTCCATGGAGTCCTGTCTGAAGTGTTTATAACTGTTTTTATGTGATGCATTTTTATCGGGTCATATGCTGTTGTGTTTTAAGTCAAGTCAAAGTTTATTTCTGTAGCACATTTATAACAACAAGAGGTGGAAAATGCTTAGATAAAACAAAGCAATATCATAATCTTTAAAGCTAAGGATTAAAAGGAAATGTAAAAAAAGAGTTAAAATAACTAATAAAATAAAGCACAAATTCTCAGTCAGTATGGAAAGCTAAAAAAAGAAATGTTTTCAGGAGAGTTTGAAACTTGTTGAGAGGGTTAACAGCTCTGATATTAAAAGGTAAACTGTCAGGGTGCCACTACAAATGCCCTTTCACCTGTTTTTCAGTCTGGATCTGGGAACATTCAGGATTGGTAGACCTCAGTGCTCTAGCTGGAGTGTGGGGCTTCAGGAGTTCAGATAAGGATAAGGTGTGACTCTGAGGCGCTTGAAAATAACAATTAAGTAATGTTGTAAAAAAAAGTTAAGTGGAAGCATAAAAAAACCCAACAAAAACTGAGGAAATTCTGAAATAGGCTTTATCTTAATAACTTAACCGCATAAATTAAGACAGAAGAATCATATTCTCTCATGTAAACATCTTAAGATAACATTCTTTAAAACAACAATAAAGTTCTATCTTTATTTTTTCTTTTACTCCTTTCTCTTCTGCTTTTACTTCTTGTTGTTGCAAAAGGCCTTTTGGCTGTGACTGATAATGTTTACAAGTACACGAAAACACGAATACAGATCATGAGCAATGGTGGAGGTCTCTTAGCAGACGTCTGCTGGAAAGTAATATAATTTGCATCATAGTTAGGATATGCTGAGCCAAATGAGCTTGTTTGCAGTGACTGAAATAAGAAGGTGAGTTCCAGGCCTACCTGTTTCTCACATTTGTTATATGGTGCTATACAGCAGCGGGGGGAAAGGGGCTTCAAAAAGCAATCTTAAGAAACCGTATGAGTGGCATCACAGGAGGGTTTGTCCAGTTCTTCTTATCCATTTTATGGACTAATGCAGGCATTGTTTGTTGTTTCTCATCCAAAATGGCTAAAATACTTTGATTGTGTACTTGAAGCCACAGACGCTTTATTAGTAATTTTTGTTGACTGAAATTGTTTGTTTTGACATCCAACCACCAACACAGAATTGTATGACCAGCTAAAGACCATTTTAAGCTCACTCAGCCCAAACAAACAGATCTTTCTTTAAAATGACTCTAATGTAAACTGGGATGACAAACAAGGTTGGAAATAACTTAAATAATCACAGAAAATTACAACTTTGAGCAGAAGTTATAGAAAAAAAACAACCAACGTGACCAAGAAAATTACAGACTAGAATTGGTATTTTATTTTGAAATAAACCTGATAAAATTACAAAGACAGGTATTTCAGATCATAATTGTATTTTTTTTTCCGGAAAGGTAACTAAACTAAGGTTTGTTAGATCATCTAATGTCAATTATTTCTCCTCTAATAATACAATACAGAAGTACCAATCACAAAATCTTTGCAAGGCCATTAACAGAATTAAAACCAAAACAAAGTTGTTGTTGGTTTTTGTTTTTTTTTTTTTTTTAATAAAATTAAGGCTTTTATTTCTTCCATCACAAGGAGATGATGCTATAGAGCCAAAAGGGGGAATAGTCTTCCATGGTTAAATCAAACATGCAGGGACTTGATGATATCAGTGGATACGTTGCTCAAGCGTTACCCAAACACTCCGGCTACTGATAGGCTAAGATTTACTCACATGCATAATAAAGAAATACAATCCCTTTACAAAAGGACAAAGCCCATTTTTTATTTCTATTGTTGTAGGTTCAAAGGGTAATGGGAAGAAGGTGTTGCTAATTTTAAACAAATTATTAGTTAAAGATAAAAAATATGAGAATAACACATTTAAAATGAAAATTGAAAATGTTGTGGAGAACAATCTTGGAAGGACATCAAAAACTTTCAATAATTACTTTAAAAACAAACACCATAATAAACACAATACACAATAAATACCAGGAGGCCAATCATAGACATCAGTGTCCAGCCAATCATATCCAAGGCAGGAAAAATGGGTAGCGAATCCATTGATTAAACAGTTGGACCAAAATTTCACCCCATTTTACCCACTGCAGTTTGGCTTCCAGGAACACCACTCCACTGACTCTGCTAACAGCATGTTTATTGAAAAGGTTAAGTGTTTATTGGACAAATACCCTTGTCTAGGAGCTGTTTTTATTGACCTCATAAAGGCATTTAATACAGTTGACCACCAAGTTCTTTTAACAAAGCTTGTATATTTTACATTTTCTGATGATCCTTTACATTGGTTTAAGTCCTACTTATCAAATAACACAAAGTGTATCGGTTAGTGTAGTTCAATCCCCTTACCTCAATAGGTCTGCTGGTGTTCCACAAGGTTTGATCTCCATACCCTTATTATTATTATTATTATTATTATTATTATTATTATTATTATTATTATTATTATTATTATTATTATTATTATTATTATTATTATTATTATTATTATTATTATTATTATTATTAATTTACCTAAATTACCTTCCAGATTAATGTGTTAATCTCAATGTTCAAATTAACAATTTAGCTATTTTTTCTCCGTGTGTAGAACACTGACATCTCATCCAAACTAACAAACCCTTTAGGTAAGGTGCAAGACTGGCTTGATAATAGCTGCCTTATGCAGCATACCAAAAAAGAAATATATAAATGTATGGCACTCACTAAATGATCAGTAGAGCTGAAAACAATCCAACACGTATATACAAGGTGAAGAACTCAAATTTGTATCCCAATATAAGTATCTTGAAGTGATATTTGACTCCACTCTTACTTTTAAATTAAAATTTACAAAATAAAACCTGCAAAATAATAATAACAAATTTGTTGTTTAGTTTTTTGTTTAATTTTAGTTTGTTTGTTGTTGGAGGACTACATATATATATATATATATATATATATATATATATATATATATATATATATATATATATATATATATATATATATATATATATATATATATATATATATATATATATATATATATATATATATATATGTATATATGTGTGTGTGTGTGAACAAAAACATGTTAGAAAAACAGTAGATCACGAGTTGTCAGACGGTGCGGTGACGTCACGCCAGTGACGTTTCTATCAGCGTCTAGCAGTAATATTTTCCACACGAAGCAGGAGAGTTCCAGACGGCTCCTGAACATGGCTTTGAACAGGAATCATTCGCAAAACGGCGGAGTGTTGATAAACAGCGGAGAATGGTTTGTGTGTTATCTTTGTGGTGTGCGGCTAACTTGATGAAGCGGTCAGCTGTCGCCTCTCCCTTTGGCTTGTTTACGTCTACTTTCCAGTGCGTAGTCAACAGCTAGCTGGCCTGGGTAACACTAGCGCGACTGAAGCGTCTGCTTCACTGTTGAAATGTGGCTGTTATTTTAAACGGTAATATGGGTGACCCGCCTTTGTTGGACGGTTTTAACGGTAATATACACTATAAAGAGCGACTGTTTATCACTCACGCGCGTTTAGTCATGGTTTCGGTTCGATGGCTGGTCTGTTTGGTTAGCCGACTGTCCAAACGGAAGTCCTGGCTCCTTTCTTGTGATGACATCTGTGTCATTATGCGATGTCAACATCTTCATGTTCTGACTTTTATATTATGTAAAGTGGGTTGACCACTCATTGTGAAATACAATAACACCTTTCCTCCAGTTAACCTTCTGTGTTGTGTTGATATAAGCGGGTGTCTGTAATGGTTACTTCATTTGAACTTTCTTCTAAACTCAGTGTTGTCAGAGAATGCAAGAATGTGGAGCTGTCATTCAGCGATGCCACAAGCAAGACAGATCTGCTGAAGGGAACCAAGAAAGGCACCATTTACCTCACACCATACAGGGTACAGTCTTATTTGCATTATTTTAATTCAGAAGCCTTTCAATGATCCTGAAAGCTGTAGTGACGACTTCAGAGCTCTTACTCTTATGTATTGTTTTGTAACTTTGTGCTGTCTTTTCCCTGATTTGCTGTTTTAGTTGGTGTTTGTGTCCAGTAATACTAAGGATTGCCTGGGTTCAGCCATGTTCCCCTATTACCTAATGAAGGGCTGCAGCATTGAGCAGCCAGTCTTTGCAGCCAACTACATAAAAGGGACAGTATTAGCAGAGCCAGGTGGTAGGTGACCTTTTGTTATTACAGTTTGCATATATATTTTGCAAAAGGCAGAAGAAATCGGGTCTGTGTCCAATAATTATTAGTTTGGGTTAAATCTGTCGAGGTAAAGTCAACTATATTTTACCTTTTCACAGTAATAATTTTCTGTATCTTGTATAATTGAAGTTTACTTTCTAATCAGGTGGTTGGGAGGGTCAGGCCCATTTCAAGATGTCATTTACCAGTGGAGGAGCCATTGAGGTGGGGCAACATCTCTTCAAACTAGCCACAAATGGTTTGTATACTTTAATCATTGTGTTCGATATATGCGTATATCCTACACTGGACACAGTAAATTCAATTCAATTTTATTTATATAGCGTCTATTGCAACACAAGTTGCCTCTAGGCACTCTTCAGAGACCCAGAACATGACCTCTATGCAATTATTACATAAACAACTGTAGGTAAAAACTCCCCTAGTGGGAGAAAAACCTTAAGCCAACAGTGGCAAGAAAAACTCCCTTTTAAGAGGGAAGAAATCTTGAGCAGGACCTGGATCATAAGGGGGGGCCCTCCTGCTGAAGGCCTACTGGATAGAGCAGGAGGAACAGAGAGAGGAGAGACAGACAAACCTTCAAAAGTACAAAAGACAAGATGCATTAGTACAACTATCCATCAGCAGCAGAACTAAGACTTCCATGTATATATGTCTGATACGTGGTTAGTTGGTGATCTACAGAGACGACTATATAAACAGGTGTAGACAGCAACACTGAGATGGTCAGAAGTGGGACTGCAGGTCAGGATGTCAGCAGATATCCCACAGAGACATCTATACAGACAGGTGGAGGTAAACACAGAGATGGTCAGAGGTGGGACTGCAGGTCAGCATGCAGCTTCTGAGGCTCTGGGCTGCAAAACATGTACAAAAGAGAAGAAGGGGGGGCAGATCAGCACAACAAACTACAAGAACAGTGGAGCACAATTATATTTATGAGATACTTCTAATTAATAACTGAGGATTTGAGGTGAAGAAGGGAAAGAGAAACAGAGGAGGTGAGGGGCACCAGTCAGTGGATCATGTTGGGGTCCCCCTGCAGCAGGTCTACAGCAGCAGATCCAGGATAAAGCTGTGTTGAAGACCAGCTGCTTCAGTCTGGTCCTGCAGCTGCAGCTGTGACTGCTGGTCCTAACACACTAAAGTTTACACTAACTATAAATGTTACTAAACAGAAACGTTTTAAGTTTAATTTTGAAGGTGAAGGTGGTGTCAGCCTTCTTAACTCAAATTGGAATTTGGTTCCATAGTGATGGTTCCTGATAACAGAAAGCCCGTCCTCCAAATCTACATTTGGATATCTAGGAACTACGAGTAAAACATATGGTACTATCAGGTCTTGCAAATATCCCGGCGCTAGGCCATTCTGGACTTTATATGCAAGTAATAAAATTTTTAATTGGATTCTGAGTTTTACGGGGAACCAATGGAGGGAAGCTAAAACTGGAGAGACGTGGTCTCTTTTGTTGGTTCCTGTCAGCATTCACACTGCTGCATTTTTAGATAATCTGGAGGATATTTAGAGAATTACTTGGACATCCAGCCAACAACACGTTACAGTAATCTAGTCTAGAAGATACGAACGCATGAATTAGTTTTTCGGCATCACTCTGCGAGAGGATGCTCCTAATCTTTGCGATATTACGGTGGTGGAAAAACGCAGTTTTACAAACCTGAATAATATGCTGTTTAAATGACAAATCCTGATCGAAAATGACACCAAGATTTCGCACAGTTGTACTGGAGGCCATCGCAACACCATCTAATCCCACCATCAAAAAGTGAGTGGACATCCAGTCCTTACGTTTGGCTAAACGTTCTGTTTCATCTGGCTTCATGGACAGATACAGCTGCGTATCAGCATAGCAATGAAAATTAATGCTGTGGTTCTGGATTATACCTCCCAACTCCGCATGTATAAACTCAACAGGATTGGCCTTAGCACTGAACCCTGTGGGACACCATAGCAGACCCTCGTCAGTACTAAAGAAACCTCATGAACATGAACAAACTGGAATCTACCAGATTGATATGATTTAAACCAGCTAGAGCTGTCCCTTTAATCCCAACAACATACTCTAGCCTCTGCAGTAAAATGCTGTGATCTATAGTATAGTAACATGAAACATGAGCAATTATTACGTCTTACATATTAAATCAGTGTAGAAACACATTTTAGAATAATCTCCTTTTATATTATACATTTTTAAGCAGTTATGTGCATTGGCCTTT
This sequence comes from Xenentodon cancila, assembly GCA_014839995.1. Classification (NCBI taxonomy): domain Eukaryota; kingdom Metazoa; phylum Chordata; class Actinopteri; order Beloniformes; family Belonidae; genus Xenentodon; species Xenentodon cancila. The sequence continues at coordinate 21,890,237 of CM026214.1, forward strand.
CCCTCTTATGATAGTAGGGATGTCATGTGAAACTAGCATGTACACATACATCACTTTCTTGGATGTCCACTTTTATGAGTTGTGAAAGTTTCGTTTCCCTTCCTGTGTTCCAGCTTCTCGTGCTGCTCCACCCCAGAACGGTGCTGCCTCCTATGGATACCCTTCACCTGGAGTGATGAATGGCTATGGCCCCCCTTCATCTGTTCCTAACGGTTACCCTTATCCACCCCCTCCTCAGCAGAATGGTTACTACCAGGGCCCCCCTCCTCCTGCTGGCAACATGGGCTACCCCTACCCATCAGCTGCTGGAGGTACAGAGTTTAGTCAAATAAAATATGACTTCTGTGTGTTGTATTCCGTTAAGGCAAAGCACAATATAATTTTGTCTGCTCAAGCCTTAATAGGCATTTACTAAACTTACTGTGCTGTGTTTTTCTGTAGAATGTTTCACTTTCTTTTCTTTCAATTTCTATAAATTCTGCCCACCCACTTATGTTTTAGGAATGTATCCACCTAGTTTTGACTACATGGCTCCACCTCCTCCCTACCCTGGACCACCCCAAAATTGGCCTTCAGCCCCCCAGAATTGGACTGCACCACCGCCTCCTCCAGGTCTGTTTATTCCCACGTAGACATTTTTCAGCTTTTTATTTATCTGGTGGGAATTGTATATGTTAATGTCCTTTCTGATGAGCCTTTAAGGACCATAACATTTTTCAACAGATTGTGCCAGTGAACCAAAAGATCATGCTTTTCTTGTGTTAGGAGCTGCCGTTAGTGCATAAAATCATGAAATCCCCTCAAATAAGAGACCAAACCAGGTTTTATTTACTTACTTACCTACAACAGTAACTGATATCTTTAAAGATGTAGAAAAGTGATATTGTCAGTTGTTTCCATCTGCCACTATGTCCTTGGCACTTTAATGTACATTGTTGTTACAATCGAACGTGATGTTATGAGAAAACCATGACTAAAAAGACTTCACTGATATGCTTTTATTGATTTAGTATTCAGTCTTGTGCAAACGGTAAATACCACATTCTTATGGTAACCCTCACATGTCAGAATGGACTGCTGGGAACTTTGAAGGAAATGTTTACACTGCCTTCAATGTAAACTGTCCATATCATGTTCATTTTCAGCAATCTAAGTTTTGTCTACAGTACTTCCAGGGGAGTTTAGCACACAGCATAGCTTCAGAAGCCTGTAATTATTTTAGAGTGACAAGGATCAAGAACCCCAGGGAATCGTCCTGAAAACTAGGAGATTTGGCTCAAGTGTTTTCCGATTGGTGAAATTCCTGGAGGTTTGCTGCTGGGCCAAACTTGTGACTTCTGTTGCTGATCAGACAGGCATATTCTCAACATGCATGCATGTTTCAGACACACTTTGTTGTAAAATAGTGTATAAAAATTTAATTGAAGTGATTGGTAGATGGATAGAAAAACAAACAGCATCCTCCGTCCATCCGTGCAGTGGTTGACTACCTTTCCGTTACAACCAAAACCATTTCCGTTGAAGCATTTTGTTTGCAAGATGTTTCAACGGAGTAGTTATTAACTTTTGGTTGAGAAAATGACAGTTGTTGAAATCGAACTATTAGACCCAGATAATAGGGTTCTGAATCGAGCTGTTAGACCCAGATAATGGGGTTCTAAATCGAGATCTTAGACCCAGATAATGCGGTTCTAAATCGAGATCTTAGATCCAGATAATGCATTCTCAATCGAGATCTTAGATCCAGATAATGCGGTTCTCAATCGAGCTTTTAGATCCAGATAATGCGGTTCTCAATCGAGCTTTTAGATCCAGATAATGCGGTTCTCAATCGAGCTTTTAGATCCAGATAATGCGGTTCTAAATCGAGCTATTAGACCCAGATAATGCGGTTCTAAATCGAGATCTTAGACCCAGATAATGCGGTTCTAAATCGAGATCTTAGACCCAGATAATGGGGTTCTAAATCGAGATCTTAGACCCAGATAATAAGGTTCTAAATCGAGATCTTAGACCCAGATAATGGCGTTCTGAATCGAGATCTTAGACCCAGATAATGGGGTACTGAATCGAACTATTAGACCCAGATAATGGGGTACTGAATCGAACTATTAGACCCAGATAATGGGGTACTGAATCGAACTATTAGACCCAGATAATGGGGTTCTGAATCGAACTATTAGACCCAGATAATGCGGTTCTGAATCGAGCTATTAGACCCAGATAATGGCGTTCTGAATCGAGATCTTAGACCCAGATAATGCGGTTCTGAATCGAGATCTTAGACCCAGATAATGCGGTTCTGAATCGAGATCTTAGATCCAGATAATGCGGTTCTGAATCGAGATCTTAGATCCAGATAATGCGGTTCTCAATCGAGATCTTAGATCCAGATAATGCGGTTCTCAATCGAGCTTTTAGATCCAGATAATGCGGTTCTCAATCGAGCTTTTAGATCCAGATAATGCGGTTCTAAATCGAGCTTTTAGATCCAGATAATGCGGTTCTAAATCGAGCTTTTAGATCCAGATAATGCGGTTCTAAATCGAGCTTTTAGATCCAGATAATGCGGTTCTAAATCGAGCTTTTAGATCCAGATAATGCGGTTCTAAATCGAGCTATTAGACCCAGATAATGCGGTTCTAAATCGAGCTATTAGACCCAGATAATGCGGTTCTAAATCGAGCTATTAGACCCAGATAATGGCGTTCTGAATCGAGCTATTAGACCCAGATAATGCGGTTCTGAATCGAGATCTTAGACCCAGATAATGCGGTTCTGAATCGAGATCTTAGACCCAGATAATGCGGTTCTGAATCGAGATCTTAGACCCAGATAATGCGGTTCTAAATCGAGATCTTAGACCCAGATAATGCGGTTCTAAATCGAGATCTTAGACCCAGATAATGGGGTTCTAAATCGAGATCTTAGACCCAGATAATGCGGTTCTGAATCGAGATCTTAGACCCAGATAATGCGTTCTCAATCGAGATCTTAGATTCAGATAATGCGGTTCTCAATCGAGATCTTAGATTCAGATAATGCGGTTCTCAATCGAGCTTTTAGATCCAGATAATGCGGTTCTAAATCGAGCTTTTAGATCCAGATAATGCGGTTCTAAATCGAGCTATTAGACCCAGATAATGCGGTTCTAAATCGAGCTATTAGACCCAGATAATGCGGTTCTAAATCGAGATCTTAGACCCAGATAATGGGGTTCTAAATCGAGATCTTAGACCCAGATAATGCGGTTCTGAATCGAGATCTTAGACCCAGATAATGCGGTTCTGAATCGAGATCTTAGACCCAGATAATGGGGTTCTAAATCGAGATCTTAGACCCAGATAATAAGGTTCTAAATCGAGATCTTAGACCCAGATAATGGCGTTCTGAATCGAGATCTTAGACCCAGATAATGGGGTACTGAATCGAACTATTAGACCCAGATAATGGGGTTCTGAATCGAACTATTAGACCCAGATAATGCGGTTCTGAATCGAGCTATTAGACCCAGATAATGACGTTCTGAATCGAGATCTTAGACCCAGATAATGCGGTTCTGAATCGAGATCTTAGATCCAGATAATGCGGTTCTCAATCGAGATCTTAGACCCAGATAATGCGGTTCTAAATCGAGATCTTAGACCCAGATAATGCGGTTCTAAATCGAGATCTTAGACCCAGATAATGCGGTTCTAAATCGAGATCTTAGACCCAGATAATGCGGTTCTAAATCGAGATCTTAGACCCAGATAATGGCGTTCTGAATCGAGATCTTAGATCCAGATAATGCGTTCTCAATCGAGATCTTAGATCCAGATAATGCGGTTCTCAATCGAGATCTTAGATCCAGATAATGCGGTTCTCAATCGCGATCTTAGACCCAGATAATGCGGTTCTAAATCGAGATCTTAGACCCAGATAATGCGGTTCTAAATCGAGATCTTAGACCCAGATAATGCGGTTCTAAATCGAGATCTTAGACCCAGATAATGCGGTTCTAAATCGAGATCTTAGACCCAGATAATGGCGTTCTGAATCGAGATCTTAGATCCAGATAATGCGTTCTCAATCGAGATCTTAGATCCAGATAATGCGGTTCTCAATCGAGATCTTAGATCCAGATAATGCGGTTCTCAATCGAGATCTTAGACCCAGATAATGCGGTTCTCAATCGAGATCTTAGACCCAGATAATGCGGTTCTAAATCGAGATCTTAGACCCAGATAATGCGGTTCTAAATCGAGATCTTAGACCCAGATAATACTTTTCTCACGTGTGCTTTTTTTAGATTCTCTATACTCGGTTTTCTCCCAGAAACTCCAGTTAAATCCTTATCTCGATTGTTGCCAGTTATTCCATGCAGATGTGCATGTACTCGTACTGATTGTTCCAGTTTAGCCTGTGTCGATGTCAGGAAGACTTTCACTTGGATGTTTTCCTCTGATGTTCCTCAGCGATTGCAAGTTGATTTTAGTCTTGAGGATTTCTGGAGCTGTCAGTATAGTTGGATATGACTAACGTTGTGCTTCTTTTATCAGTGGCATCAGTTCTCCTAACAGTGTTTCTGAGCTGTGGTGTCTGATCCTAAATATGTTCATTACTCTCTGTCTTCCTCTCCTTGTCATGATTTGATGCTCAGGTAACTCAAAAGCAGCTGAAGCAGCAGGCAGTGCATATTATAATCCCAACAATCCACACAATGTCTACATGCCCATGGTAAGATTGCTGGTGTTTCTTCTCAACAGCTGTGTGGAAGACGTTTGAGCTATCTTTTAGATGGCGCTCATGTTTTTCTTCTCTTGATTGTCTTGCAGGAGCGCCCTCCACCATATGCACCGTATCCAGACACTCCTGACAAGAAAAACAACTGAGACTCAGACCCATGACTCCAGTGACACTCTTCCTCTGTTTCTTATCTATGTATTCTTAAGTAAGGCGTAAAATTTATGAATACCTATTGATTGTAGTGCACAGAAAAGTGAAGACGAGTAACAGAGAACTCAGAGATAGTAGTGATATTTAACCACAAAATCATTTATATTTTGGGTATTGGAAAAACAAATGCATCTTTTAAATACTGTGTTTTTCATAGTTTAAAGTAATTTAAAATGAGAGACAACTAATAAAGTTAGCTTTTCTAATAATTTTCCTTATTAAAATTCTCAACAGTGGGATTTATTTTCATTTTCTGATTGTCTTACATAGACGGGGGCACCTACTGTTCCTGTTACGATTTTGAAGGAAGAGGACAATTCTTTTTTTTTTTTTTTTTTTTTTTTTTTTTTTTCTTAGTGGACTTATTACCAGGACACTTTTTTACCAATTTAATGTTTGCAGTTATTGTTCCTATTAACAATAGAAAATCCTATCATTTTTCCAGCATCACTGCAAATGTCCTACCTTTAGTTTTTGTCCATACACAAAAACAGAGCTGGTTTGAATTATGTTGAACAAAGTCAGATTATCCCTCATATATAGAACTAATTGAGTTTATTTCATCCATGATTAACTCAGTTACACTTAAGCTAAAATAATGGCATTTGTTGCATGTTATCATTTAATTTCTATAACAAGCCTGGTTATGTAAAGAAGCAGTGTAATATTTGGGAAAAAAGTGGATCGGAGAGTTTCAGCAACTAGCTCGGATTGTATTCATGTATGCAAAACCGAGCTGAAACCAGAACTCTCGGAGTAATTACACTAGTGTGGGGTTACAGGGCCGCGTTGATTTATTCATGGCCCATCTTGTTGAAACATCTTAAAGCAAGCAATTTATTCCAGATGATAATAGGATGAGGGGCCAACTAGGCGGTCTAGTTGTATCTAACTTAATGTGGCTCAGTTACCACCTGGTTGATGAACTAATTGCACACAGATTTTGTGGTTTGGGGGTGTTACCTATATATGATTTCTTTTGCAGTTCTTATTCTTTTTGCTTAATTTTGTCAATGAAAATCCAATAAATTAGTCATTTATTAAAGTTTACTCTTGATATTTTTGATTAGTCTACCATTCCATTTAAAAAAAGTTGTTTTTACTGTGATGAATCTCTACTTTAAAGAGCTTATTGGAGTTTACTGACTTAACGTGGACTTTAAATAAATAAAAAAAAAAAGGAAAATAATTGATTGACACCAGTTATTTGTTGCTTAATCTTTAATTATCTCTGTTATTTCGGTCAAGTACTCAAATGTACTGTCAACATTTTTTTAACATACTTGGTCAGTGTAATAATCTTTCAAAAATTAACGTTTTAAGTTACCAAATAAAAGTTTATTCTTACTTTTCTCTCTTTAATAAATCCTAAGTCTAAAGACTGAGTGAATGTGCTGATCCAAACATGAACAGTTTTCCAAAAACTGTTACTGGCTCTGTGTTTTAGGAATAAAGTAATCTGTCAATTAGATTTATTGAATTCATTAAAATATATTTAAGTTATGAAACACTCAAACCTGGAAATTATATTCGCTCTGATCACAGAAAATTCCAAACATATTGTATAACAGAGTTTTTATTGTCTCGTTAAACAAAGAGGGCATTTTCATGCACTAGATCACCGATATTTACTATACACACAATTTCATTCTCGGAAAACAAAACAGTCTTAACGATTCCAGAAACTAGACACCTACACTTCACACCACAGCTGCACAATGACTAATTGATAAAGTGTAACTCCACCGTATGGCTTACCTCCTGTTTCCAGTTCCTCATTGAGGAAGCGCACATGTGCTTTTTTTGAAACCTTTTTATGTCTAATTCTTTGTTTCCTTAGTTAACTAAATTCTAAAGTCGATTTAAAAGTGTGTAAATTGTTCTTCTGGGAAATGAGGGCTCTACAGGGATGTAATATCTTTAAAGACAAACCAAAGCATCTAAAAGCAGATTAGTACTACATTTTGATGGTAGGCTTTCATGACGGTAAATAAGTTGCAGAAGCGTACCAAATTCTCCTACAGAGATGGGTGACATGCGGATGGTGTGGAGATATTCACTGAATGTGACTCTGGGTTAAAAATGGTGTAGAACATTCCAAACATCTGTTCTGTTAGAGATCTTTAAAGTAGTAAAATAAAGAAAGTTATAATGTTTGATACGGAATGCTAAGTTGTCTTACTCCTTGAACATCTAACTTGAGTTTTACAGCTACAGGACTAACTGGGTGTGGGGGTAATCAGGCTTGAATGAGGAATTGGGCTTGAGAACGGACAGACTGGGTGGCTTCTACGGCTCCTCCTGTAGAAACCACACCTCGTTTCTGCGTCCGTAAGGCTTCAGTGGCGGGTCGTAGCTGCAGCAGAAGTACTGCTTGCGCTGGAAGGGAGCCGCTTCACCGAGAGTGCGCGTCAGACGCAAAGCCTCTGCTCGGTACTCACCCTCCCCTGCGAAGCCACCAAACTGTCTGTGGATTAAGGAAAAACAAAAAAAAAGAAGGAACATTTCAATTGCATACCAGCTTTTATGTAAAGAGGATATTGAAAGCCTGTGAAACACTTGGAAGTTTTTGTATTTGTGCATGAATATGAAGACCCAAATATTAATGATTATTGGATGGTAAAAGTATGCAAACCTTTCATTTTGGTAAACGCTGACCTCTTTGGATCAGTCATGACCATCTGGTTAGGTTGTACAAAATAGTCTGGAATATTGTTGGATTTCCTCACGCGTGGCTCAATTCAGTATCACAGCATTTAATGAGGTCAAAACCACAATACTAATACTTAATATGTTTCACATATCTTTAATGCTGGAATATCTTCTTATTTTTAACCTGCAGACTTTTATCAGCCTTGATCTTGAAATGATAGTTACATGAGCACTTTGGGAGAGAGTTATGGTGCAACTGAATTTTTACGCCTCTACAAGTCTATCGCCTACAACATCTGATCGTTTAACGTGATTAAACGCACTCGTATGTGAGTTCACAAACGTGCATATCGCTGAATGTACTGTACAGTTTTCATTGGCACCTCAGTTGACACGTACAGAGTGTAGACAGTCATGCCAGGTCGCTCTTCAATCATGATGGCACTGTCGCCGGGAGATGGGGGGCTCTGCTGGTAGGTGGAGGGAATACGGATACCTACTGCCAGGCGTCGGGAGAGAACGCCATCGTTCCGCGGATACACTGTGATGACGATGGGAAATGCTATACCCATGGCTTCACCTTGGAGGACAGAGAGTGAGGAGGAGGATTGTAAAAGTAGGAACGCACAGGAGAGGACAGAGCAAAAGTGCCAAAATCAAATGGTCAGGACTTGTGCAGTTTATGCAAATGCATACCAGGATAGCTTTCATGGAGAGAATACAAAATGTCTATGAATTATGCCTCTAAATTAAATGTTCTGCACTGAAGCCTATAATTAACACAGTGCTTTTAGATGGCTTTGGGGTCAATTTGTCTCCAGCTCAAAAGAACTGTTGTTAAAACATTTTACCTTCCAAATAAACCAAATGGCTTTAAATCTACATGCTGGAAGCATGTTAATTCAAAAGATATTCTTAGATGTTGAAGGTGTATTTGGAATAAAATATCATATCAAACGTGGGTTTTCCTTCCTTCACGGGTTCTTGTAACTACACTCAGTCCAGACCAGTATTATGTCTGTGCAGTTGGGTTTAGCTGTCTTACACAGCAAAGATTGATATGATAAATTGTATTTTATTTTGTTTAAAACCAACCTGGTCTGTTCTGGTCAAACTGGCACAGTAGCGACTCTCTGTGTCTTCAACAAACCTTCAGAGATGTTCATTTAACTATTTTACATGCAAAAGATATTTCAATACAAGTCGAGCCATTGCCAAGTCTTTATTCTTGAGTGTTATTACATTACTTGAGTCTTACTCAGATATTTCACTCACCTAGTGGTTAAAAGTATTTATACGGAGGTATTTGATATTCTTTTTTCACAACAGGTATTTTGACATTCCTATTATTTTATAAACATTTTATACGACTTCTGTTTAAAAAAAACATTAGGACATTGTAAAATGTAAAAATCAAAACAGAATTCAACAATTGCAAATATACATGTAGATATTTTGTTCAAAGTCAAACATAGTAAACATCAAATGTTAAACACTTGACATGTTTTCGATTTAATAAAAAGTATTAGTTCATTTGAATTTGATGGCAGCAATGCGTCTTAAAAAAGTTGGCACGTGGGTAACAAAAGGCTGGAATAGTAAGTGGTACTCAGAAGAAACATCTGGATCTAATACGGTTAAACGGCAACAGGTCTGTGACATGACAGGGTATGAAAGAGGCACCGTCTCCCATAAGTCCCCCCAGCTATTAAAAAAAAGGTCTAATAATTGTAAAACAATGTCATAATAATGCTTCTGTGTTAAATTGCAGAGTTTGAATATCAGCATCAGTGGCACATAACATCATCAGAGGATTAAGGAGTCTGTGAGGACAAATGACAAGGCTGGTCACTGCTGGATACCCTTTAACATCTGATATAAGAAATATAAAACTATTATTTTATCGTTGGTTTGATTATGGGCTGGTGTGGGGGACTCCGAAAAGCAAGTGTCAAATATGATACACATGACAGGATGATTTATCCCACTCTGCAAGTAAAAATGACCGTTACTCAACATTTAAGATATGATTCATTTGCTTGGTAGCTGGTCTGACCCACATAAATAAAGAAAACAAATGGAAGCACAGCACCACAGAAAAGAGCCTGCACCGCCACCTGGGGCTTGGTGGTGGAATTACACAGGGACAAACGATAACGGACAAGAAGAAGTCCCAACTAGAACCTAAAACGTCGGTCATGTACGTAGGCTACATGCGTATTTGCTACACAGAAGCATTTATTGGTGGATATATGATTTAATAATAATGATGATAATAATAAAACCTTTGATGGGGCTCAATACCAGTCCAAATATGACAGTCTAAGAACACAGTTTTCTGTGCAATCCACAACTGTAGATTAAAACTGCATCATGTACAGAAGAAGTGAGCTGATAATTCTGGATAATTCTGCATAATTCTGGATAATGTCACATCTGTTATTATTTAAGAAAAACAACCAACAAAGCACAACTTGCCCACGTAACCATCCTCCTCCCTCCACCTCCTGAAGAAAACACGTTTTATCCAAACGCCAACCATCTCACTTCTGGATTGAGGCTTACGTGGAACTAAGTTTCGTTGCAGTTCCTCGGCTGACCGCTAGAGGCTGGCTCCTAAAGCGAGTCAGTCTCCATTGACTCATTGACCCTATTTTAGAGCAAAAATAAACATATTTACAGCCTGGTTAAAAAAACCATTTGCTCTCAATCGTTTGGTTTCACAACCATGACAACTCTGAGTGGGGTGAACGCTGGGAGAGGAGCTGGGCGCAAAACTAATTATGACTGACGTGATGGCTGTGTTCCCATCAACATGGCTGCGTCCCGTACGAAGGGAAACGGGCTTCAAAACCGGTCTTTAGAAAACCAATGGGTCACGTGACCGAATGCTCCGCCCATTGTTATATACAGTCTATGGTCTTATCAGGAGCATGAACCCTCCCCCTGATTGTGATTGGTTAAAGCAATGTTTGTGATAGTTTGGAGGTGTTGACTGCCCGCACTGTGTTTCTTTTCACAGCCAGGATTATGTTTTATTATTCTCATTCTCATTTTTTAAACATGCATTCATGAAGTGCGCTTTCCTGGGAGGTTTACCTAGTTCATTGCTCCCGCCAATATACATGAGCAGCTTCCTGGTCAGCTCCCCAGTCACTTGGTCATAGCTTCTTCCTTCTGAGGAGATGACAGCATATTTAGCAGCATCATACCGCCGAACCTCAAAGCTAACTCCATCCTAGAGAGGAGACAGAATCAGCGATAGGTTAGGGATCAGTCCACCACTCACTTCTCCACAATGCAGCTGAGGCAAATGCAGAAATTCTTATTTGACACAAGCGTCCACACACGAACTCAGCGGCGTTCCTCCACGAACACGGGAGTAAGAGAGAGGTCAAGTTCATAAATGATTCACCTCTGACAATCTGCTCCTAAGGACGAAAACCCTGGACCAGCGGGGCTTAGACTTGGGGGAAGGGGGAGGCTGGGTTAAATGTGTGTGTCATTGTGTATGTGAAAAAAAGTGGTCAGATCCAGATGAAACATTCTTATTCTGAGTTTATTTTTATTTCTTCTGCTCTGCAGGGCTCAGCAGTCTTACATAACATTAAAAAAAACATACACGACTATCTTACAGACACACACACACAGCTGATGAAGCCGTTCTGCATGGACTGATTAAGTGGGGTTAATGTGGAGCACTGTACATAATTTTTACTGAAGAGCAATAATTGCTTTTGAAGGAATCTGGTCACTCTGACGCAGGTTCTTCTTCCACTAACATGATTACGCTGTGTGGTTTTTACAGTGTGTGCTTCTGTTTGTGCATTGAAATGTAATTGCATAATCTGTTTACCACTGATTTGCAAGGAAACTACTGGCTTACATTATTTACTATTTTTCAGATAATGTATTTTTCTCTCAACTCATAAGAAAAACAATGGACTCATGCCCAAGGTTCAGTTTTCCACCACATATTCTCATTCCTATGTGTTCTTTTTTAAGACTATTTACATTTCCATCATACAAAATAGCTAAGGCCTTATCCTGTAATTGTTATTTAAAACTCTTGGTCTATTTCAAATATAATCTTTTCTATTTGATTCGACCAAATCCTACTCCAATGACAGGAAATCAGGAAATCGGCACCGTGGCCTTGTATTAAAACTCTACCACCACACTCACCACACTCATCCAAAATACCACTATATCATTACAGAGCACCAACATGTGACAGGTACACAAGCAGCAGCATTGTAATTAAGAGTTTTTTTTGTGTTTGCCTCGTCACTGTGTGTGGGTGACAAGAAAGCAGAGTCTGACTTAAGTTAAAAAGTGCAATTAATTTGACATGTCTCTGCTTGTTTGCATGTGTGCCTATGTCATCTCGTCCAATGTAATTACTCTGTGTAGGAACAGAACAAGCAAGAAAGGTATTACCACTGCTATTAGTGCTCAGATGCTTTGTCATTTCATTTTGAAACAATGCTCTGCACTCATTAGCAAACTTCTGGCAGATTTTCACCCACTGGTTGCAGCCGCTCTGCTGGAAATGTGTGTGCATAGTTGTGTGTGTTTAACCTGCCTGGCAGCTCCCCTGCACTAAGTGTCAGATTTTAATTAAATGTGTTAGGTGTCAGAGTCAGGTAGTTACTCCGCAGATCATATGACAAGCTCAGATTTCAGTCGCTGCTTTTCACAAATTAGTCAAATGCAGAGATTTGATAAGACTCAGATGCATGTATCCAGCTCTAATATCAGTATGAGGTCATCAGAATCATTACAAAAAGATGTTTCTTTGATATTTAGTGCTGGTTTGAATAGTAGTTGTTGTTTTTGTCCCCTCAGCTTTACACAAATAAAGTATAAAGTGTGTCAGTGTGAATGTATGTGAGCCAGATTGGACCATTCCTTGTCCGTCTCTTCATTTGGGGGCTTTTCTTTCCCCCTTTTGAAGTTTTCTGCTGCTTAGAACATATAAACACAAAGCAACACATTTATATAAAACCAGGACCATAGGCACTGGTCTAGTTTACAACACACATCACTGAGTTTTCTGGATTACCTCCAGGAATGCATATATTGAACATTAGACAAATTTGTGGTGGAATCGGGGTCTAAAATGAGATGAGCATGACCTATTACCTTTGACAAGGTCAGTTTATTCTATAATTATTCTCATTTGTGATGGTCAGTGTACAGATGCACACACATGCACACCTGAGCATCCTCTTCCAAGGCAGGATCAGTTATGACACAGGGGCAATGTTTTTAACCCAGGGATACAAAAGATGCATCCACATAGTCAATAACAGGGGGGGTTGTATACAGTAACCCCCAACAACAAGGAACCTGTAGCTTTTCTATTGTCTTGCAATCATCTCCATTTGTTTCTGTCTTTTGGACTGGCTCAGGACCTCAGGCTGGTTTAACCCCCGCCACCCCTCACTGTGGGTCAGCAGGCACTCTCACAGGTCACATGCAATTACCTGTTAGGCAAGGTTACACAGCTTATGACAGCAGCACAACCAAAGAAAACCTCATTGCATCAAATCTACACCAAATTTACACACCGTGACATTTTTGGATCTCAGCGTCACATTTCGTGAATCAAGAAGTCACACTTTTGCACAACGGCAGGCTTTTCTGTGCGTAATCTGTGCCCCAAAAAGGCATTAACATGAACGCATCGCACGGAAAATGCCATGCCAAGTGGTCACAGACGCTTACCTTTATCTCACTGCTGAGCAGTTTATATTCCGACTCCTCGGTGTTCCCGAAGAGTGAATTTTTGATCATGCCAAACATCACTCCGGCCAGGTCACCTCTCTCCTCTCTTGCCTTGTACTTTGTCCTCTTTCTCGCCTCTGTCTGTCACAAACAAGTTGCTCTGAGGGGAAAGCAACACCCAATTCCTCGCAGCGTGCAGTTCTTCTGTGTGAGAACGGACTCTCCTTAACAGATGTTTTTCTTTTTCTTTTTGGTGGAGGAAGTCAGGGATGCTGAGTGGCCGCCCTCTTTGACCAAATCAGCCTCCTCTGTGACGAATGGAGAGCCTCCGCCCTCCTTCCATCTTTGTTGTCTAAACTAGACGTTCAATTACAGCAACACCAGGTAGACGTGATTAAAAGAAGGCATTTACCTGCATAACCAATGCCGTGGTGTTGGAAGGAGTGACATCATCCAAATCTTTCCACAAAAAGTGGAGTAAGCTTCAGTGCCACTCTGGTCTTTAGGGAATTTTCTCTCATTTTGTTTGTCATGGCTGTTTTTTCCAGGATTGTGCAGTGTGGATAAACACAAGCACATCATGCTTCAGTGCAATACAAATGTTGACACTAGCTGTTATTTTGTCATTATGCATTGGATTTTGTTTCCTTAGCTGTGTGTCCCTGTTAGTTTGGACATGCAAGCACGGTTTTGCGCTCACTGAGTTGCTTTGCTTTAGGGTCAGTCTATTTTAATCCACACTGAAGGCAACGTTAGTCACCAAAGCATAATAACTAAGAGTAAGCAAGCAGGGCAGAATTAAGGGGGTAAAAGTAAAAGTGTGACAGCCAGAAAAGGTGTTTGAGGAATCTGTGGAGCGAGGATGTAGGCAACAGAAGATGGCAATGAAGCAAAATATGAAAGACCTGATAAAATATATGCAAAAGCAATACGGGTTGCAACAATCTGGCCCGTGATCTGCCTTATGTGTTCCTAAGGCATCAATCAAGAGAAGCAAGCAGAGGTATGATGTCCATCATTTCAGTTTCGTCTACTGCATCTTCGGTGGTTTGAAACATGCCACACCTTAGTATACCTGCAGCATGACACAAGACCACCAGCTGCACACACAGACATAACCGGTGTGGTACACAGTCCTATTTACACAAGAGTAAAGAAAGAATAAAATAAAGAAAATCTTTGAAAAGTCATCTACAACAGAAATAGCAGCCATGGAAAAGAAAGTGAGATATGCATACACAGTGAACATATATATATATACAAAATCTATCATCCACATTATGTTATTAACAGGTAAGATCTTGCTTGTATCAGCAGAAGAAATCCCTAAAGTGTCTATTTCACCACATGGCTCAAGGTCAAAGACCTAAACTACAGGCAGACCTGCAAGTATTATGAAATAAACAATAGACGCCCCGAACTGCTGAGCACTCTGTATCAAAAATGGAAAAGATTTTCTTGTTTGTTCTCAAATGCTTAGTTTTCTTGAAAGCACAAATGCTGTAACACAGCAGTAAATACATCCTCATCCAGTGAAGTGGACAGGTAAATGAGCAGTAGTGTAAATACTCTTACAAATTATCAGTGAAACTTACTGTCACAACCATCATGTCACGATCATCTTTTTATTCATGATTTCACATTCAGCACATGAAATATTCTTATTACCTAACATCTGGTTTGAAATGACGCCTGTCAGGCATAAACTCACTTTATACATTGATTTAAATACCTGTTTAATTAGTGGACAGAGATTTCTTTTATTTGTTAATGTGAAAACACATCTATTAAAAACATTTGTAACTGTGACTCATACTTTAATTAAATAGTCATGTTTTATTGTTGCTTTTAAGCTCCAATGACACAAAAAGTAAAGCGGCAGAGTGTGAGAGTAGAGAGTGGGGTATATGAACATTACAGTTTCACAGTATACCAGTGCTTCCTCGCCTTAACAATCAACACAGCAAAAAAAAAAAAAAAAAAAGTTGAGGTCCTTCAGTCATTTCTGGAGAGTTTTTAAGATTTTCTCCCGCTGCTGCACAGTCACATGCCGTCACTTCTCCCAGCCTTTTCCTCCTGGCTGCTGGGGTAACCTGAGCCCCACGAGGCCGGCCACCTCCTCAGGGCTGCGCTCTCCCTTGCCGTGGTAAAGGTTGTGCAGGGCCAGGTGGTTCCTGGTGGATGCCAACAAACACCAGTATGTGTGCGAGGCATGGTGCGCCTCCTGCTGGGCACGACAGTATCTTCCTCCTGTTACCTGTGACAGAGAGAAATACAGAAAAGGATGAGCAATGACGTACATGGTGTCTGTCCATTTCATTTTCAATTCGAAACAAACCAGACCATAAAGAAAAATGCAACCAAACCAAAATGTATGAATACGCTTGAAGCTGGTAACCATGTAGCAATCCTATAGCAATACTAATGTTTTCTGTATGTATATTATATATATATATATATATATATATATATATATATATATATATGAAGAGAGAGACAGAGCCTTAAATGCATATTTTAATATCATAGGATATATTCAAAACTGGAACAAATACAAAATGACAAGCAAGAGTTCCTTCTAGCTATTTCGCTTCAGTGACTACACATGCATCCTGCAACCCGGGTGAGCCATGCTCTCCCAAGCATAAATAATAAAAGCTTTAAGCTTATATGCCCAAAAAGAGATGTACACATAATCACAAGCACTTACATGGACACACAGGCAGATTGCTTAATAACACATGTTTATTGTAAGGAATAGTGAGAGAAATGGAGCTAAATAGAGGGCTGTTCTAGATAGAGACAGGTGAGGCTATTTGGTAGACTAATTTGTGTGTGAATTAACTTAGTTGGTTACAAACATAGTTCATTATTTCTGCAGAATTACAGTCTCTAAATATTAATTTAATAATTAAAATATATAATAACATCGTTGTCCCTCTTATGATACTTTTTAAATATTTTAAATGTCTAACGTTTAAAATATACATATAATAGTATAAAGACACATAACGGTAACCATGGTAAAAAAAAAAAAAGTCTACTTTACGCCGCGGATAAATACAAAATCTCTGATAACGTTTCAATGAAACTTTTCCAATCAATTTATATAAATTTAAGCAGGAACTGGGTATTTAAATGGGTTTGGTCATTTATTCACTTATGTTCATATTAGGATGGCTGCCTTAAAACACGACTCAAAACTGACTTTTAAAACAGAAAGAAAATGAAGCGCAGGTAGCAGGTGGTGCTGCGGTCCACCCGCGCATTTATTTACACAACACCGACGTAGCTGGAGCCTCGTATTAGCGTGTCCTTCTGCTAGTAACCTTGCTTTTAAACAAGCTTGTGAACTACACAGCCGTTCACAACAACCACTCTTCAAAGTCAATGTGTGTATTTAATCTGGATCAAGACCTGCACGTCGTTTAGGTTTAAACGATTTGCACATTTAACAAGGAAAACACGTGTAAACAAGAGCAAAGCTAACACTAGCAGAGCGATTCCCGTGACGTTTACCAGGGTGTTCGTGACACAAACTCACCTTATTCTTGCGAAACTGATCCATAACGTAGTTATAAGCCAGAGACCGGTTGTAACTCGGTCCTTGTATCGCACGTAATTCTTTTAATATCCCTCTACAGACTCTTAACGGCGATGACAGCGCCGCCATGTCTGAAAGGATAACAGACGAAGCCAGGCATTCCCAGTCCATCACAGAGACGTCGATCGAGCTACGTCATGACCACAAGACGGCGCTGTCTCACGCACACGTGTCCTCAGCTTCAGTACCAGGGCACAGGACTAGTGGTTCCAACGGTCAAGAGGGTACAAGGTTTAATAAACAAGTCTGTCCAGATCGAGACTTTAAGCAAATTTGGCACAAAATTGTCTCTGTGCCCAGGGGTCTTATTTCTCACTAATATCTTACTGTGTTATCACAGATGTCTGAAAATAGGTGAAAGGTGTAATGTGTTGGAAGCAATAACAATACTAGTGTAGAGGAGCCTGTTTTGATTGGTCCAGTGGAGAGAAGGTGCAGAAATTGGTTTGTGAGCTGCAATCACATGGTTCCTTCCTTCAGCTTCAATGAAACGCGATGCATTTGTTAATTTGGTAATATACACTATCTGTCCACTTTATAATTAATAAAAGTGAAAGAAAACCTGCATGGGCAAAGAGTGTGGAACATAGGTGATGAAGAGTGTTCAGCAGGATGGAGTTGGTGTAGAAGAGTGTGGAGTTATCTTACAAGATGGTAGTGAGACGGCACCACTGACCAAGAGACAAAAGCAAAGCTGGAGGCGGTGAGTGTGAAGATGTTAAGATTTTCTTTGAGAGAGAGAACGACGGATAGAATCAGGAGCGAGAGCATCAGAGAGACAGCCAGGGTTGGATGTCTTGGAGATCAAGTAAGAGAGGGTTAATTGAGACAGTTTGGACACATAAAGAGGAGGATACATATATAATGCATTGGTAGAAAGATGCTGCAGATGGAGCTGCCAGGCAGGAATATTTGCACTCTTGAACTTGGTAACACACCCTGCCTTTCACTCTAAATCACATTTAGTGTGATTTAAGTAACTGCTACTGAATAAACAGCTCAGATTGTGAAGATTTGTGATTGTGATTCTTATCAGGATCTGTTACAACTCCTGTCTGCCTCTGTTTCCTCTTCTGTTTACTATAAATAGAAACTTTAACCGAGATGTATAAGCCGGTTGCACAGTGGAGAACTAAATGCCATAATTTGGTCCATGTAAAGCCACATTCAAAAAGAAAAACATAATAAAACCCGCTACAGTGAAATTTCATTAGCCGTCAGTAGTGTGGGGATGCATTTATCACCATGGCAACAGTGAGTTTGGCTCAGGGCAAAATGAAGACAAGACGATCATTTAGTTTTTACCACACAGACGTTAATCAAAAGTCTTTTACTGCTGCCAAACATAATGCAAAACAAGGAGTGTAGAACTACTTATATATAAGCGCTTCATCACACAGAGATGACGGACTCCTCGAAGAGAAAAGCACAGCTCAGATCTTTAAATCTGACCCGTCACACCCAACACAGAATTCTTCTGTAAATGAATAACAGCCTTATCATTGCATTGGATTTGACTCTGCATAAATGAGTCCGTAAATTTGTTTAAACGTCTGGTCATCATACGGGAGGATGTTTCATTGATATCCAGAGATTCCAGGTATTTCAGCTTGAGTATTGATGATTGACTCTAGGGGGAGCCAGTCTCTTATTAGTTTCGCACCAGTTTGGTTCCTCGACATTTGTTGAAGGGCCCCCCTCCGCTCCTCCACCTTCCTCATCGCTCTCTCCCTCCCGCTCTCTCTCACACACTCTTTCAATGAATACTAATGCAGCTAGTGGGCCCACCTCCCATCTTTTTGCAGGGATGGGCGGGAGAGGGGAGACAGAGCAATTCCAGCTCAGTATCTTTCCTCATGAGGTAGGCAGTGCTTGACTAGCAGCAGCCCCCCTAATGCCTTTTTTCTTCCTCCCACTGAGCAAAGATGGTAATACTGTTCGTTGCTACTGCAACAGTGTCTAACCTGTGTGAGTGGGGCGTCATATGTGACCAGAGTTAAGAAAAAAGAACTGAGGAGATCTGTGCCTGCTTTTTGTCATCTGGATGGGAAGTCTCTTTTGGCAGGAGAGAGAGAAGCAAGCAGAAGGAAGCCGGGGAAGGGGAACAACTGGCAACAGCCAATCCCCCCTTCCACTTTTAGACTGGAGACAACGGAGGCCACTGGAGTATTTGCTTTTATCTTTCGTTTTTTGTTCTTTTTTTTTCTCATTGCGCTGCTCGGAGGTGCTTTACCTTTTCATTTGCTTGCTCTTTCGGTCCTCTGTCTTCTCATCTATTTTGCCATTTATCTGGTCAACAATTTCTTCTATTTATGAGCCAGACAAGGAGAGAGAGAGAAGCAGAGAGACAGAGAAAAGGAGAGACAGAGGAGGGGGATTTTTCTTCCCCATTTATCCTCCTTACCCCCCTTCATCCATTCTTCCTTTCCTTTCCATTGCTATCACTTCCAGCCTTTTCTATCCCTGTGCAGCCCACGCGCCCTCCTCCCTCCACTACCTCCCTCCTCCTCCTCCCCTCTACTTCAGTCACTGTCCACCCCTAACTTTGGCTACTTTTCTTTTTTTTTTTGACTCCATCAGTGTTTTTATATCTTTACTTTAAACAGCTCTTATAGAGTCATTTTAATTGGCTTGCTTGTGTTTTCTATTTATGCCTTTTTCACTTTTGTACCTTTTCCTATTTCCCCCCCTTCTCTTTTTTCCTCCAACCATCACATGCATCTTTTTTTGGCTGATTCTTAATTCTAATCATAGGTAGGTCTATTTAGTGTTTAGTGTCTGTCTCAAAGTCTTTTGTTTCTTTTCTGTGTATGCAAGGTGTTTTTTTTTTGTTTGTTTGTTCGTTGCACACATTGCCACACACACACACACACACACACACACACACACACACACACACACACACACACACACACACACACACACACACACACTTGGCCTAGCTCTGGTATGATCATGGCTCTCCTCCAATCCAGCTCTCAGTTAATTATTGCTTCATGCCATGTCCTTCTCACGTCACTCTCTCTCTTCCATCTGTGTTTTCTGACTCAATTTTTCTTTTTGTTTTTCTCCACTAAGACCACCGTGACTCATCAAGCAAGCCCCTTCTCCAGTCATCATCAATGATTTTTTTTTTATTTTTAATGTTGTTGCACAAAAGTCTGTTTTTTCCATTAAAGCAGAGATGCACCTTCATCACATGATTTCCTCGTCATATGTCTGTCCTTTTTTGTTTGCTGTCGCACACACTGAGAGACACTCGAACTCTTTATCTGCTTGTCAGAGGAAATAACAAATCTAGGTGTGCTCCAGTTTTGATCAGGCAAAGGTCAAACTAAAGCAGAGGCTTAATTCCTGAGCGGCCACTAACGCCGTTGCTACAAAAAGTATTTCAAACCAGCACTTGTCCGCTCTGTTGAGGTGTCATCTGTGTTTATACAGCTCTCTGCGACCGATTTCGCTGCCCTCTTTTCCTCTCCTCCCTCTCTCTCCTCCCTCTCTCTGTCTGGTATCTTTCTGAACCGGCTCTTGTTCCCGCAGACAGACAAACACAAGCACTCAAAGAGAATGGACTAGAAAAAGCTGGCTTTATCATCTTGAGGAATTTTCTTTTTTTTTCAATCCTTGTTTTTCCTCTGCCACAATTTTAACTTTTTGGCGTCATACTTACCTACTTTAATCAACTCTCTTCACATCTTTTTTTTCTCCATTGCATCAACCTTTTCACCCCTTCTACATTGATCCACTAATTAATTATTTGTTCTGTCATTTTTTGAATGTTTGTCTCTTTAAAAAAAATAAAATCATGTCCTGCCACTCACACATCATTGATGGCTTACAACAGACAACTTGTTACTTATTTTGCTTTTTGATTTTGTTAGCTTGAAATTCAACAACTTGACAATCTTACACAAATTGAAATACAAGGGGAAGAGTATTAGTTTATTATATTTCAGTTAAATCTTTTGAAGGCATGGGGCTTCAGACTATTTGGCTAAAGGCAAAGTAACTGAATAATTGGAGGTTTGTGTGCATGTGTGTGGCATGTAAGCTACAGAGAGGCACAGCGGTAGACAGATGCACAGCAAAGTAAAGAAAACCTCATAGCTCATCTCCTTGTCCATCTCCTTTTTTATATTTCCTTTTTTCCCCCTGAAGGAAATTTAATGCTGCTCCTCTTCTTAACATGAAGATAATGGGAAGATGGACGTATGAGCACCCATTACCACGATAAAGGCGCTCTGGATATAGATATTTTCCAGTGGAATTACCCTTTAAATCCTGGATTAGATTCCAAAAGACAAACAAATAATTACCAGTAACCAAAAACTGCTCTAAATTCTGGACCTCTTCTTTTTTTTTTTTTTTTTTTTTTCCGTGTGACACTTTTAATGGACTGAAGCCAATTTCAATATTTCTTTCTCGGCTATTGAATCTTAATGGGATTTCACTATCGCGGATTACAGACTCAAGCGGCATCTTTGTCAATTAGCTGATGTAGTAGCTGTGAATCTAATTTCTCCATCCACTAACGTGGTCAAATTTAATATGTCTCAGTATTAAGAGTTATATAGGTGAGTATGTTGCTTTAAATCTGCTCATCCTATTGCTGTTGCATGTTGTAAGTGATGAATAATGAATGTAGATATCCATGTAAAGTGTAATTCTTCTTCATAAAGGCAGTGTTTTTGCATGTGTGTGGGTGTTCAGACCCGTCATGGATGTGTATATGTATAACACGTATGCTTGCAGATTGCCACATATCAGAATCAGCTCTTACACTCTTACACACACACATATATATATATATATAAATACAACTGTGCTTTTTGTTTATTTATTTATTCTAAACATTTCATTTTCTGTACCAACCTCATCCTGTTCAGGGCTAAGGGGGGCTGCTGGAGTCTATCCCAGCTGTCACTGGGCCATAGATGGGGTACACCATGACAAATGACACAAACAGCCATTCACATCAATGCATATATATATATATATATATATATTTAAATTAATGCTAAAGAACACAGTAACATGACAATGCTGAGAAAAAATAAGTCAAATTTCAGTTCTGCATTCTTTGTTCTCTTTGCACGACCATTCAGTGGAGCAGCCACTTCTACCAGTCACATCACCTCATGACTCCACTTTTATTTAACCCATTCAGACCAGAGGCTACGTTTATAGAAATACTTAAACTCTGCGGTAAATTATTGACTTCACCCTAGTGCTGCCTGTATCAGTATCTAAAATAGTGAAAAAAAGAACAAATGGCTTTCATCAGGTCACACTGGCTTAAAAAAACAGGAGTGTGTGTTAGTGTGCAAAGGATGTTTGTAGATCAATAAATATATCTAAATGTCTAAATTAAGAAATACACTACACTGCCTTTTATATTGCACAGCAGTTATTTTTATCTGCTTTTTTATAACAGAACAAGAATATTCATATATTTTATTTTTATAGAAAAGGGCGTTGAGGTGAAATTATACTCTGTGTTTTGTATATTCTTTATATGTTTGCATCTGCAGCAAAACACACAGTAACACTCATTTTTCTCTCCTAAGGCACTTAAAAACACACACACGCACACATGCACACACACGCATGCACACAAATGCACACAGACCCTTTGTCAATCTGTCTGTCATGAGTACAAAGGTGACTGACCTCATATCTCTGATTAACTTCACAATCATTTACACGGCATTCGTGTGTGTGATGTCTCCACCGTGTTGAGTCAAGGTTATGGTGTCAGACCTGCTAAAACTCACCTGAAACCTGCTCTCATGACCCAGGTCTATTACCCAGCCCGCTCGACGCTCATGTGACCCCTGTAGCCTATCCACAGATGGGCTCTTAAGCTCAGGTAGTCTGTCAGAGCTGTCACAGCTGCCAGGCTGCAAAATGGACGTCTCGCTTGCACACTCTGCCTCTGACACGTGGATCGCTGCCGTCTTTTTGCTGTAATGATCACAGAAATAGTACTCGGCGGTTTTTGTCAACACCTGTAACACACTCTTCGCTGTGTTGTTTTTAAAAAGTAGGCGACTGAGCAAGGCAGAGGCAAAATGGTCGGTGATGTGAACGCCACGTCCCACTTAGCTGGAGAACGAGCAGTTTGTCTGGTTTGACTGGTGTTTCTTAGAGAATGCAGGTTTCCACCAGTCCTTCTGGATCTGGATTGTAATCACGAGCACTCTTGTTACAGACAAGAATATATCCTACTTTACATTGTCTCTGCCAAATGTGACACTGCAGTTAATGTTTTACCCACTTTGCAATTCTGTCTAATTGAATAACAATTCGACTGAACAATAAATCTGTGGTATTTTAATGAATGGGGTAGTAGGACATATTTGAGCAATTTTCAGTTTCGAAAACAGATTAGCGTATGAATAAAGAAGTCTGCCAAATGTCTCTAAACAGAGCTTAAGAGATTTCACATGCACTGCGTTTGCAGTCATCTTTGATAAACAGGCCGGGAGAGGAGACAGCAGGGGCGAAGGAGATTCATAATCCCATCCCGTCTTCCTACTGATTCTTTCTCTGTCTCTCTCTGCCCATGAACTACTTAATGAGACAACAAAGCAACTCCTGAGTGTGGCTGTGAGCACTACTACTACTTAATGAAACCAGCAGTCACCCTCTATTACAAATTTTTCATTTTTATTCTGCTAATTTTCCCCCCCGCGCCCTTTAAGCATCGCAGAATCCCAAAGCACTGCTGCATGTTCCCGTGCGCACCAGAACCTTCAGCGCGCAAAAATGTCTCAAGCTTATAAAATCGAACGTGTGGAGCAAGTTTAGACCTAATGCCTCGGGTTCACATTATATGCAGTGCTGCAATACGACCCCATCCATCATCCTGTTATAAATGAGTGGATCAGTCCGCGGAGCTCCATCTGAAGCTCGTAACATCCTGCAGTGTGTGTCTGAATCCCGCTCGCCCATGACAGAGCGAGCAAAGGAGCCTATGTGGGACGACTTAAAAAGTACATCTCGATTTTATTGGCTGTATATTCACTTCAAGCTAGCAGAATATGGGTCATGATCTGATATAAAAAGGCTATTCAATAATTCATCTGAGCTGATTAAGAGGACTTGTATCGACAGAGACGCTGTCCATGAGAAGTGATGTACACAGAGTGCACAGAAATGCATTTAGGCCTCTTTACAAGATTAGGATGAACTTAAAAGAAAGAAAGAAGCGAGCTGTGAGTGGGCACTGTAAACCGTCCGTTTTAATCTACTGTAAACTCACCCGTTCATTTTACATGTCATCTGTGAGGCGGCGCATGTACACGTGAGGGCTGTCTTTATTGGTGATTACATGTTGCTGCGTGTACGCGTTGTCACAGTTTGTGTGAGGTCCATCAATCTATTAAATATGAAAAGTACAATCTGTTGCCCCCGCAGAGACTTGTTTATAATTCATTAGCATATTTCACTTAACCATTTGTTTACCTACTGTGTGTCCCAGACTCTTTTTATATGGACTTATGTTGGGAAAGTGTTCTTGATATATCAGTTGTGTGGTTCCTAAAGATGCAGGAAGAGACATTGGAGTACTACGGTACAATTGGAGAAATATATTATTTAATATATTAAGTTGAGTTTTTTTTTTTTTTTTTTTTTTTTTAGAAAATACAGTATATGCGCATGGTTCACTAAACTAAGTGCTGAAATGCAATTAAACAGATTAAGGACAAACATTTTTTTCCTTTATAAAACAGAGACGGCCGTCGTTGTGGATTTGGATTGTTTACAGTGACGCAGAGAGCCTTATTTAAATAAACATAAAATTACTTGCACATTTTCAGTTTCTCTGTTTAACTGGCTTTATTAATTCCAAGCGGAGCAGGTCAGAGATTGCACACTGTGCCAAAGCACAGCTTAGCTTTATTAGAGTCTAACTGTCTGCGACCTGCCTCTAACCCTCTGTCCTCCCTGTTCCCTTTGCAATAACAGACTGGCAGTCGTCAGAAAAACAAACTACTCCAAGCATCTTCTCAGAAGAACAGAAGTGAAGCTGCTCCCGTGGAGTACAATTACCCTGAAAGTGCTGCATTGCCCTCTTGACCCGTTGAGGATTTTACCTAAAACCGCTGTGAGTTTTTCATGCGCGCTCCTCATTTATGATCAACACTGAAGGGATGGTGATTTGAAGAAGGGATAAATGCTCAGTGATACCGCATTTAATTGCAATATTCATTCTTAAACTTAGCCTTCAGTTCACAGACCTTTCTATGGGCTTCGCCGAACCCCACATACATAATGAGGTGTAATTCAATTCATCATGAAGACTAAAACACATGTATTTGATAAAGCACAGCTGGTTAAAGCAAACAAACCTGCTGGTAGAGTGACACTTGAAGATGATGAAGTGTTAGTTTTTCAGGTGATTTCTTCATTCTCTTTTTCTGAGTTAATTAAACTCATCTCTCAATGCTGGAAATGTTGACAGGCGTTATCACTCCAGGTGACTATTTCTGTCTCCTCAAAGGGAAAAGAAATCCACGACACATTAATGCATAGTTTTGTCTCGTGAAGATGTTTCTTGCTTGTTTTGCTTTCTAAAAAGTTGTGCCTTTTTTCAGTATTTTATTTTAGCAAAGATATTTTTTGCAATTTGTTCGTTCTGCATTTCTTTTGAGACCAGATTTTTACATTCTCACATCTGGCAAGCCAGATTTGATGTCATGACAACATGCTCCATTGTTTACATTCAGTCGCTGTTAGTAAAACAAACCCTGAACCTTAAAATCTGATTTTATCTCTAAAGTCTAGTATCTGCTCACAGTCAATAATCACATTGTCTGTTCTTCCATGTCAATTCCAGTTAAGCCTCCGTCAGTCTGAGGCTATGAGAGGGAGAGAGGAGTCCCAGGCCGCACCACCATGCTACTTCTGAGAAGCTGGGATGAAACGTTGGCTGGCAAAACGCAAGGTAAGACAACAGTGATGCATGATGGGGCCTCCTTACACCCTGAGCTATGGCATCCCACTGCACGTGGGTGTGTGTGTGCGCACGTTTCTCATGGATGTTTCAAAACTTCTAAAAGCCTTTTAGTTTTACATCTAATTCCAAAGCTGCAGCCTCCACTTTGATCAGTGGTGAACCTCGGTGTGAGCAGGTCCAGCTTACTACACTGCAAAAACAGCCCCTCTAGAAATAAGACTAGTATTCCATAAATCTAGTCAAAATTGTCTTATTATGAGCAAAAATGTCTTTGCCAATGGGGCAAGAAAAAAATTCCTAGGATGAAATTCTTAAAATTAGAAAAGTAGACTTAAATAGGCCCTGGATAGACTGGCGACCTGTCCAGGGTGTACCCCTGCCTTTCGCCTGATATGCGTCGGGATAGGCTCCCCTACCTATGACAGACCCCCGTGACCCGGAAACGGATTAAGCGGGTACAGATAATGGATGGATGGATAGACTTAAATAGTCGTCTAATTTTTTTTTAAACTAACTTAAAAATAGGTTTTGCAGTGTGGTCTCGCTATTTGCATTGCTCTACAGGCATTGATTAGACAATTAAAGCATTCCCTAAATATGATTGTTGTGAATGAAATGTGTGTTTATTGAGAAGTGAATCCTTTTCTTCTGTCTGTGTATGGAAAGAGGGAGACTGTGTTTTGTGATAAGACAAAAGAGGACACGATTGCTACTTTGCGCCGTATGTTTCATTGTTTTCTCATGAATTCCCGTCCTGAACCCCTCATAACCACACTTTCCTTAAACACTACCTGTAAGCTGTGTGCAGACTTCTTCTCAGATCTTGTTTTTTTTTCTTCTTCCATTTTCTCCCTCCTTGTCTCTTCTCATGCACTATTATTCAGTCGAGACGTTTAATAGACACGAGCCTTGAAGGAAAGGTGCAAGTGTGAGAAACGAAATTCCTTCCCCTTTTGAGATGATGGGCACTAGTGCATGTTGAGAGTGGGGGTAATGGACTATGCGCTCAGTGTGTGGGCACACAACAAATAGTGCCGGTGCACAGTTTCTCCTATTACTCGAACCAGCTGCCTCAGCCAGCACTGGAGCGACAGTGCGGCTTTGTAATAAAGTGGCTCGGCTTCAGCCCTCCGTCGTTAGCTGAACGTTGCACAGCAGCTTCAGCTGGTGCTGATGCTGCAGACTCACTACTATTGCCTTACGTCAGAAAACATTACCATATAGATGAAGTAGCAGCGCTGGGGAATCTCATTTACCGCTGTTTTTAGGAAAAAAAAGGAAACTTTTTTTTTTTTTTAAATAAAATAGTCACGGATTATTAGTCTATTAGGCCAGCTATTAAAGTCCAGCAAGCTTCCTGCTTTTAGATAAAAGGTTTAGAGGAAACACAGGCTGGATTAATGGTTTAAAGGAGGTCATATTAGAATAATAATGTCTCATAAGTTTTTAAAAAGCTTTATCCTCAACCCTTGTGTACCTGAGCTAAATGGGAATCTGGCCCCTCGTTATATCAACACAGCTCACTGCTGCTAATCAACTGCAGTGTGGCTTTTCAATCATCTTTCTCCCAAATCCAGTTATCAACAGACAGCCCATGTCATCAGTCACAACCAATAAACCCGAGAAATATATTCAGGCCACAATCTTTGATGTGTGAAATATAACAGGAATCTTTTTCGGCCTCACCCTTCCATAATACACTCATAGTGGAACGTTTATGTGTTGAAGTGTAACAGTGAGATAAATAAGCACCTCCTTTAGCTTTCCCAATAGTCTGGTGGTGTGCTCATTTGGTGAACTAGCCCATGTTTTAGGCAATAACTGTTATTGATAGGACTCTTGTGACTTATCTGTTTAAGGGCAGGCTGATTATTCTGTCTAGATTTCAAGAACTTAGGAGTTAGGAGGCTTTGGATTAAGAAATAGCAATGAAGAAAGAATCAAAGAGAATAAGAAACGAGAGACGGTTCTGGTCGTTTTTCCTGGGGACACTGAGTTAATGATAGAACGAGTGCAGCTGTGTGTTTTCTCAAGCAGACTGACCTGACTGGCTGATGTGCCTCTGCTGCTGTCTGTTTGCTTTTGCCAACAAGTGCAAAGTGGTACAACGGTGTGTGTGCATATCTCATTGATTTAATAACTCCTGTCTGATGAAACTTTCAGGCCCGGCAAGCTCAGACACGCACAGTCTTCCTATGTAATTAACGCTAACCATGTTTTTGTGTTAGGAGTCAATCATTTTGTAATTGAAAAATCCTGTAAAAGATTTTTCAGATATGTGTGCATTTCAGAGTAACATAATATTATGTTAATTAGAAACACATTCAGTCTGAATAAGGAGTCCACATACTTTAGCTTGGCCTAAAAATACATGGCTAAGAACTTTGCGGTGGAATCGATTGAGTTGAAAAGCAGCAGATCAATAGTTTCACTCATCCTTGCCCCCAGCAGTGGAGCAGTAACATTAGTCACCTGGAAAACGGCCTGCAGATCCAATCATTAGCCGAGTGCTGCACTTTCAACATTTGCTTTGATGACATCTGTTATTTTCTGGCACGTCCTCAGATGCTGCTGCGAGGAGGCTTCAGGTGCTGTCAATGTCGGTGTCCCAGTTATAGGATAGATGCACTGCTTAAATTAATGCTCTATTACTGATTACAGGAACTGAACAACGAACAGTTTATTTATTTTTTTTAAACATTATTTGCTCTTAATGTTAATGTTAAGTTGTTTGAATCAGAATCTTGAATGTGAGGCTTTGCTGCTTGTTCTTTTTTATAATAAGATTTTCATCATTGTAATTTAGTAGCTTGAAACTGCAGGATGTGTAAAATAAAATAAAAATTGCAGGCTATCTATGTGATAGACCACAGAAACTTATTTTAATATTTTGTTTTTACAATTCCAGCTTCAAGTGTCTCTAATGCACAATCTGTTTGATATTGTGTACATGGATGCATTTGCTAAGTTCTTGACTGAGTGACTTGCTGTTTATGGCCTTTTCTTTCCTTTTTTTTTTTTTGTTTTGCACCGGTGAAACACGTGATGGGTTTGTTTTGCTGTGTAAAAGCCACAGGTCAACATCTTTATGCAGCCGTGATGGACAGAGAACACCGGGGTGCAGAGTGTCATGTGTTTGGCGGTGGAGTTGCCTGAACGGATGATAGCAGCTGGCTGATAAACCAAACACGTTTTTTCATTTGCACGCTGTTACTTGGCAGAGCTGTGAATCAAGGAAATCTATATGCTACCAAGGTTAAGGTCTTCTGAATCACAGACTCAGAGGAAAATATATTTGATTTTTTTTTTATCCTTGATTTAAGGATTACTCTGTAAATCTGTAAATATTTAGCAAGAATAACTCAAATGTTCTAGAAAGTATATGATAAATGTTATAAGACATTTCATTAATATCTTGGTGTATAGAAGCTGCAACTAATTAATTCTAATTAAGCGTGTTCTTTTTCTTTGTTGCAGTTCCACTAGGTTATGTTTTTCTATCCCTTTGTGAAAGCTTTGTATTATGAAAAGAGTGTATTTAAAACCAAGAAAGATGACCCTCTATGAAACAACGTTGTACAGGAGATAGCTATGAGTGTGTCTTTAGCAGAACCAGTCACACAAAAGAAACCTTTCAGAGTCTCTGCTGTGTTGCAAAGATGAAATGGTCAAGCTTGGTCAGTGACCCTCAACCAACCCTGAATGCACTCTCCTGCAGGTAGAACATTGTCAGGCAGCATCCCTCTGCCTCGCTTCAGTTGAGATGTCAAGGCTAATGCTCACCTTGCTTCAGTGGTCTCACCACAGCATGAACTGCCCCACCTGAGGCTTTCAGTCTGTCTCAAATCATCCCACAGCCTTTCGCTGTGACTCCCTTTGCCGCTACATAACTTTAAAAGTTATTAATTGCGTTAAGGAAAAATATCCGCGAGGACTTCAGCGGAAGAACTCCCAATAGGGAGCTAATGCTTCCCCAAGGGAACTCATCCGCAGACTGTCAAAACCTGTGATATGTGGCAGTAGACTGCAGAGAGAGACTAACGTAGAGGCGCAGTGTGGGCCAGGACGGTGCTGCACATCCACTTCCAACAATGAATATAGACAAAAGCAGAGGGCAAAGATATTATGTGAGCTGTTCTAAGGAATAGAAGCATAATAGGTTTGTCAAAGTCTGACTGATTAAACTGAATCCAGCTGAGTACAATGCAGCCGTTTACCTTCTAGTGTCTGTTCAGTCGATTGTTCCTGTTTGGATCTCACATTGATTTCTGAGAGTCGGAGCTGACTTTCACACCCACTGATAACAGGAAACCCATCTTATCAGGAAGAAAATGCTGGGAAAAGCTTTAAATTTGTCTTCACAAGTTAGAACAGTTTTGCAGGACTTTCCTAGCTCAGTTGTTCATTCCTTAAAACGCTGGGGGACCCTGGATAGTTTAGTGGGTTAAGTGGGCGCCAGGCAGCGCAGGTTCAAATCCCAGCCCGTTGCTCTTTCCTGCGTGTCTTCGGGACAGAGTAACACCCTGCCTTTGTGTGCTGTAATCAAAGTTCTTTGTTCTTTGTGTTTTCAGGCTGGTTTGGACGGACATGTGAATATGTCATACCTAGATTTTTCTCCAGAGAATATTTGATAGTGATTATTTTTGCATTTATCACAAATAAACCACCAAATTCTGATGAAAAAAAAAAAGGTCAATTGAAATGGCAGGTTTGTTTACTTGTTTACTCAGAGGCATTATTATTCATTTGGAGTTCTGCTTCTATCTACCTGATAACATCCAACATTCAGTCCAGCTCTGCTTTGGTTTCTAGTCAGTCCTTGGAGAAATGCTTGGCTCTTTTGCTGCTAAATGTTCCTCCACGTTCATTATATCATCTTTAACTGTGTCTGTAATCTGTTTAGTGCTGAGCAACTATTGCGCAGCAGGTTTATAGAGCCTTTTCTTTTCTTTTTTATTGAAAACATTTACCTTCTCTGCCAGCAAATGATGCTATGAGAATGCTCAGAGTGACCTGTAATGGGTTACAGGCTGGACAGCTAAACCGTGAACTGAAATTTACTTACAAAGCTCTGCTGAATTTTATGAGGACGTTTATAGTTTATGCTAAAAACATAAACTACTGATATGTGCAGAAAATTCCTTTGCAGACAATTTTGCTTTAGGAAAAGGAAACACATAAGTGGTCACAATATAATTTATCCTGCGGCTTGTCATTTTCTGTTAGGATAATGAATATTGCTGACTTGTGCTTTCGAAAACAAGACCACCTGCCAGTTAAACATCCCCTTTAAATCACCAGATGTGACAGAGGGGTCCGTGTCACCAGTTGTTGCAATTAATGGTAGGATTCATCTTCAGAATAACAACTTTGTTCTATCTTTGTTTTGAATACAGGTGATAAGGTATACCAGCGGCTTCCCAGTTCATTTATCAGGAGCTGAGATGGACTGTTGTTTGGGAATTAGGAAAAATGAGAGGGCACACTGAGCAAAAGGATGGACTGGTGTGTTGAATCCATAGAGTCAGTGTATGTACGTGTGTGTGTGTTCGTGAGTGTGTGACCGGGCATGTTGATTTGTCGGTGGGGGTAGGGTGTAAATAAAACGAGCGCTAGAGGTGAACTGGGTGTGAAATTAAACCTTGGCCCGGGACTATGCCACCACAAAATGATGAGACAATTAGAACATGCTTACACAGCTAGACCCTGATAGCAACCTTATTAAGGGTGTGTGTGCGTGTGTGTGTGTGTGTGTGTGTGTGTGTGTGTGTGTGTTTGCAGAAAGGTAACAAACATAGTTAACCCAAGACAGACTTGTGATGTTGCAAATATATCACATGCACCTTGGACTGCTGAATAACCAAGATGCTCCATAAAAGGATATATATTATCTCTTTATATAAAAAAAAAAAACAACCAACAAAACAGGTTATCTCTCAGTAACATGTTTTCAGGCCCAGGAGACCCCAAACTAAGCGGGAGTGCGATGTTGGAGTCTCTGAATTGATGGTCACTTCAGGCATCCAATAATAGGCTCTAATGGAAAGAAAGAGAAAAGAAAAACAAACAGAGTTTGCCCCCATGACCCTGGATAGGACTGAAGCAGGTATAGAAAATGAATTAATGAGCGAATGTCTCAGGCTTGTTGGTTTATAGGACATCAATATTACTGACAGCTGAGCACTTAACACAAGATATTTCTGCTCCAAGTCTCCCCACAAAGTATCTATTAATCTTTGTAAGACTTAATCTGCAGTGTATACATGCACACATACACAAGTACACATACCTTCAACAGAAAAATGACCAAAGGAAAGCAATAATTAATGGAGAAAGATGCAGAACATACTAACAAGACACTAACCATTATGAAGGGTCTTTTCTATGTTGCATCATAAAGTTTTACACCACATAATGTGCTAATGGAAGCTCAAAGAGCCGTATTTCAAACGGTCCAAAAAGAGGAAATATGCACTTCTCAGCTGCTAAACGGGAAGCTCTTTTTTGACACATGGGTAATAAATTTTCTCTCCAGACTCAGTGGAATTAAAATGTCTGTCACGACAAAACAGTCCTCTGATATTATCTGCAGCTGTTGCCCAAGTGTCTGATACCTATTATGAAGCAGGAAAAGCCTCAGGCTGACATTAGATAGTCTCCTCTCTGTTGCTCTTAGGCTTCGTCAATATGTTCTGTATTTACTGAGTGTTTTTTCAAAAAAGAGAAAAGATTTAGAGGAAGAGAAGAGACATTTGATGGGCTGTTCACACACACACATGTAGAGACCAGCGAATGATTGAAAGTGGGCACTTAAAAAAAATGCTTTGCAAGTGTTTATATGAACCATCAATCAGATCAAATAAATGAGACAAATTAAATTGTTGTTGTTGTTTTTTTTAAAATATAATTTCCTAAGGTCATGGACATGCTTTGATCAAAAATATCCCGCACACATTTTTTAGTCATTAATAGTGGCCAGGATAAAGGGGTGGAGTCAGCCACTCTACTCCACCTCTCATTTCCGAGGAGTGAACCCTTTTCAGATCTGTCATGCAGATTTGTGCGGCCCATGTCAGGCGGACAGCAAATGCAACAAAATGTGACACTGTGTGGAGATGAGTTGGAGTAATTGACGTTGCCAAAGTTGGAGTCTGTGATATCTTAAGACTGAAGCAGCCCCAAACAAAGTGGCTACTTTTTTAGTTTTTCATAATATATCCCCTTTGAGCAATACCATCCCTGCAGGTTGTAAATCCAACAGAAGATGAGAAATCATCATTTCAGACCAGGAAAGTCTTCACTTTTGTACTTTTTTAATGAGAAAATTCTATTTAATTCTTGTAGTCTTGAAACTACACCAGAATCTTCTCTGATGTCTTCAGGAGCTCCCATTGTAGAGCGTTATTAAACCAAAAACCCTCCCACAACTGCAAATACAGGACGGTCATAAACCACTGAAGTTCTCTTGATAAAATTCATGAGATTCCCGGCAGCAGCAGGTCCTTTGGGTTGTGTGTGTTACAGAGCGGATCCTCGGTGAATCAGGACCGGGGCATCTGGGGAGTTTGGAGGATGGTCGACACCTTCTAGCGACCCTCAAACTCTTTCTGCAGTTTGTTTGTTTAATAGGATCCATGCTGTGTTTGGAAAGGCCTCTGCTTCTTTTTTAAACCTCTTTATTGTGGTTAATCAGTCTCATAACTGAGGCCAATGATGTGGACATGATAGAATGGTTCATTTTGAGAGACAGAGCTTCATCTCTTAACACTGAGAGTGTGCATCTTGTAACTAAATGGATCACACCTAAGTGTGTGGATGCATCATTCAAACCGATGCAGCCGTCTTATATGTGCTTGTGTGTGTGTGGTTGGGCGGTGGGGGTGGGTAGGTGGGGGTAAGTACTTTTAAATGTGTTATTGAGTAGTTTTTGTAGTAGTTTTTTTCTTTTTTTTTAAAGATCACTCTCTTTATCTTTTCTCTTTCCTCACATTTCTCTCTTTCTTTCTGCCCTCTGCCTTATTTTTTCTGAATTTATCCTTCATTCCCGTTTCAATTAAAATTTGCATGTATCAAGGGAATCTATCATGGTGATGATTTAAATAGAGGGTCTGACTTAAATGTAACATTACTGTCTGACTAAAGAAAATTTCATCAGCTCTGCCTGAGTTTGCAGTGTTGGCTGCTTTCCAAAGGGCATTTTATTCTCCAGCCAATATCCATCTGAACTACCTGTCTTCCGTGTTACTTTTTGCTATAATTTTTAAACATTATTTTTGAACATTTTAGCTGCCTGCATTACATACAGTAGACAGGAGATGGTCATGTTCTCATTTTTGTTTTTTTTTAGCTGGTCTTTCTCTTCTTCAAACTTATTTCTTCCCTCCATTCAGATACACGTTCAAGTTACTGTACAAATTCATATGTTGTATTTTTTAATAAGCTTAAACACGATACTTCAACTATTTCTACCCTAGTAATATCATCAAGACTTACCAAGACAAATGTGTAGTTTATTCCCATTAATATGCATATATTCCCATGAATTCCTATCAAAGTTAACAACTTAATGTGTCTATTCTAATTGTAGGCT
This sequence comes from Xenentodon cancila, assembly GCA_014839995.1. Lineage (NCBI taxonomy): Eukaryota > Metazoa > Chordata > Actinopteri > Beloniformes > Belonidae > Xenentodon > Xenentodon cancila. The sequence goes on from CM026214.1 coordinate 21,924,713, forward strand.
ACTTTCACCATATTAAATGAAGTTAATAGATAAACCTTGACAACCATGAAAGAAGCTTCTCTCATGTCACTAATCAATAATATCTCCTGCTGCTTATGTGAACAGGTCTGTGACAGTGGCCGGCGCCACATTTCCTTTAAATCAAGGTTAAAAACATCTTTGTTGTCAGCTGCCTTTGACTGAATTATTTAAACCATTCAAATTTAAATTTAAACAATGTTAATTTCAGTACCACACTGAAAACTGCCTTAAGCCTACGTTTTCTTTTATCGTGTCACTGCATGGTAACTTGCGTTTTTTTCACTCTCTTTTTTTCCTTTTTCTTTTTTAGATTTTCACTCTGTAAAACAACTTAAATGGCCTTTTTGTTGAAATGCACTATATAGATAAACTTGCCTTCCTTTGGCCTTAAATGACTTTTAAAAAGGTAACCACGTTGTTTTTTTTTTTTAATTTAAGTTAGGAAAGTCTTTGTCCCCTCTAATTAGTGAAAAATAAAATGTATTAGTGATTCTGCATTAGTCAAGCTCTTACACTACCCAGACAGAGCTGCACACACACACTGCAACACACTCACACAGAGCTGCCCACAGAGCTACCACGTATCTGTGAGAGATGAGTTTCATCCCCTCCTCATGAGCCTAGGCTCCCCCTCCGATCCTCTCTGCACTTGTCCCCTCTTCCATGGTAAACTCACTGTTCCTGGTGGATGGAAGCCTGTAGTTGGCTCTACATAAATCAGGATGTTACCATCGGTGCTATGAGGCTACTTTTTAATTAAAACTGTGAATCAGTCTGCCCTGATTATGAATTGTACTCTGCTGCCACTAAATAAAATATATGAGGCTCACTTGATCTCTTCCCCCCTTTCTCTTCCTCTCTCTGCCTCACTCTGTTTACTCCTCCCTTTCTCTTTCTCACCTCCTCTCTTGTTGCTTGCAACTCAATTTTCCGCCAGAAATTGAGAATGTCCACAGCATTCCTTGGCTGCACTCAGTAACTGAAGGCTGATGGCATTGTGAAATAGTTGAGGAGCTTAGTAGTTGCATAAATATAATAACTCGATATGGAAGCCTGGCGCCACTGCAGTCAACACCATTATATCACCCAAAACAGCCAGGGGGACAAAAACACCACTGAAGAGTGTTACTAGGCCAGTAAACCTGTTTTTTGTTTTTGTTACCACTTATTCCCACTCTTTTAATTGTGTTGCAGCTAGTAAAAGATGCTGTTATTGGGTTTGATGATACTATAAAATAAAGCAGTGTGTGTCGCATTTTGTATCCTGGTAACACTAGGTGAGAAGCAAATGGATATTTGACTCCTGTTTTTCTGACTTCATGAAGACTGAGGCAGCGGGACTGTCAAATGGAATAAATAACACTCCGTCTATGAATATATTTATATGCAAAACAGTTTGTCTTAAAAGCTGCTCATAGAAGTACCACCAGGTCGAAGCCTAACAGCATGTCCTCTTCAAGGGGCCTTATTACTAATTTATAAACTTTGCGTGTCTTCCAAGTGCAACTGACATTGTCCTGGGGACACAGGGGGCGAGACGGGCCTCTTCGGAGCAGAAAACTGTTCAGGAGTTTCTGGCAGAGCTGAAATGCAGCAACGTTTTATCATTTTATCAGCAGATGAGTGCAAGGAGGCAGGTCTAACAGGAATTTAGTCTTACAGCTTTGCACAAACAAACTCACGGATGATAATCGGTTGCTAATTGAAGGTACTGGAGCGATTCACCCTCCTGCCTGTGCCACTGTAAATGGAGTCCTCCGTGTAGCCACGGCAACAGGCGCAGGAAGGTCTCCTGACCTGAGATGGCACCGGATCATCTTTTTACACATGCTGCCCCATAGTCAGTGCTACCATTTGGTTTTATTTGCATCCATGAATATTTATAGATAAACAGTTAGTGCCTCAGTGTACTGTTTTTAAAGTTAGTTCAAGTACAGTTTATCATTACATATCTGGGTTTTAGATAAAACTCAAATAAAACTTTATTTCTATCATCTATAAGTGATAACTGAATGTGATTTGCTAAATTAAATGTTTTTGTGTTTCAACATACTTCTGATATCCCCTGTTTATGCTTATTGAAGGAGGTTATCACAACATGGCCAGTACCTGTGGTACTTTTACCCCCGAATGCATGCACATTCGGAGCTGTTAGTGAGCAGGAACCACATCTGGCACTTGTTGTCCTCGCGTAGGTTTTGAAACGTGCTACAATGTGTTTCTCAGTCCCTCTTCCCTGAAGCGTCACACGCCAATAATGACAGAGTTGCCATGCACAGTAACCTGTGATCAGGGGCAACCATGGGTTCAAGTTGCACGGTGTGGGGTGGTGATGACACAGATCCCCAACCTTGTGAGTAGTGGGCCAACCAGTCCAACACAGAGCCAGAACAAGAACATCTGTTGTAGCTGTCGGAACTCCTTAAGTGTTCTTTGGTGAAGGTGTCCACCGTTCTGAGCTTTGCTTATATCATCAGCTGAGAAAGAAAAATAAAACATGCTATTTAGCATCATTAAGGTGATTTAAACATGTCTGCAGGAGAAATCCTGTCATTCTAGTTTTTCGATGAGAAAAACTGTCTTAGCTTTGTGGAGACTGACTGACTTTGATGCCACCCACTTCTTTTAGGTGTTCACCTGTGGGAGCGTGTTTGTTCCTGTCTGCTTCTATTCCCGCCACACGTCTGGCCAGTCTGAGTAACTGTGTCTTTGCATATCTCAGTGGCTGCCGACTGTCGAACCGGCAAAGGTGCCTGTCTGCCCGTGTCTGTGTGCTTTGCTGGAGTCTCAGGGGTGCATATCTTTCTCAGACTGAGCGTTGGATGGCATTGAATCCAAGGGACATCTGTTGGAAACTCTTAGATGTCATTATTCCTGTGGGAGAGTTTTATCATCTTCCTCCAACAGAAAGGTGCTTGGTACAACTGCCTAGGAAAGCTGCAAGAGAGACACCCATGACAGCTTTAGGTCGGAAAGAGAATAGTGATGATTATGCAAAAAATACAACAATACCAAAACCTGCAAAAGGTTGGAGATGAAGGCAGTTTCCATGTGTGTCTTCCTGGAATCCTATTAAAATCTAAAGGACATAGCTGTTTGAAACTCCTAAGAGGGTGAATCCCTAACCTTCCTGCAGCAATCATAGCAAATCTTGTACAAGAACGTTTTAAATTAATTGAAAATATGTAAAAATAGAAACTGAAGTGATTGCTGAAAATGAAAGTCATCCATCAATGTTCCGTTCAAGGGGGTGCTGAGGAGATAGCTTGTCTGTGGGACCTGCAGAGGTGGTTTGAATTAGAGAGGTCTGTCAAAGATCATAAGTCGTTGACTCAACATGACCTTTTATCTAATCAATAAATTCACACTTTGCTGAATTTGTAAGCTCAGTTGGCCAATTAAAGGAGCGGAGAAAAGACCTTCTATCTATTCCAACATGTGAGTTAAAAAAACCCCCAAAAACAAATCAAAACCTGTGGGTCGTGGCCACGTCTGTAAATGTAATAAATTCAACTTCAGATTAACAACAACGCATGATGTATTACACTTCTTACATCATTACTGAGGCAGCACGGTGGCTTAGTGGTTAGCACTGTTGCCTCACAGCAAGAAGGTTCCCGGTTCGATTCCCGGGCCGGTGGGTCTTTCTGTGTGGAGTTTGCATGTTCTCCCCGTGCTTGCGTGGGTTCCCACCGGGTACTCCGGCTTCCTCCCACAGTCCAAAAACATGCAGGGTAGGTTAATTGATCTTTCTAAATTCTCCCTAGGTGTGAATGTGAGTGTGATTGGTTGTTTGTATGTGGCCCTGGATAGACTGGCGACCTGTCCAGGGTGTACCCCTGCCTTTCGCCTGATATGCGTCGGGATAGGCTCCGACAGACCCCCGTGACCCGGAAACGGATTAAGCGGGTATAGATAATGGATGGATGGATGGACATCATTACTGAAAATCAAAGTGCAGTGTTTGAATAACTCAGTACAGCCCATAAAACAATCATTTAGAGAAACCGCATTTACCAGCAATAACTAATTGCAATGAAGACTAAATGAAATAAGTATTAGGATCTTTGTATACAAGTATTTGTATAATCTGTAACATTCTCACGTTGTGGCGTCATTCTGAAAGAACTTTGACCAACTGGACTTTACAGCGCTGTTTCAGTTCATTGAGGTTAGAACAGAATTTGTTTTTTTTTGGCTTTTCAGACACAAATTGTGTTTTGCTGCAGGTTTGCGACACACCAGTAGAGATAAAATGAGACCATTAAATTAAAATTGAATTCTGTTACAATAATGCATTTATACCTAATGAGATACATGAACCAGTGCAGGACATGTCGGACGTGTCCATGTCCTCGAGAACTATTATGGCAGCACCTGTGTCCTACTGGACTCAAAGCAGTCTGACCAGCACTGATCCGGGCTGCAGCCTCCTGTTGGACTTCTTGCTTGTGTTGTTCTCTCAGATGTAAGTCGCTTTACAAGAAAAAAGCTCCAGCTAAATGACAGTAGTACATGTCTTGGGTCTACATGTCTTTTGGACACCTTTGGATAAACTACATTAGGATGGTATTTGTGGCTTCAGCGTTCTGTCTGCCAGGGGAGCTCAGGTCTCTTCATGGCGTTTCAAGCTGGCTGAGGCCTGGATTCTTACTGGGTCATCACAACACTGCCATTATTTTCTGTTTCTGCCATTCTCTAGTAGATTTCCCGATGTGTCTGGAATCGTTGTTGCGTGAGCCAATTTAGACAAGGTGAATTATAGCCAATCATATCTAATTTGTCCAAAAGGACATTGTTTTTGAAGCGTTGTGGTTTGTTCAGGTGCAGGTTTGCAAACTTTAACTGTGCTGCCATGTTTGCAACCTTCTTCTTGCAAACCTCCCAAAGCGAGCCATACTTTTAAAGTGTTTTTGTACTGTTGAGAACTTTAATATTTAATATACTAACAGAGGGCTATAGAGTCTGAGGTGTAGCTCTCTGGGTTTTGTTATTTCTCAGAGCATTGCAAGGTATGGCCTTGGGGTGAACTTACTGGGATGATCATCTGCCAGCAAACTAAAAAGATGAATAATTACTTGCATTTGATCAGCAGCACCTGGCTGCTCCCAATTCCTTTTTCGTGCACTGCTTTGTTTTCTTTTACTGCATTTTGTTTTATTAGTTAGTATGTCATGTGTTGTTTTTTTAATCTAATTTTGATGCCTGGTAAGTTCTACATGGCTTTTTAAACTGTGTTCTGATGATTAAAACCTTGGAATTGAAAAAGGGAGTACTGTTTTCCCCACATATTTCCAAACCAGTAGGAAGAGGAAGGAAAACTATATTTAGTTTAATTCCACACACATTTTCTTTTCCACACACAGTTAAGGGTCATAAAATATACACTCCTGTGTTTCTCACTTATACTTGCAAACACATTAGGTTCACAAAAACAAAAAACTTGCACACCTACTAATCCAAAAAGGCAGGATCGTGGTGCCAAAAATAACAGCTTGGAATGAGATGGATGGAGGAGGACAGATTATTGTGGCTCTAATCTGTGAAAAGCAGTCAATAAAACACATTTAAAGTGATTACAGCTCTGTTTTTGGCATGGGGGTCAGTGTACTGCGGCCAAATTTCTCCTGAACTGCTGCACAATAACGCCACCTAGGTTTGCTGAAGCCTGATGTCCTCTGTTCCATCCCAACTTGTTCCTATTCATCCGAGTCTGTTATCTCTGTCTCTGTTTTCTCACTTGCCCAGACCAAATGCCACTCACGCACTCACACACTCAAGTTCAACGCTAGTTGCAGTTTTCCTTGAAGGAAAAAAAGCAACCACTGACCCAGATTGGAGTATTCCTGCAGGATGGACACGGCCGCTTCAAGATTCAGTGCGGGACGTCTTCACAAACCGAGGGTTTTAGCAGCAGTGCTGCCCCTCGGTTCAGACTTGACCTCAACTTCAAGCTGGACCTCAGTCTTTATAGTTGATGTTAACCTCATTTTGTGACTCTGTGACACCTGGGGTGGCTGTGGCTCAATGGGAAAAGTGGTAAAAAAAAACAACTTAAAAAGTATGACATAACTATTTACCTCCCATTGTTCTTGCCATTGATGGCTGCTTTTCAGTGAATTTCTTTTTCTGTTTGCTTTATTGTATTTTAGTGGTTGCAGGATACTACAAAACTTCACAGATATCCAGTAAAAATATTAAATTCTTTCAAATCAACAAAACTCCATTATCAACAGAAGGGAAGTTAAATTGTTGCAGTTCAAACCTCTTGTCAGTCACTCAGTATGAGAAGGTAGAAGGTTAGAGCAGCTGGAAGGGATCATCTTCTGTACTGGTTCACATCAAGACAAACCTGGAGAAGCACCTTACTGAAGACATTACATTGATTTCCATTATGTTCTCCAACTACAGCATTCTCCTTAGCACAATCATCTCTAGGAAATCCAGAACAGACCTCAGCACAGATCCTACCTTCTTTATCCGTTTATTGAGTCTCTGACTTTGATCCTGCCGGCCCAAATGGATGACTGGAGATGCAGCTGCACTCTGCACCACAGACTTTTCAAAGATATGCAACATTCATGGTGCAAACATCATCTACTCTGCACCTATAGACTGTTGTGTTTATGAACAAGTCTGCTGTCCACGTAAGCAGATGCTTGAATTTACACGTGAAAAAACACTGAGGCTACCTTGCAATATATATATATATATATATATATATATATATATATATATATATATATATATATATATATATATATATATATATATATATATATATATATATATATATATATATATATATATATATAACGTGTTCACATGGTAAGTTGCATGGCAAACAATAAAACATGCATAAGGATTTGAGTAAGACGTTCATCAGTCATGCGGTAAAAGAAAGAAAACATGCATTAATAAGTGTGTGTTTGACCCTGTTGCAACTACGCTCTTCCATCATTAATCTTACCTTTCAGCAAACAGTGGCATGCCTCCCCATTTACAAACACTTCAATAAAAGTCTCTCACTTTGACACATGGGTTCAGGCATTAATGCTGATGTAATGCGTCTGAAGAGGGAGAAGGGGAGAGATAAAAAGAGGCTGAATGAATGGAAGAGAAAAGTAATGAAGGAAGAGAAAAAGAACAACATCCAGAATGGGATTTTGGCAGTGAAGCTGGAAATCACAAAGGAGATTAATCGTCCCCTCTGTGCTGCAGACTAGGTGTAAATAGAAATGTGTCTCTGGGAGAGACCCTTGGGACCAAGTGCTTATCTCTCTGAGTATTGTCAAAACACATTTGTCAGTCTGAAGTATCCAAGTATCTTTGTGTCTTTAGGAGACTTAATAAGCAAAACTAAACAGCTGAGGGTCGATGTAAGATGGTTAGCGACAACGATGCGTGCCTTTGAGGATGGGTAGCCAGGACAAACACACTTACACACCACCTGTGACTAGACAGGTGGGTCACTCTGTCTTGACGGACAATTGAAGACGAGTGAATTCATCTTGCATTATCCCTATTTTTGACTCTCTTAGCACGGAACCACCACATCATCTGACAGCTGCAGGCGTTTGCACCCTTTCAGCCGCTTTTAGAGTACATTTTGCAAAATGATGAGTAAATGGTTCAGATTGTGACTGTCTTTGCCTAGTAAATTAGCCAAGGGAGTCTGGGGCTCTGGTGGTACCGTACTTTTCCCTTCACAATATGCTGTGTCCTGTGAGAGCATCCTTGGGCCATTTGTGGACTCCTTACGCAGATTTGTGACCTGGTCAGGGCCGGACACAGCTGCTGGGAGCCAGGAAAGCATTTTTGCATTATAGTTACTTAAACAGAATCAGTATTTAATATCCAATGTCAGCTCATTGTTTTTAAGTTGAAGCAAAGATTTTTTACTTAGCATGTGCATTTCTGTGACATTCTTTCAAAATAACTGCACATTTGTCCCAGAGAATGAAATAAACCCAAGACCAGACAATGAAAAACAAACTTCCAAGAATTAAAAACAATAATCACAAAACGAACAGTTGTTGGTGCCTGATATAAAAATCAACAACAAACCAAACAGACCAACTGGTGAATCCTGGTCTGCATGGAATGCAGACCAGGATTCACCGGAGAAGAACATAGTCCTTTATGTGTAAGCCAAAGGTCTTGAAACTAAAGTTTAACGGGAAGTGAGCCTTTCAGCAGGATGATGATGATTTAAGTTATACCAAGAAATTCCCAAAATAATAGCTTTACATGAAGATATGGAGAACTATGGAATGGCTTTGTAAAATCCCAGGAATGGTACCAGTTAAATCTACAAAGGGGAATTTAGTCAGGCACCATGCTGCAGGAAAATCCCTAAACATTTTTAAATTAAGACATTTTGCATAAATGACTTTAAAGTAAAGTTAGGCGCTGGCCATTCAAAAGACTGATAAAACCACTCTACTGTGATAAAGGCGTGTTCTTGTGGAACCAATTCATTATTTTTCCAGCAAAAAATACAAACATTTTATTAATATTTTTGTTGAATGAATGATTGAAAAAAGCCTATTATATGATTGTGTTCAGATATTACTATTACTATGTCCAGGAACAGTTAGTTTTCAAAAAAAGGTAAAAAACCCAACAATAATATCCATGAAGTGACCTTTTCACATTATAGTTGGTGCCTACAAGTGACTGCAGAATGCATCTCAATTAACTTGATCATAAACCAGGTTAAAATAAAACAACTTTTACAAGCAATAACCATGGTGTAGTAATTTATTTTAGTTTTGCCAATTCACACCTGGAAGAATTAAATTAAGCATATAATCTAGAATTGTTCAGCAACTATTCCAGCATAGTTTAAAGGGATGTAACAAGACTCAAATCTTTAACAAAGTGGGGATGAATGATTCTTTTATGATAGCAAAAATAAGGAGGAAGAGGAGTGTATCATATCATCAAAATGTGTGCTATACATACTTGTGTTCTGTTAAAAGTCACAGAAGCATATTTGGAGGGGTAGTTTCTATGTACTTTAGTAAGGCTCCACACAGATAATCACAGATCAAATCACATTGTCATCTGCATAGAGGCCTAAACACACTCAGGTGCTTGCATGTCCAGTAGGTTTGTGTGTGGTAGTGTGGCAAAACCTAAAAGCCACACATATATGATTTTTTTATCTTGCAACAAAGGTGGGACATGAAAGAAAACACAAGACAGTGATGGGTGCAGTTTGGTGACTGTGTGATGTGTTGTAGTGTATGTGAATGAGTGTGTGTGTTGGAATAAAAAAGAGACATAACAGTTCAACTAGGTATTTATACACAGAAGTGGACAGTTGTTTGTGTGTGCGGCTGTAAGCATATTTAATGTCTGTGTCAAAACTAGGCAGGCAGCATTACATATCAGTTACTATACATACAAATACACTATATTGCCAAAGGTATTCGCACACCCATCCAAACAATCAGATCAGGTGTTCCAACCACTTCCATGGCCACAGATGTATAAAATCAAGCACCTTGGAGTGCAGACTGTTTTTACAACTGAGCTCAGTGATTTCCAGCGTGAAACTGTGATAGGATGTCACCTGTTCAACAAATAAATAAATATTCCACAGTCAACCGTCAGCTGTATTATAAGAACATGGAAGTATTTGAGAACAACATCAACTCTGCTATGAAGTGGTAGGCCACATAAACTGACGGAGCGGGGTCAAATATATATATATATAATGTTATACATTATATATATATATATATTCTTTGGTTTTAAATTTAGGAGATCTTCCCGCACACTGTCAAGAAAACTTTGGCTGCAGACCAACTGCAATTTATATCATCATAGCTTCATCAATTCTGTACGAAAAGCCACTTCATTCTGGCTTGTAATTGAGGGAAGGCAGCATGATTTGTCCAGGGGCTTCAATTACATTACATCTAATGTATGATGTCTATGAAAACTTTGGCTTTGTGCCAGTGAGTATGGATCCACTTCAGCCTTTCATTTAGCTTTAAGGATGTTCTTTAGGGAATCATGATGCATTTAAGTATGGTTTAATAAATACATCAACTGAATGAGTCTATGGGAACTGGAGTCATACACTGTTAGATGTGAGCTTGTTATTATGGCATTGCATGGTCAGATCTAACAGCTGATTGAAAGTCTCTTAATACTTGTGCCATATCTCAGCACAAATCTGTGATACACAAAATTTTAGTTTAATTTTGAAAATGGGTATGCAACATATGCATCTCATCAGTCTGCTGCCGGTATGAAATGGAAAATGACGCGTGGCTATGATGAATCTATTTGCTGGGATCTGTCACCGACGCCAAAGGAGGTGGAGATCCATTCTTAAAACCACATTGCACCGTGTCCTCACAGAAACAGCTAAACATAACATGGAAAGGCTCTCTGAATAGGCTGTGTTGGATTCTGCAGAGGGAAATCAGTTTGCACACTCAGGACTCTTCCTGCTTGTCACAAATGTAACTGGCCCAGAGCAGGGATCTAACAAGCAGGGGAACTGTACAGCTGCAAGAGACTTTCCCTCAGGTTACATGCATGCACAAGTTTAATTCATAAATAAACTAAACCAAAAAGAAAATGTGCAGAGGTATAATCATAGACTCTTTTGCAAAGGAAGGTCCTGACATAATTATCCCACATACATTATCTATCATATTGTAATATAGTAAAACATGCTGTAAGCATATTGAAACATGTTTTCTTACTACAAACTCTCAGCACAAAAAAAAGCCCAAACTATTTTTAAAAGTGGACTTGAATGTACAAACAAGAGTTTCAACTGGGACTCTGGTACCCTATTTCCTTTCTCCCACCCACTGTGGTGCCAGCGCTTGTATATGTGAGTGTGCGTGTGCTTGTGTGAGATCAACCGCCCCCATGTCTCGCTGCTCTTTGGTCAAAAGGGTTGTCCGGGCAACGTTTTCTTTCATCACCTGCTCACAGTTGTTCTCTGGGTCAGTGCAAGATGTTGCTGATGATTTAGACTTGAGTCACAAAGAATACACACAATATGCTACCAAAGCATCACGTCAACATCTCTAAAAAAAAAAAAAAAAAACAACAAAAAAAAAAAAATTTTTTTCCCCAGCCAGAAAAGAGAAGGATGTTGCTCTTTATTTTTAATTTCTTATAATGAAATCACAAGCCAGCAGTGGCAAAAAATTATACTTGTAAGACGCCTCGAGCGTGTGTGGGTTTGACATAACAGCCGGTACTAATTCTGCTGCCCCAACTTCAGACAGCGGAGCAGTGGCATTCTTATTTCAATAATAAGGAGAAATAAAGCCACCGCAGCATGCCTGACTTGGCACTTAAAGTAATGTACATGCACTATAGATGTGCAAAGTCATCGAGATACCTTTATATGGAGAGATAGTCTTTCTGTGCCAGCTTCTGCTGTCTTCCTAAATATCAAACAAGGCATAAGTATGAAAAATTGTCAGTCGCCTTTGTCCTCTAGTTTTCATGCAAATAACGCTATCGACAAACCTGACACTTACCACATAATGAGAAGAGGGTGATGAGAGAGTGCGATCGCAAAGGAGAGATAAGTGGGAGGATTAAGAGGAGGAATTGTTCAGAGACAAAATAATAAAACTGAGAAGGAAATTGCTATGTAGAGTTAAAAAAAAAAAACTAAAAAGAAGGAGTGGGGGTAGGGTGCTGGTGGGTTGCACCTCAGTCACCTTTTTTTGGAAATAGAGACCATTATGCAGACAGATTGGGCATCAAGTCTCAGCAAACATGTGACTGCAAAGCCTGGCTGGTCTGCTCTGGTGAAGGGGTGGTGGTGGTGGTGAGCAGCTGCATCAGAACACCATGTACAGACAAATGCCCAAACACATAATCACACACGCACGCCACCTTCCACCTCCACAGCAGACTGCACAGACAGTCTTGTATGAATATTTATCAGAGCTCTGCATAAGTTCACGCATTAGACCAGCATTTCTTTCATAATCTCACGTATCACAGTTTGGCAGCAATTCTAGCGTCCAGCTGATTCTTTCCCTTCATCGGTATGCAGCGGAGTGACCCGCACTGTGGCCGGGTCGCGTCCCCGGGGCAGCTGGGGCTCGCTGTCTCAGAACGCTTTCACAGAGTGAAAAATGATTTAATATTGCCATGTGTTGTCTGCCACAGAATTCATGGTTAAACATTATCAATATAGTCACATATTTCTGCTGTTTTTTTTGTGAGGTGGCGGGGTGGGGGGCAAACTCCCCCCCATAAATGTCAACTCTAAGATGTGTTAGGGAGAGCAAGCCACTGTGGACCAGTTGTCCTAACATCTCACATCCTGGAGAGACTGATGTTGATATACCTAAGCAAGCAAGTGCTTTTCAGAGCCCACAGCAGTTCCCCTACCAACCTTGAGTTGGTGTTGAAGATGGCATCATTGACCTGCTTCAGTGAGTCCACTCTCATCTACACAAGCCAGGTAGCACTGTGAGGAGAAATCATGGAACACCACACTACAAAGCAATCTGGTCCTTAAACAGGACGATGATTTAGGATTTTAGGAGGACCGGACGGAACCAAATGCTCGTTCAATGCTTGGAGAACCGATGGAGGTGGTGGAGAAATACAAACACCTGGGTGTTCACCTGGACATCAAACCCAATATGCAACTCTGGGGCTTTTTACAAAAAGGGACAAGGCAGACCATTCTTTCTGAGGACGCTTGTTTTCTTCCATTTTTTGTTCTGGCAGTAAAACATTGTATATCTTTTATATGTCTGTTTTTGGAGAGAGCAATTTCCTTTGCAGACATCTATTAGAGGAGCAGCATTTCAGCCAGCGACTCAAACAAACTAAACAAACTGACAGAGAAGCCTGGCTCTGTGGTGTGGACAGTTAAGGGGCCAAAAAAGCTGATTATGTAAAGAAAAATGTAAAAAAGTTGTTCAACATAATTTAAAACACTCCACTCCTAGAAAATATATTTTCTGTCTGTCTGTCTGTCTGTCTGTCTGTCTGTCTGTCTGTCTGTCTGTCTTTCCGTCCGTCTGTCCGTCTGTCTGTTTTTTATTCATTCATTCATTCATTCATTCATTCATTCATTCATTCATTCATTCATTCATTCATTCATTCATTCATTCATTCATTCATTCATTCATTCAGATATCCTACAATTCAATTCAAGTTTAATTCAGTTTTATTTCAAATTCAGTTCAATCCAATCACAGCATTTCAACATTTCACATCAACTATCAGCACATTTATACTGCACACAAGTGCGTAAACCATTGCTGGCAGCAGCGCTTCCTGTCCTGCGTAGATTAATCACACCGAGAACAGAATATGTTGTGATTGGACTGGAGTGCTGCTGTTCAGTCCCACATATTTAACACAAAACTCAAACACTAGGCCGCTTGTTTGTTCACCTGTGTTGCCAGACACAGTCTTTTGATTGACCGGAGAGCCCTTTTTTTGAGGCGTGTTGTACATGTTTGCCTTTGTGCAGGGCACACCATCCATGCACCCCTGCCCCCACCGCTTAGTTAAAGTTGCAAGGTTTTTAGCTTGCTGAGAAGATAAAAACAGAAAAGTAATTAACGAGTTGTAATGTCAACATCAAGTCTGTTATGCCCTGCTCTGTCAACTTCATGCCACATCAATATGATCCATGTTGACTTTGATGTTCAGTAATTACCATTACTGTTGTTATTATCGATATGGGCTTATTTAATAACTGTTTGCTTGCTTGTGTTATGTGCATAAATACCTGAAACACTATCTTATAACCTAACTGACCAATGCCACACAGCACATGGCAGTGGAAATGCATGCTCCTTGATCCTGCTGCATTATTAATGACTTTTGAATGCAAACATGGATATATACGCTGATATGTCACAACATAAAACCTCTCACAGGTGATCGGGCACATGTGTGGATTTTACTTTGACAGCTTCTAGTGACCTTAACGCTTGCTGCAGAGCAGGTGCACTCAGGCCGTGGTAACACCACTCACTGCAGCAGCATCAACCGCAGCAGGACCATGCACCCATCCTCCAAACAACACAGGAGGCTGGTCTCTTATATCTACGGCTACCTGTACCTATTTTATCATGTCACATTACAATCTGCTGGTTTTATCTTTGACGTTGTCTTTCCGGTGTGCAGGGTCAACATGGGACAGCTCATATTTTAAATCAAACCCTTTCTGCTCCTATGTAGTTCTGTTGCCTAAGTCTAACCACATTGTGAGAACAAAACTAAATTGCAGGTCTCTGTATGGACTGAAACCTGACTCTCCAGGGTAAATGTCCAGAGTTTTGAGTTGCAGTCTACGCATATATATGATTTTAGGGTTTTTATTACTGTGTGCGTGGATAGGGTGTATGCTTTATTGTATGAGATTCTGCATCTGATATATAGTTTAATTTGTTTTTCGTTCGTGTTGCTTGAACTATATTCTCAAAGTGTATAATTCTGTGTGGAGTGTATTGAGTTTGAATTTAATAAAATGTCCTAGAGAAATGACACAGTTGCTGTTATTGTTTAGCGACTGGACAAATGATTTTTAGTGCTGTGATTTATTTGATTATTTATATTTTTTTAATAGTTATTTGAGCATTATGAAAACTCAGGATGCTTTTTTTTTTCTTTAATGTGATGTCTGGATGGAAAATAATGTTTTCCCTGCAAATGAATGTCTCCAGATCTATTTTGCTGTCATATCTGTGATCGGGATCATCATGAAATGCACAATTGTTCTTTATAGCACAAATGCAGATGTGTTTAGCTCCAGAAACAGGTACTCACCGTCTGGTTTGTGCTTCAGTTGCCACAAATCAGGCACCACTTCACAGCGCCACATAACTGCACTTCTGAACTGAACAGCTTTGATTGCAGATACTATTTCAGGTTTGTTTCTAAAACCCTGAAACAACGAGTCCTCTGTTTTGACTGGCTTTTTCATTTGTCCATCTCATCCTTGCGTTTAATGATGGTGCGACTCATTCAGAATAAAGCTGCTGCTGCCGTTGAATTCAGCTGCGTGGAAAGTAACCAATGTCCGCTCCACCGCGGAGCGGCTGCAGATCCCCTCACCTTTCCTTTCTCAACTCATTTCTGGAGAGAAGTTGCTTTTGTAGTTTTTATGAATAGCTCATTTAAAAGAGCCCCACTAAATGTAATTGTTTCCCCCCTCAGTAGAATGCTAGTTTTGACATATGAGTCAACATGCACTTCATACTAGACATGATGAAGAAAAGGTTTCTTCTTATGTCACAGAGAGTTTTGGTGTCTTATGGAGTGCACTTGAATTTTTATAAAAATGTTAGCACCCTAACTTTAATTAGTATGAAGATTTGCCATAAAAATCATCACTTCAGGGATCCAAACTGACTTTAAGCTGCTGCCAGAGCAGCGCCAGTTGCTACGGTAACCAACTGTAACATGGTTCTCAATGGCAGCAGACTGTTCTGTATGTGACTATCAGCACGATACCACCACGGCCCCTGATATATTGTTTTATCTGGTACAAATTGTATAAAGCGGTCCAAACATAAAGTAGCTTCTGGATCCCCGCCCCGGTCATCTCCTGTGACAAGTGTGCATCACTCTAAAGTACTATTTCACACATCAGCAACGATGGAGCTATAGCTCGCAGAGCTACAGTCGACTTCATAGCAGAGGCGACCGAGAGACGTAATAAAGTCAGAAGGGAAAAAGAGGGATTGACACGACAAGAGACTGCACAAGAGAAAATCTTGTAGTGCTTCACCTTCACTCCTGAGCTAAAGATTACAAAAGTTCATTTGTCCTGCTTAATCTTAAATGTCAGCTGCTATTTAAAGCAGCTGTTGCACAGTTGCAAGTCAAAAGAATCTGGCAGTTGTGTTCATTTATAATGCAGGTAACTTCAAAACTGCATGTTTCACCTGTAGTGTGTGCTATTTTTTTTTGCTGCCAAAAATGCCTCATAAAGTATGCATAATGTGAACAGTTGCACAATCTGCGGTATGTGAGAAATACTGAGACTGTGCGCTACTTCAGGGAACATTTCCAGTGTCCAACTGACCACAGTATCTCTTTATTGTATCCCATAATCCGATGTGCCTCCATAGTGGAACGCGACTGGCTTCCAGCTGTGCTGTTGTATAGTTTACTTTTATAGGGGTTTACTACTCAGTGGAAATAAACATTTTTTTTTTTACATCTACTCATGAAATAATTGTAAATATAAGAGATATGAAAACAGAGGAATATTTTTAGGGCAACAGCATCCACCAGACCAGTATGCAGTACATACTGTATACTGCCTTATATACTTGAAGTAGTGTGTAGTTTTGAAAATGGTCACAGTTCAGCAGATTCAGCGTGAATGTTTCAGTGGTTGGGATGAGACGGGATCGGCTGTTTGTGTGGTTCGTGCTCTCCTAACTGGTCTGGCTGCTGTGTTAACTGTGTGGGTAATGGAGCAAACGGTGAGTGAGACGGGAGGGCAAACTAATGAGAAATTAGGTCATTTAGTGTCATAACATCACTTGTGCAATATTCGGTGTAATACGTGGCTTTTGTGTTTCTTCATCAGGAATGCTCTGACTCACTGTGGGGACTTTTTAATGGCCTCATCATTCTGAATGATCATTGAAGTTACACAGTGCTTTGACTAATATAATCTGTACCCTGGGGGTGTGCGTCTGTAGTATGTGTTTGTGTGTATGCAGCTGCAGGGTGCTGTGTGTGAAAGGGAGTGAACGAGTGAGGTTGTAAATTTGGTGTGAGTGGATGCTTTTAAAACAACATGTTCCTACACCTGCGTGTTCGCATGTAAAATGTATCGGAGGCTTTCATATGAATCTTGGTGTGAGAGGAACTTTTGTTTTAAAATGCTCCGTTTTTAACCATGCACGGCGGAGTGAGCAGACTCTGCAGCACACTGTTGCATTTACATGATCAATGCTTATTACGAAATATCTGAGTACGCTGGTGCATATGTGTATATCTCTGTGTCCATCAACTGTGTCTGTACATGTGGACTATTTTAATTGTTGCCATGGAAACAGAGTGCTGCCAGAGAAGTCCAGATTCAAAGAGGGCATCTCTTTCTCTTTCTGACTCTATCTCACTCCATAACTCTCGTTCCACCAATCTGTCCTTCTTGTTCTTCCTCTTCTCACTTGCTCGCTGTAATTTTTTCTCCCCTTCTTCTTGTTTCCTCTGTAGTTTCTCTCTTATTTTCTTGCCTCATCCCCCTGTCACCGCGGTGTATCCACCTGCCTCTTATCATCTTTCCCTCCTTCTTTGCCTCCCACCTCCTGATCCTTCCTGCAGAGTGCTGTGCAGTTGACTATTAACACAGGGACCTGTAATTAGAGCTGACGAACTGCCTGCAATTAGTTTTCCCAAAAGAAGATGTTCTGCCATCTACGCATTCATCCCTTTATCCCTCTTTCAATCTTCTTCTTGCTTTTGCCTCCTCTCTGTCATTTCTTTTCATATTGACTGTCAGCTTTGTGGGGCAGATATTGTTTTAATGTTTTTATTCATCTTTGTACCTTCCATCTGCCTTGTATACAGCAGTCATGTAAATGTACCCACAATGCACCACACAAGTTTGTAAACAGCTACACCCACAGCATCCCCGGTATCGCTTCACAAACAAAAGTGAACCTCTATTCACACCTCCATATGCTGATGAATTCAGGAGGAATGATGACGTCCCACTCAGTCAGATATAAACACACTTCTTTGTCTTACGTTTTGCTGCCAACGTCTTTTTTCTTTTATAGGCCTCGTTCATTTTCTCCTTTTCACTGGCTCACCTGGTCCTCTCACAATTCTTTATCCTCATTAATGAAAAGCTCTATAAATAAACACAGAGAAGAGGGATCAAGAGCAAAAGACATGGTCAAGCAGAACACGGGAGGGAGGTGGGAGGAATGAGGTCTGGAGAGACAGCAAATGACTGCGAGTGTAAAAGTAGGCCAAGAGGGGCAGAGGGAGGAGAGGGGGTATCATATCAAAGCTTTGAGACTTGTCAAGAGTTCCTCCGCTGTCGATCACTTAATCAATTTCGGCATCAGCCAGTTTGTCTGTATCTCGGGTCGGTGCGTCGCTCATCTCGCTCCAGACAGTTTGTCAGTCAGTCAGGGTTGACGTGGAGTAATCGTTTCCTCATTTGCTCCTTATGTCATTTGCCTTCTCTCGCTACGTTCCTTCCCTTCCCTTCCCTTCCCTTCCCTTCCCTTCCCTTCCCTTCCCTTCCCTTCCCTTCCCTTCCCTTCCCTTCCCTTCCCTTCCCTTCCCTTCCCTTCCCTTCCCTTCCCTTCCCTTCCCTTCCCTTCCCTTCCCTTCCCTTCCCTTCCCTTCCCTTCCCTTCCCTTCCCTTCCCTTCCCTTCCCTTCTTCCTTAATTTTCCATTGTGCTCTTCTGTTCTGTCCTCCTGTTAAGAAATCAGTATAGCATTTATAAGGTGTGCTGTCATGTTGCTTTATAACGTTCTCCATAAATTATGAACTCATGTGAGAATATAAACCATGTGCCACTGTACCATGTATTTGTGTGTGTGTGTGTGTGTGTGTGTTTAAATGGCATTTATGTGTCATTTGTGGCCATTGTATGTGTTTAGAGCCTCCTTTTAAGACTGTTCTCCCACTGGATGTACTGATTCATGTTTTCATGCCTTTCAGCAGCTTCCTGTATTACGCTGATGCTGTTATTGTATCTTAACTTCTATTCTTTGTCTCCCTCATTTTCTTGCTCTGACTTTCCCCTTCTTCTTCTTTTCTATCTCCATCTCTTTCTGTTGCTTCCTCCACTTCCTCTGCCTGTACAGGTAATAGTCTCCCATTCCTACACCATGCCTGTCTGCGGACGCCTCAGCTGGTCCCTCACTCACAGCGATGCTGGGGCATGCTTTTCCGCCCATGTGATTGCCCGGGAACAGGAACAAGCACGGACCCTACATCCACCTATGCCTTCATCACTTCATCGGCGCACAAGCACCTCTCTCTGCCTGCCCCTAGTTTTCCTGCTGCTCTGCCTTCTCCATCTACCCCCGGCCTGCCACTCACGGAGAGAGAAGGGCGGGGGAGGCGGTGGCGGCCACTACATTCCCATCCCCCAACCCCCTCCGCACCACTTGGCCCTACCCAACATTTTGCGTGGCCTCAGCATTGCTGTTGTCCTGGTGGGCAACTCCAGCGAGGTGGCACTGGCGGGGGCTCGAGAAAAGGAGGACTTCCTTCACATGGCGCCCAACGTGGAGGTGCTGACCATGAATGAGACCGACCCTAAAAGCATTATCAAGAGTATCTGCGACTTAATGACAGAGCACTGGCTGCAAGGTGTGGTGTTTGGAGACGACACTGACCAGGAGGCCATCGCTCAGATCCTGGACTTCATTTCAGCCCAAACTCATATCCCCATCCTCGGAGTCCGCGGGGGCTCTTCCATGATCATGGCTGCCAAGGTAGGAAACTTCCACCCATAACCAAAGATTAAAAAAAAAAAAAAAAAACTTTTTTTTTTTTTACCCTAACCACCTGGTTGAGGAAGCATGTGGAGGTGTTTTGAGTGTGAGAATATTAAGAAAACTTCACTTCAGAGGCACTAGCTCGAAAATGGCTCAGTAATGAGAAATGTAGGGCACTTACTGCGATCGCAAGATGCAAAACAACACTTACATCTCCATTTTAATTCACAATCTCATTATTGGACATCAAACGTAGATGGCAGATCTGTCCTCCAGCATGAAATCTCTGGTGGATTTCATTTCGATTAGCTGTAGCTGGCTGTCAGTCACGGCTGTGATTACCACCATACAGTGCCCACTTCAGTCAGAAACAGATTAGTTTAACTACATCATTTACACACACACCACCACTATAAACATTTGCGTGTTGGGTTCCCAAAACTAGTATTAAAAACAGAGAAACACTTAAATGCATTCACTGTCTGTGTTTGAAAGGGAGACTCTTATACATAATGTTAGTTTATTAAAAAAAACAAAAACAAAACACACATAACAGAGAGATCAAACTGACGGGAGTGACATGTTTTTGAGCGGTTCCTGTACCGCTATGCTCTTTCCATATTAAGTGTGTGTGCAGACAGGCAGACAGGCATGTGAAGCTGCGGTGCCTGACTTGAAACATAAACTGCCAACTGAGCTCATGCCAGTGACAGGATCAGCTGGAGATTGCACCGGGACAGAGGACTAGATCTCTGCCTGTTTACGAGGCCTTGCCTAATGGGATAAAGCAATCTGCTGCTGCTTTATCTGTGTCTGCCTGGGATCTGGATTTGGACATTCATAATATCAGCTCATTCAATGTGTCCTTTCTGTATAAATCTAAAAGGACTGAAAAAAAAAAAGAAAAATAGCCAGTTAGGAAAAAAGCGTGTCTACTGTATTCATGGAGAGATTCAAAGATTGACAGACATTCAATTTCCTTCACTGTTGGAGATTTGCTGGTTGATCTTTGATTCGGGATTTCAGGCAGGTCCCACATGTCTAGTTTTGACTCTCATTCACCGTAATTGAGGCGATATGATGCGCTGTTAAACAATTTGCTCCACTCTGGTTGTGCTGCTTGAAATACCAACTTGAAAAAAGTTTCTAAGTGGCAATCAGTCAGTCAAATCGAGGCAGGGCCCCGCTTGTGTGGCGGCCACGCCGACAGTCAAGTGTTAACTGAACGTGGTCATGTGCCTCCCATCACGTAGAGTCTCCGGCTTATCTCTACCGTCTTCTTCTCCACATTGTCACCCTTGAGCCCGTCTGCTGACCCTCTGATGTCAGCAGGACTTTGTACCAGCAGAGAAATGAAGTGCAGTGACATGCAAGAGCAGCAGCCACCACTGAAGCTTCTCGCTCTGTTCCTTCTCATTACAGCTCTGAAGGGAGACCTGGCAGGAAAGCGTCCACTCCCGTTTAAAACTACACTCATAAATGCACAAAGACACTACATGCGTTAGCTGGCTGTACAAACCCTCATGCATACGCAAACCTTTTCCTTGTTTCCTCTGTCCCTGTGCTGTAAACACCTTTAACCCCCAACTCCAGTCAGTACAACACATATAAATCTCCCAGAGTATTTCTCCTGGCCTCCTAGTGCATGTACTGCTGCAATACCTTTTGGAAAATATGCTTGTGTTTTATTGTATTCCAAGGTTCAGGCATGGCAGCAGTGGGGATTCAACAGATACTTATGCGACAGGGATGGTATTATTTATTAAGCACATGTGGTGTGAGTGCACCAAGCAATGGGGAAGAGCAGTATTTTTTTTTTTTTTTGGTAACGGTTTAAATGGATTTCCATGGCCACAAGCCAGCCTTTACCTCTTCCGTGAGCTTCTTCCTGGGTGCAGCGGGACCCTGGAGAGAGAGAGGACCGGCTCGGTCTCCAAACGGATTTGTGTCTGCCTAATGGACTGAGACAATGGAGTTGCAAAAATACGATAGAGAAGGATCAGAGGGATGGGGAGAAAGAGACATGTGGGAAAGTAGAGTAATTGAGATAGTGAAGCTGGAGTGAGATTGGGTAGAAGAAATTGTGCTTTAAGATGAAAGAGGCTCGTAAAGTAGAGGCTAGACTTGGTTGAAGGGCTTGGACCTGATCAGAGGAAGCTCAGATGGGGTTGTCTTTTGGAGGAGTTGGACAGTTGAGTGTAGAGGGCAGGGGAGACAAGGGGGACAGGTTGACATCAGCTAGAATGGGAAGCAAGAGGGAAAAGAGATGTCGCTGAATGATAATTTCCGATAGAGAGAAAGTAGAGAGAGAAAATCAGAGGAAACTTTTCTTCTTTATGGACAGCAGGGATTGAGATAAAACGATAGAGTAGCTGTGGAAAACAGAATGAGAGGCAGGCTTGCAGACTGTAAGACAAATTGAGGTAAGGCAGTTTGCATTTTTTTCCTTTAGTGAGTATCTCTAGGAAATGGACTGACAAAGAGCGGGAAAGAGGGATTACAGCATGAGGTGTTTATCTTATGGCCTTGCTCCATCACACACACAAACTCCCAAATGTGTGCACCCGTCAAGACTGAAGGTCAAATGCTGCTATTACAGTCAGCAAGACAACCCCTTCTTTTTCATTACACGTTGAAGGGAAGATGATAACAGGGTGCGGCACAGACGGCGGGGAATACAACTTTTAGATTTTTAGAGAAGGCTGACAAAGAGAAGAATTCAGAGGACTTGTACAACATAGCTCCATAAAAAGTGCCCTCTTCAGTGAAAATACTGCAGTGTTGTGTGGAGAGTCGGGCTGAATCATGATCAGAGAAATATCCTCCACTCTCTCATAAATGATTCTTGGTATTTGGTTTTGATACACAAAGCTTTACCGTTATGAGCCAGTGGGAGATGCAGTCTCACAACGTCAAAGCAGCACAAAAGAGTTTGTTCATACTAAAGTGAGCTGTTTTAATTTCATTTCAAGAATATGCCAATAGTTTTGGGAAGTGTAGTGCAAAACTCATGGTCTCTGGTCCCTACTATCGACAAACACCACCCAAAGAAGCTTTAGATTTTCGTCTATAGTGACAATCACTTTTCACCACCGTGTCACACATCATTGATGATCACACAGCTACGGTGGACATCATGAGAGGGAACTCGAAGACTCAAGAAAGCACTGATGGAAGAGAAAATGATAGAGTATCTATGCAAGAGACCAAACAAGAGCAAATCATGGACAGTGTTAAAAAAAGCAGCTTAAGCTCTGTGTCTGAGGGGTACCCTCTGAACTTAAAGGTTCAGAAGTTCCCCTACGTCCTTTTAAACGAGGTTGATAAATTAAAAGGAGAAATATAACATATGGGCCTCCTGCCGGGTCGATATACATGAAACATCTCCTCAGGTAGGTGTCCAGGAGGAAATTTGACTAGATACTTCAACCACCTCAGCTGGTTCAACTCGATATGAAGGAAGAGTCTAAACCAAGTGCCTCACCAATGGCAGGACTTCTCACCCTAGTCAAAGTCAAAGTCACGGTTATTGTCAATTCTGCCACATGTGAGGTACATACAGAGAACTGAGATCACGTTACTCTCAAACCCCTCGGTGCTACACGATAAATAAAAACCCCATCTCTTAGGGAAAGTCCAGCCACACTGCCAACGAAAACTCATTTCAGCTTCTTGTATGTGTCATCTCATTCTTTTGGTCACAGTTTAGGAGCAAAGATGTGAGTAGGATCATAAATCGACTGGTAAACAGAAAGCCTTGCCTTTTGATTCAGCTCTCACTCCACCACGCCAGACCAGCACATGCAGCTTTCCTCAGTAAAGACCTCCCTCTCCATTCTTTGGCCTCTGTTAAACAGGTTCCTGAGATAACACCTCACCCCCAACCTGGAGATGGCATTGCCTTTTCCAGCAGAGAATCCTGGCCTCTGCTTTAGAGGTGTTGATTCTCATCCCCGTGGTTTACCATTTGACAGCAAACCAGTAAAAAGTTGGTGTTTGGGGCTTAGTGATGCCAAAAGAACCACACACACAGATGGAATCATGTGGCTATCAAAGCAGACCCCTACCAGCTATTGATGGAAAAAATGAAATTCTCTCCATAAAAGTTATGAACAAAACTAGTGACCTAGGGCAGCCCTGGTGGAGTCAACCTCCCACCTGGACTCATGATAAAATAGGCCAGACTCGCACGCTGTTTGCATACGGACTGAGTA
The DNA here is from genome assembly GCA_014839995.1 of Xenentodon cancila. Taxonomy (NCBI): domain Eukaryota; kingdom Metazoa; phylum Chordata; class Actinopteri; order Beloniformes; family Belonidae; genus Xenentodon; species Xenentodon cancila. The sequence goes on from CM026214.1 coordinate 21,948,401, forward strand.
GTCTGTAGCAATGGAGCCATACTCCTGGAGCAGCCCCCACAAGAGTCAAATATCTTCTCCAGGTCCACAAAGTTCAAATGTCCATGCCTCACCAAAAAGACTCAGGTGAGGATATAGAGCCTTACCAGCTTTCCAATACCAGAACTAAGTCAGGAACTTCTGATATAATAAGCAACTTCCTCTAGCAGGTTGGGCCAGAACTGCAGCAGTAACTCAGGAGTATAAAATGGGATTACACAGATACCACGCCCACTGCATGTTCACTGCTTCCATAACTTAAAAGTATGAGAGTTAGACAGATGGAAGGGAGGGAAGGCACCAGGCAGCTCCAGTGTTAACAAGAAATGAAGAAAAAGGCGGAAAAAGAGGAGAGGGGAGTGAGATGGATAAAGGCAAAGGGTATTCACATCTATATCGATGAATGTGATCGGTGAGGGAGGGTTGGGCGGTAAGTAAGAGGATCAGCGCGGTGAGAAGAGAGAAGGAGAGAGGGACAGGTGGAGTGACAAAGAGCGTGCGCTTGCAGCAGGTGTGTTGCAATCTATCCATAGCTGATGGTACTTAAAAAGTTGCTGCTCTGGAAATCACAGCCTAAATGGAGGAGGGGGGAAGAGGGAGAGAAAGATGGATAGAGCACAGCTGTACTCACATCTGTGAAAGACAGGATAAGATAGAGGAGGACAAGATGGAGAAGGAAGAGGAAGTCATCCAAGAGTGTGCGCGCCTTTGTGTGTGTTTAGTTCTGGAGCCAACATAGCTGCAGTTGCCAGTCTTTTCTCAGTAGCAGTTTCCAGCACCACCCTGTTCGCGGTTGCTCCACAGTGTTTGCTGGACCGCAATAATCAGTATGATCTAAAGCTTTGGCTAATGCTCGTAATATCAAGACATGGGGAGCTATTTTCCTCAGCTTGTCTAGAAGGTATGGCTTTGTAGTGGTAAAAATAGCTTTGGCTGTCGTCGATCACCCCAGGGTCAGTGCACAATAAGCACAGAGAGCTAATCCAGGAGAGGATGCTGCTGCTGCTGCAGATTACAGCAAAGATAGCATCTACTTGTGTTTGCATAGGATTTAAATGCAAGATTGTCAGCAATTAATTAAAAAAAAAGGAAAGCAGCCAACTTAGATGACCTGAGGGAAACTGTAATATAAAAAAAAACCCAAAAACATTTGCACATTTAAAACATATGCAGGTCGGCACAAAACAAATACCCCAAGCACACCCACAGGTGTATTTTTATGAACAGTATGTACAGTAAGACATGAGCTGCAAAGTTATCCACATCCACGGGAAGAAACTCTAAGCCATGTCTGCAGTGAAGTGCAGTTGCAGCATCACCCTCACCAATCTCTCCCACACACAAATGCACAAATCTGACATCTTTTGTGTTGCTGGCAGCCTTCTCAGGAAAAAACCAGCAGGACGCAATCAATTAACTTTTGCCCAAATAACTCAGGATTTTCATCGTTTTAAATGTGGTCGTTTGCCTGTGGGTGTCCAAGCCCTTTGTAAGAAGAAAGAGAGCGATTTTGTGTCAAAGCACAGGCACAAAATGCCGTCAATGTGTGAATGTGCGTGTGTGCACATGTGAGCTAATACTTTGCTGGAAACAGGCTCAATGATCGTGAAGAACTGGTGTTGAACTGTGTCCAGGGATAATTGCTGTGGATGTGTGTGTGTGTGTGTGTGTGTGTGTGGGCTGGTGGGGGGAAGTCGGTTCTGTTAGCCCGCCGAACCACTTAATCACAGCACATGGGTGAATTCAATGGAGCAAATAATGCCCATACCTCATTTTCTATGGAAACATTCTTCCTGCCCTCTCTATTCAACCAATAGCTAGTTGAAGTAATTCTTTTTACATTTTTGGTAAAAAATCGACTTCCCTGGTTCTGATTTTCCCTTTGGAGTACTACGCCGCCTTTATCCTCTTGAGGTTTTTGTCCTTTGGGTTGAACATAAATGTGTCTGCATTTATATTCTCAATTAATGTCCTACAGTAGCACCTATTGTTGCAGTAATCACTGAGGTCCTGTTCTCTATTAATGTAATGTGCTGTTCAGCTTGGCTACAACACGTCCTTGCTAAAACATAAATGCAATTAGGAGCATTTGTAAACGATAAGAGAATTATAAGTGTGTGTTCCTCTGCTTCATGCTTCTCAGTGTTTGTATTTCTTCTTCTCTTCCTTTTGCTCTGTTCCAGTCTCTTTAAAATCCCTTTTTTAATTGTTTGGTTCATTCATGGATTTTGAATCCATTAAAACTAAGTAACTCCCTTGTAACGGTGTTTTGATATATTCTTTCATCTAAAATATGACCTGTTAGTTTTTTGGGGTTTTAAATGTTTTTTTTCCCACACACATAAAGGATGGTATATCTTTTTTCCTTTTTGTTTGTTTATAATGGAAGATAATGCATCAGCTCATCCTTTTTCTGTTGTGCTGACACAAGCAGCAGCGTTACCTTCACTTAAAGGGCCAACTTAGCTGCAGAAGCACATATCCATCTTTCTATAGAAAGATGGATATTTTCCAGTGATGGAAAAATCCCAATATTTCTTTCATTTTACCTTCACATTGTCCTGGTTTAGAAAATGTGATATCCCACTGTGTGTGCTCCCCTTTTCTGCAGTGAGAGGGAGATAGGAGGAGACCGAAAAAAAAATGTCAAGAGTCCTAAATTTATGCGTCCTATTTTCCTACCCTGTTGGTCTCAATTTACCCTGGCCACTTAACTCACTCTATAACTTCATGTTTTACACCTCACCCTCCCTGAACTGCCTTACTTTCACTTTGCACATCTCACGTAGTTTTTCGCTCCTCCTCTCATTGCTTCACATGGGACGATACTGCATGTATGCACAATTGTTTGGGAGGTGATTACTCTTGACAGCCCGTATTTTTATACAGAAAGTGTTCAATGAAAGAAATTGTTCGCCGAGAGATTCATTAAATGAATGATAAAATAGCTCATACAGATGCAACACTTTTGAAGAGGTTAAGTTTGGAGATGTGATCAATAAAATTAGTTTCTAAAAAAAAGAAAGCGTGGAGAGGTAGGATAAGATAAAAATAAAATATAATCCATTATCGTCTCGATTAGGACTAAGAAAGACCTGCAGACAAATCCAAAGGTTTAACGGATCCATGAGATGAGAGTGACCGTTAATGGAGCAGATGAATGGGCCGGCCGGCCGGCTGCTACAGCAGCATAAAGGATGAGTTACCATAGACGGTTGGACTGAAAATCAGCTCCCGAACAAACTGCCAGTGGAAAACGTTTTCATTATGCAGTGATCTGGGTAGAAGTTCATAGCATTTAAGATGGTCATGATCTCGTTACTCCGCCGCGACTGATGATGACTGAACGATGACCTGGCTCCTTCTGACTCACCTCCTGTTTAAATACTCATGACAGCTTGTGGTTTGTTCTCAGTGATGATGATTACTGAGAGGGAAGACAAAAGCATTTGAGATGCTGTGATTGCTGGGCTAGAGGAGGTTGAGGATGAGCAGATTAAGAAAATGACGGCGTCAATAAATGAAAGGTGTATGGCAGTTGTTGATGTGTTGGTCACTTAGTATGTTTATAAAAAAGGGCAAAATGTTGTTTAATTGCTAAATCTTTCCAGATTTTTTTTCCCCTCTTAAATCTCTGTTAAGTAAATGTCTCTGACAAAGGTCAGGTTCGTCCTGTGGCAGCTCACAGAAGCAGGGAGACAAATTTACAGCTGACTTACAAGTGATAAGCCAGCCTCGTCGCTACTTGTTCTTTGTGTCTTTCTCTGCCACCCACTCACCCACTCACCCGCCTCCACATACCCCCATCTCTGTTTGTATCAGCCTAGAAATAGGTTTAAACTTAACCGAATTAGGCAAAACTACTGATATTAACATAAAAACAGTGAAACATAGAACAAACAACCGCAGCTCCTTTAATGTTTTGCCTCTCTGGTCCAGGAATCCTCTCTGCTTCACTCCACCCCTCTCTTTCTCTCCTGCCTGGCCTCTTTTTTAAAGCGTCGCTCTCCACCCCCTGTCTAGCCCTTCCCTCCATACCAGCCCTTCATTCAGGTCTCCTGATTCCCTCTAGACACACCTGCACATGCTCTGCTCTCCTTTCCCAACTGCTCCCTTAGCGCTTCTTCTACCCCTCACTTTGACCACTTCTCCTGCACCACTACTACCACCATGATCTGCAAACATTCCTCTCTTTTTCCTCCCCTTTTCTAACCTTCATTATTCCTTCTTTTCCCCAAGTGGACCTTACGGAAACCCTTATTAACCTTATCTTCGCCTGTGTCCGCACTGCTTTGGTGGAGAGGGACTGGACCTCTTTCTTTTCACAGGCCGAGATGAGTGCTGTTCCACAAAGCACGACGGCATATCTGCCAAAGAGACGACACAAAGAAAGTTCAAAATTTGTAGTTAATTACTGTCTGCAGAGACCATCCACGAGACATGAAAAGCACACTCGTCTTCCCAGCTTCCTCTTTAACCTTTAACGCAACCGTTTTCCCTCTGATTATCTATGTCTGTCCACGTTTACATTTCTGCCACTCTCGCTCCTGTTGACGGGCGGTGAGATTATTGTTAACAAACTTGGACAGATTCAGTCCCAACAACACCCGCTGTGTTCCTGTGAGAAACGGTTGAGTGAAATTTCACCGTGTCCTCACCATTAGCAAGTCAAGATTTAATTTTACATCAAAGGTGAGGAAAAGTAATGGTTTAACATCCTTAAATCATTGCTGTTTTCATTTAATTTCATTAGAATATTCACTAAAGATAAGCAGACAGCTCTGATACCTTTATTTCTTTTTTTAAATGAAGCTCTGGTATTGATACCAACTTTTCCTTTATGTGCTTTATTAAGCTGCCATTAGTGCTGGTTTATTTCTGACCATGCGTAACCTGTAAACCTGTAAAATCATGAGCGTAAAATATTCACTACTGTTAAATTTTTTGTCAGTGTCAGTATAAATCAAACTTCTGTAGAACATGACACTGAAGGGAAAAGCCTGTTCCCTGAGAGTGGAGGTGAGGTTATTTATCTTCACTTTAGTTGAAAGGGTGCAGATGGAGAGGTACAGTTTGAGACGAGAGCATTACCGCGTGAGTCACGCCGCTCGTCACGCCGCTCGTCACGCCGCTCGTCACGCCGCTCGTCACGCCGCTCGTCACGCCGCTCGTCACGCCGCTCGTCACAACGGGACAGAAATCCTCCACGTTCTCAGCTTCAAACTTATTTGGAAATTAACTGAGGGAACAAAACTTGAGATGAATAAAATAATGTTTTACGGTGTTGAAACAATATAAATGGAAGTGACAGAGAAATGACCACAGGATGGAGTGTGATTGTTTGTGGTTGTTTGTCTAAAAGATCTTCCTAGAGTGTACCCCTGCATTATGGCTGAAGAAATCCGGAATAGGCTCCAGCAGATCCCTGTGATCCTGATTAGGAATAGACAGGTGTACATGATGGATGGAACACGAGAACCAGATTAAAAAAAAAAAAAGTTTTCCTCTTGATGTGCAGGTTTTTTTCTTTACCCTTCTTGAAACAAGAGGAATACGAGGAGAGAAAAAACTGACAAAAACAAGATAATAAAGAGGAATTTAAAAGACATTAAAGAAAGGCAAATAGACAGAGGTGGCATGTGTGAAGACGGTGATGGGAAAAAGAAGAGGCTGAATGTGGGTGAATGTAGCCACAAGGCCCTTGCGCTTGGTCATTTACTCAACAGTGCTGAGCCAAGCTGGCCCACATCACCGCCACATCCAGGGACATGCACAGCAGCAACACACGGGGAGCAGCCTATACATCATACCAACATGTTCAGATGTGCTCCTGTTGACCCAGCGTATAAAAATGACCCAGCCAGGACGCCCTCTGTGCTGAGTATGGTCACACGGAGGGCTTGTCTGCTTCATTCTTCTGTGAACTCCTCATCCTCTTTCTGCATATTCATTATTACCTAAATGCTCAAATTGGGCAGTATATTTAAATACTGAGCATACTATATTTAACTGTATATTTCAAAATACTTATAATGAAACCATAGAAGCAAACAAACTTTCTCTGTGGCCTTTTTTTTGTAGTAGAATTTGTGGAAGCTGCGTTGTTTGTCTGTCCTCTTGTATAATTGCAACTAATACCAAAGAAAAACATATTTGCCTATTTTGGAAAATCAGACACCTTGCATTAATAGGTTCTTAGCTACAGGAGCATTCCTTGAGGTCAAAGCAAAAAAAGAAGAAAAAAGTATGAAACAGGAAGTATCTATTTTGCTCAACCTCATTCTGTCTAGTTGCATTTTTCCGTCTGTATTTTTTGTAATCTCAGCTGCTGTGGCGTTCTCCTTCTCATCTCTCTTTCTCACGTCATGTGAGCTGAGGCAGAGCGAGCTCCTGTGATGAATGTAAATGTTTCCCCTCCCCTACCTTGTTCTCCTAAATTACAGCGAGCACCACCTCCCCTTAAGTCTTCGCTCTCTCTGTCTGTCTGCATTCACCCACAAGCCTGCAGTCGGTCCGTGCACGCTGACCGGTGGGCAATCTGCCCGACCTCCACCATCTACACAACACATTTGGAGATACAGTACACTGATATATGAGTCACATCTGACAATGTGACAATATTGTTTAAAGAAGAAAAAGAGCACTCCTCCAGCATGCATGCTTCTTACTCTGTGGACGGTATCACTGAAGCACAAAGGCCTCGACTGCAAGAACTCCCTGAATGTTTTTGACTCGTTATCCTTGTGTTCATCATCGTCAGGAACAGGGATTGATGTATTAGTGTATGCAAAATTACTTTACAGGTCTACCACACTTAGATGACACAGATCTCTGAAATGGCAATAAAAATAATAATTTAAAAAAAAACCCAGAGTGTAAATATTAAATAAACAATTGAATAAACAGGAAAGAACATACGTCTCAAATGTGGTCCCTCTTTTTTTTTTTTAATTTTCATCACACCAGAGTGTCATACTTCCTCTGCCTTGCCATCAACTCTTTCAGATGTACAATAAGTAGTGACAACACTTCTTGTGACGCAGACACGTTTGAGTTTACGGCTTCCAGCAGTCATTTCACTGTCTTGATGCCGATCAAGGTAAATGAAGCCCGTAATGAGCTCTGCAGTGAGCCCACAAGACATGCATTTGCATTTGCTTGTCTTGTTATTTCATCCTTACGGCTGCTGAATGAACCTCGTCCCAGATATTTAAAGCCAGCGGGCCTCCATGCCAGCATTACTTCCTTTGTCCATCTGTCCGGTAGATGCTGATATAAGATAAGGCATGTACCTTCTGGCCTGAATAGTTCTTAATTAAAACTCTTCAGTTTAATCAGTCTTCTGTGTGTTATAAATGCTTATATCAATATTCTTTCCTATTGGTTGAATATGTGCTATTGGCCTGAGTTAAGGAGGTTTAAGAGTCAACATGTCAAAAGCTGTGAAAAAGAAATGAAAAGTGAAAAATTGTTTAATTCATATTAAATACATTATTAGCAATCAGAATCTCTTTTTAATACGAAAATAACCACATTAAAGAGCAACAACAGTATCGTGCCATTATCCTTATCTCCATTAGTTTTTATCATCAGTAAAACAAACCTCACTGGTAATGTGGTTATATCTTCTCTGGCTCCTGCTTTCCTCCACCAAAAATTCCTTGCATGAGCAAAATCCAACTTTCTTAATAGACCTTTATTGACATGAGCCAGTGGGGAGCTGATGGGGGAACAATGCAGAAGGCTGATAAACAGATGTCTGCGTGTTAGGACCCCAACTGTGCTCATGCTAACATCCTAAAATGTAAGCTGACATCAATAAATGTGGCGTTATGCGCAACTTTCCAAGCCAGGACGGGAACACAGAGGAGAAGGTTGACATGTTGCTCTCAGAGTATCTTGGGTTTGTTGTGCTCCAAAATCGGATTTGTGGGCACTAGATTCTGAAAACCACGTATGAAATCACTGTAAATTTATTTTCCTGTTCACTGAAAAGTGAACAATTCAAGTCAAGAATCTTGAATTTAAAGAGCTTTAAACTTTGCAAAATATAGTCCACCTCCTTTAAATGAAAACAAAACAACCCCGGGAAGAATAAAAATCATTTAATAATGATTGCTGAGATAAGAAAAACCGGAATTCAACCCGTCATTTTACTGGAATACAGGAGCGTGTTGGACTCCGCCAGTGGTGGTCAAATGTCGACCCAACTGGAGTGTATTTGATAAGTCGAGAGCGCTGTTAAGCTGCAGGGGTATATCAAGATTATATTTGTGCCAGCAAACTAACTACGGTACAAAGATGGCATAACTGAAAAGGAATAACTGAAATGAAGCTGAGCCCCGCAAGCTGCAGCGTTCTCCAAAAGCCCAGGCTGCCATGTATTTGGCAGTGTAACTACAGCGCGCACAAACACACCAACACAGGCATAAACATCAGCGATGACGCCTCATGTCTGGGCTATGTGCATATTTGGTACACAGAAGTAAAACTCACATGTCCGTTGGGGTGTAAATCTCTAAGAGCTGTAAAGCTACGCTCGTGTTTCTAATAAATTGTCCAGTGTAGCTCCTTGTCTGTAGTCAAAAATATACTGTAATTACCTTTGTCACCTGCACAAACTACTCTATATGATTAATATTGCCTTTCTGTAAAGCACTTTGAATCACCTTGTGATTGACTTGTTCTATATAAATAAACTTACCATGCCTTGATAACCTTTGCATCATTATATGGACATTCAAGCAACATGTGTCATATTATGTTGTGATAGAATTGAGATAAATAAAGAGAAACCAGTGACAGCTTTTGAACCAAGGTCAGTGGGCGGACACAGAGTTCAGGGGTGGCTGATCGTATCATTTAGCCACCTCTGGGCTCAAGCAACGCTCTTCTCTGTGTTATAGCCTGCAGGAGTTTCTGGATCAAAATTCATTGTCCAATACATCATCTTGCTGACTTGTGGTATGTGCTACCACAAACAGTGCAAACAGAAGTGTTTGGGCTGATGATGGATGATGTTAAGAAATATACAAAAAGAGACTGTAAGCCATCGCCTCACACCAGTGCTTATTGTATTGTGTACCAAAAGCTGCAGGATTTTTCTGTGCACCAACCCTCCTTGCACACAGTTTGTATTTTTTGAAGCATTTAAACTTTTCTGATTTTTTTTTTTTTTTTTTTTGACAGCTAATTGTAATAAAATCTAAGACAAGTGCATAAGCGATGTACCAGACAATGACAGTCAAACAAATGTCTTATCTTTCTGGAAAACAAGGTATGTAAATTAACTCCTGGTTATTCTTGGCAACAATAACTTATGGGTTTTCTGCAGCTGCCAGAATTCAGTACCATTCCTCCTTAGAAAGATGCCTCAGTTTAGCAATATCTTAATGTTACCTGGCATTAACTTCTCTCGTGAAGAAATTTCACAGAATTTTTTAGTTATTGTTGTTGGTCACACAACATTATTTGATAAGATAATTATGCATGTTCACTGTGCTCCACTGCTTGAATTATATTTCCATACTTTCATACAGACTTTTTTACACTTGCAGCATTCACTGGACTTCGCAAATGGTTGAAACTAGACACTCATAGGAAGGACCTATTAAAACTAAATAGTGAGTATTTAGTAGTATTTTTATTAGGGGGGTAAAATCTAGAAGAGTGAAAGTGTAACACTGCTGACCTTCTCGTTGGGCCTCTAGATTACAGTGTCCGTCCCGGTAGGATTCACTGATTCGGAAAACTACCACTCTATTCCACTTGCATTTAAATCAACAACATCAACACTACTTACATTTAGAGCGGACATTAAGACAGCTGAACAGGGTCATCTGTTGCCCACAACATACCTTATCAGCACTTGATCAAGACCATCCCCCACCCAGACGTTCTGCAGGATCAACAAGTACCTAGCCCAAGGCTGGGGCTTGTTTTGACACTTTAGAAGTTCAACTGCCTTAAAATTCAACATTTTTGAGGTCGAGTCTCTTTCTGGTTTCTAAATATTCCCGGTAACATGTCTGATGCTATTAGCCGACGCAGTTTTCACACTACTTCCAGCTGAATTAGATATTTAATATGAACAAAAATTCATTTATTTCATACAACTTTAAATAAAATGTATTGGTCTGCAGTTGGATCCCAATTGAAGTAAATTATTATAAAGGAAAATTGCCATAGGGTTAATTTATTTTTTCTTTTTGCAAAGCATGGCACCTATATGGCTATACAGAGATTTGTAGCTCCACAGCGCTATATGGGAGCAATAGTCCATTTCTTTTTTGCAGATGAACAGCATTTCTAATCTCTCACAGCAGGTTGGATATATGCCACTTCCTGTACTCGTATCAATACCAAGATTGTCAGTGTTATACCAGTGATTACATTAAATCTACTGCAGACGATCTCACAGTGTCCGTTCACAACCCTGAACTTGCAGTTGAAGAACAATGTTACATGATATCCCAGGAGTTCTCAACCACTTGTCCACCACAGGGTTGGAACGTGCACGATTAAATGCAAATGTAATAGCACAGCCAGATTTACTGACCACAAATTTCATTTTAGAATACTCTAATAAATGATCCAGCCCCTGACATGCTTTATCTTCGTGCCATTCCCTTGAAAGCACTCTTTTTTTGGTTGTTGTGTGTGTGTGTGTGTATGTGTGTGTGCGGATGTGTGTGTATGTGTCATTTAGGAATGAATTTGTTTCAAACATTTGTTTGATGTCTTTTGGGAAATAATGAGTGAAATAGATCGCGTTTTATTTTGAGACAGAATTTCCGTAACATGCAGCAGATTATGAACAAACTCCACTTGGCTATTGGGCCCTGCTGTGGAAACTAGGTTACTTTCTCTGATGCCCCGGAGCAAAGCAGAGCGCGAGCAGCATGCCTGCAGCCTACAGTAATATCAACATGCTGTCTTGTATTAGGCCTAAGAGAGTCTAATAGTGCACATCACACTCTTTAGCGGCTCAGGTTGGACCAGCTCACCACTTAGTTTCTTTAACTGCTTTAAGTAAGAATTTTATAAGGCAAATACCACTTGAGTACAGGAGCGTTTTTTTTTCCCGTGAGGCACTGGAGTATATCGGTGTCTCCTGTGCGACTAATCCATGTAAAACTCAACATCACATGGCTCTTTTCTTTCACTGCATCCTTCTAGCATCTCTGAGCGGTGATACAAAGAGTCTACAGCTTCTGTATAACAAACCATCCATATGTCTTCTGAATATCTCATTTGTTTCATGGTTAATGCAAGGAGGGAGAGGCTACACGTGCATTAGCAACGGTGCTGCTTTGACCTTCTGTGATCAGTTTGGTAAACTGTTGTGATGTGATCTGCTAGCATTGCTTTATTTTTTAAATTAGTGAACCAGATCAAGGCTAAATTTGTATTAAACACACCGTTCCTGCTATTTCAAATAAAAATAAATCCAGTGCAGAACACGGCATCTGCTCCCTGCAACCTCTTGGTGAAATCCACCTATGCAACTAAAAGTGTGAAATGATTTGATGCTCTTTCTCTGTAGCCCCACCGGAGCTGATTGCAGATGTGAGCCAGATTATTATATGTCTGCATTTGTTTGACTTCCTGTGTGGGCAGCGGGAAAGTGGCAGCAGTACGTGTGCTGAGTTGTGAGTTGGATGGGGGGAATAGAGCACTGTGTGGGTGGGTGCGTGTGTGTATGAGGGTGTGTGTGTGTGTACGAGGGTGTGAGTGTGTTAGTGTGTGTGTCAATTGAGTGCTTCTGAGTGTTTGTGTAGTAGGATGTATAACTGCATGTAGGGGACAGTTATGTTTTTGTGTGTAGCATTGTGTTCATTTTTTGTGCTCCATACAAGTGGTGAGTGGCATTCTCTTTTTGTTCCCAACTAATGGCATCCTTAGCAGGGCTGTTGCAATGGTAACCACGTTGCCACGGAAACACAGTCTGTCTCTGTGAATTAGAAGTATTTCACTCCCTCTCTTAGCCTCTCTCGACCCTTTCAGTCCCTTCTCTTTCCTGAGTTTTCTCTTTCTTCCTCTCTTCATCCCTGCTTCTCTTCTTCACCTGATTCCCCCTAAACCTGATATAGGACAACAGCTGACACTTGAAGAGAGGTGTGCATGTAAACGAAGGAGTGAGGGGCCAGCAGACCAACAACGGAGACAAAAAAAAAAGATGAGAGAAATTTTCTTATCTTCTTTTTGTGAGGTAAAAAATCTCTGAGTGTGAAGGAGAGGTGGGTGGATAGACAGATTTGAGGATGGGAAATGTAAGACTTTTCTAGCTCTAGCGCATAAAGAAAAAGACAGATTTCTTGGTAGTTAGTGATGAATACTTTGTGAGACATTATTTGGAGCAGCTGTATCTCAGGCGGTAGAGTGCCTACTTAGTGCACGTTTTGAAGTATTTATGGCCAAAATCCCCACTGACAGTGAATTCATTGGTGTTGCGTCGTATGTATAAACTAAGAAACATTAAATAAAGCTTTAGCCCCTTTTGACCTCCTAATTTGGTTAATAATGGCTTTTTATTCTACATAATAAGGCAGGCTTTGCTTCCAGTGTCAGTTATGCTCCAGAACAGAAATATCAATTGATGCAACTAGCTTTGAAAAACAGCTGTAATTTACACTAACGACTTCAGTGCCGTTTGATTCTGTACATGTCAATCAAACTGTGAATATCATCACAAGGACCATACTTTATACAAGGGGTTGTTCACCCTGTAGGATTAGCCTCTAAAGTAATATCTCAGTCCATTTATACTCTTCATAATGCTAAGCATGTGCACAAGTTGTAAAAAAAAAAAGTTTTAAGATCCAAAGTTTTAAAACTGTAACTAATCTTTGTAATCAGTGCAGTGACTCATAAAAACCCACTGCATATGACTCACTGTAAAGAACGCATCACTCAATGTAATTGTAGCTGTTGCAATTGTGTCTACTTTAATAAATGGGCAAAAAAAATAAAGTGGTTTTGTAGGATGTAGCACTTCTCAGGTCCCAGAATCCCATTCCAGCAACACACTACACAGACGGGCTTGATCCGAAGTTGTGTATTTAGAAGATTCCTCTCAGAGCTTGTACCAAACATGTAGACCACCTCTGATCCGAGGCACCTGTTTAAAAAGGCAGTTGATGTCCTAACTGGATCCAGCTGACACTGTTTCCTGAATTGCTGCTCAACAGTGCCCCCTACAGCCGAGCGCTGGTTATGCTGATGAGAGGAACCGAATTGGCTATAATTCTTTATTCATGGCAGTAATTTCAGATCAGACTATGAAATCCATTTGTATTACCAAAATAATGTCTGTGTTAAAACCCTCCCTACCTTGCGTGGACATTGTAGGTGTAACAGCTGCGTCAGTGGACGTCTCCGCGGGGGTCCAGCTCAGAGTCAAACCAGTCCACAGGACCTCTGTGGTGGTCTGAGGAATAAGTGCTCAGAACTTGTGTGTGTATTTTACTTTAATATGTTCAAAACTTCAGAAAATATAAAACGCAGAGACCTGACAGACCTTTGTTTAGACAAAGTGATTCACATAATAAAACCCCTAACCGTCCGTGAGACTCCTCGGCGGTTCTACTGTTAAATAACAAAACAACAAACCAAATTGTGTAAATTTTGTTTAAAAACATGAACAAATCCCCCTTAAACAAGCCCTGTCAAAAAACCATAATGTCCATAATGCTAGCAGTGTCCAAGCATTCATTTAATCATTCATTCCTACCCCCCCCCCAAACAATCGCGTACTATAAAGCATTACATTTATTTATTTATATATTGATTGAAAGTTGGTTCAGCCAGTGGCTAGCTATTATCACTTCCTCATCCGTAATCGTCATGCCTGATTTCACCTGATTTCACCTGATTTCACCTGATTTCACCTGATTTCGCCTTCGAGTCAGCAGGTTATGTTCTGCTGTAAACGTCAGATGGCAGCTCTGCAGATATATTTAGGCGGGGCTCCGCTGAAGGAACAAGCAGCCAAAGCTGCTTTGACTGACATATGGTGGGCGTGATCCTGTCAGCTACCCGAGTAACATAGCTGGCCCGAGTAGGAATACAAATGGGCTTCCAAACCGCTCTTCAGACACCACTGGGTCACGTGACTTAATGCTTTGTCCGTTGTTGTTTACAGTCTATGAACTTGATCAACCTTTTCAGAAACAGCCAGGAGCAGCGTGCAATGTGGCATGATGCACCTTTGCATTCTTTGTTGGAGGATCATTGGTTTAAGCTCCAATGGTCCCGGTCCAAACATATTTGTGTCCTTGGGCAAGGCATTGACAAGTATGAGTCCTGTTAAATATATTTTGGAAATATAAATCAGTGAGTGAAAACAGAAAGAGAAACAGTGTGAAAGAGATTGATTATGTTCTCCTAAATGCTCTTGCATTGTTGAAAGTGTACTGTCTCCCTGAACCGGGCAATTTGAATTAACATTGCAGGGACAGTGATTAAGGGGGGATAAGAATGGGTAAGCTGGAAATGGCAGAGAGAGCAGGACAGAGTAAGAGAAGAGAAGGAAAGAAGGGTTAGGGGGTTGGCTGTAAGACAAAAAGAAAGAGTGAGGGGTAGAGGGCTGGTGGAGAGATAGATAGCATAACTGGGTTCAAAAGTAGGACAGAGCGAGAGAGAGAAGAGACAAAAGGAAAATATATCAGCGAAAGAAGGAGCATACAGACTTACATGATACAAACTGCAGAAAACTAAACAAAACGAAAAAAGCCCAATAAAATAAAATGTAGTTTATGAATTCCAGCTGGGTCCTGTATGTTTAATAATCCATTTGGAGGATAATAACTTTTGAAATTCCATTTTAGTAATTCATTCAAAAGGCTGTATATTCAGAACAAAAATCCATTTTGGGAATAATTAAAATCCAATCAGAAGGGTTTAACTTAAAAGAGAATGGACAGATGGGTTTGGATTAAGTTCAGTGCTATGTCGGCATAGATGGAAGGAGAGGACAGTAGTGACATGAGTGAAGAAGGTTGAGCGTGGGAAAAGAGGACAACGGTGTTTGATGTGTGTGTGTGTGTGTGTGTGTGTGTGTGTGTGTGTGTGTGTGTGCTTGGGGACAAGAACATACAAAGAAGACTGATAGAAATGAAAGGAAGGGAGTGATGGCTGTATGTGCAGGACAGGGCTGATGAAGATAGACAAACAAAGCTTGAGGAATAAAAAAGTATGGCGCCATAAGAAGCAAAAAAACTGAGACTCAAGTAAGGTTCAACTGCTTTTTTTAAATTTTCTCTCCTGCATTAACTCTCTTGTGCCTGACGTCCGCCTACCTCCGTAATTCCACCCTACCGTTCATTTGTTTTTAATCACCCGCTGGTGCCTCCCTTCCTTTCCTTCTTTGCGTGTATAAAACCTGCTTCCTGATTGAGGAGGAGTGACCCCTGCACCGCCGACTGCACAGGCAAGATAAATAAGGCAAACACTAAGTACAGCTTCACGCTGCACGTGCAGTGTAACGTCGTGATGTAGCCAGAGTGGTGGCCTGATGGAAATGAAATACCAGTGATAGAGCACCTGCCTCTTTAGTTTAATGAGAATCGTGGTCAGGTGATAATTTAATATCACAGAGAAGAAAGGAGCAGAGGCAGAGACCGGAGCGGATGCTGCGCTTCAGGCCAGTGATTTTTCAGATTATTTTGGATTATAGTTTCCTCTGGCTATGAGACTTCTAGATGATCTCCGTTTCCCCGAAAATCATACCTGAAAGAAAATACAGGTGTCTTTCCAGCAAAATATTATGGCCACAGATAAAAGGTCTTGCTCTGCAGTAAAATTTGAGAAATCATTATATTACATTGTCAGATGTCTGCTCCAAAAGTAGCAACAATTCTAAGCCATTGTGGCAGTTCACCTGAAGTCACACCTAACTAGTCAAAAATGGGGATTAACAGGGTAAAGATCAATTTGATGAAATAACCTGATTCTGTGAGGTCTTCTGTTCCACAGTTTTTAAAATGTAGCTGTTAACTATGGTTATGTGCAAAAGAGCGTGAGGTACTTGTGTGTGGTTATCATGTCTCACCTGGTTAGTTTCAGCATTGTAAAAGCTAAAAATAGACTTCTTTTTAGCCAATGCACCTGCAGTTTGGACACAGATGTTTTGGCCTCTTTGAAGCTTTCAAAATTGGCTCATGATGCATTAAAAAGTCAAATATGATATGCACATGACCAGACAAGGTTTTTATGGTTTGCAAATGCAGCTTTTAGGATAACTTAATGACACGTGTCTTTATAGCGGTTAGACTAAGTGGCATCATTAAAAATCAGCTTCTTTTGCACACAGTTTTAGAATAGATTTGATATTTTATTCACGTTTTTAATGTGCTGTGATTGCGTTTACATTCATTCATTACAGTCCAGTATGTGTGCCACAGAATCATTTTCTAATTATGGCAATAAGTAACATTATTTAATGACCCCATTAGCAGACTAAAATAAATTATGTTTAATAAAACGTTAGTTTGTTAGTTTTAATTATGTGTGTAATTGAACGTGTGCTGTAAGTGTATATGTGGATATACATGAATATATTAGCTGAAATGAGTTTTCCCACTCTGGAACTGCAGCTCCATATCGTGCAATACATTACGTCTTTTTTTATAACCCTGAAAGTACTCTTGGAGGTGGCGCTGTGGTTCACACTTCACCTGCCTTACCTGCATTTCAGCCCAGTCATACATGTTACCCTGGTAGCATTTATTCTTTAGGTGAAAAACGAGGCGTGATGTGCATCCACGATTTGAATCCCGTGTGCATCACCCTCTCTTTGTAGCCTTGTTCTTTTTAGTAGCTGTTTATAAGGCAACTTCAGCCCCTAGGTTCTCTTGTGTTTGTCAGTGTGCTTGTGTTCTCAAGAACCCTCTTGATAACACGATACTCTGACAGATATTTTTAGCATCTTTTTTAAAATTAATATGTTTTGATTAAGAATGCAGATTCTTTGGATGGAGACAAAGGAAAGATGTGATGAATCAAACAAAGAGAACTGAGATTAGGGGGAGAGTAATATTAACAAAGATAGACGACTGGGAGAAAAACACACTGTAGCATCGTAGTAGAAAGATTCCTCAGCAAAGACACAATCGTCTATTTTTGGTGCCTTTTTTCATCTGTGTTTCTGACATTAATGTTTGGAGATAATGCATACTGTGTGGCTCTGTGTGTGTGTGTGTGTGTGTGTGTGTGTGTGTGAGAGAGAGAGAGACAAAGTCACCAGCTCTAGATGCAGAATTCAAATTCTCTGACTTAACATGCAGGGAAGCAAGAAAAGAGGTCTAAAAGCTGCTGTTTATCCCATGATTGCAGTATGTATGTATTTGTACATCTGAATATATACAGGCACAGCTAATGTGTACTGCATGTGCAGTCAATTTCAAGTGTGCACGTGCTACTGCAAGAACCCTGCATTAATCCATACATGCATGTGTGCAGAGGCTCAGGGAGGGGAGAGACAGAACAGCTCACAAGCTTCGTGCATTCAGTGGCTGGAGTTGCAAACAGCTATCAGGTGATGAGGAGGGAGAGAGAAAATGTGGAATATGAGAGGAGCTCAGTGTGAATTCATAACCAGCCTTTTTTGATGCTGGAAATGATATATCAGAGATGTGTAGGCAAACAAAATCCCTGCCAAAGCGGTGATGGGTCAGTTAAGACAGCTTCTGTTCATTGTAAGCCCAGCTGTGAGGCAGCAGCCAAACATCTGTGCTTGGGTGAAATATTTTCAACCTGCATAACACCAATGGATCAAACCCTCCTTATAAAAAAAGACTTTAATGCTTGAACAGAACATTCACTTAAAGCTCTCATCCCTTAAGTGCCACTGGGATCATATTCCACCACAAGATTTTGTTTTTTAAATCTTTTTCTTTTTTTACGTGCTGTGTATTCTTTGCAGATAAAAAGTAATGTTAAATGGAAATGAAAGCACCAATCAACACAGGCCAAATATTTTTGACTTCCGACCAAAAGCAGCTGTTTTTACAGTAGCTTTGCTTTGACATATCAATTTTGGATTTATACTTGTTTTTATTTTATACTTGATTTAAGTTCTTGCTTGAATTAAACTACACATATGAGTCCCTCCCCCTTCAACTAAAAATAAATGTGTTTTTTTAGACAGTCAAACCTTATATCCGTTAACATAAGATACTTTGAAAATTGCAATGGTCTATCACCCAGTCTAGAGATCAAGATGTACCACCAGCAAATTTAAATGTGCTTTGCAGGGACGTCTAGCTTCCATTTGTCGGAGCTCCCTAACTACGCCCAGATGTCCCAGGGAGGCAATCAAATCAGTCCATCATTGCAGAGAGAGTCTCTGGGAGGGTTTAACGTGATGACGACAGAGCGGCAACCAAATCTGGATGTAAACAGTGTAGATGGCTGCAGCTGAGGAAAAGTTTGAATCGGCTTTTGCATCTACAGTCAAAGATCCAGATGTTTTCTTTGACCCTGACCGAGTGAAGGAGGTGAACAGATTTGGGCTTTTGGCTCTGCGACTTGCCTTCTGTAATGAGAGGGAGATTGGTGGTTTATTTGTCTCTCTAATTATGTCACTTTGTTCATTTCCTGCAACGGCAGTGTGATAAGTGACTATTGGTGCCACCTCTTGGATCAGACATCCCTGTGGGTTGTTTTCAGACCCTACGTCTTTGTAGATGCGGGACTGATCTATCAGGCAAGTCCTGTGTTGGATCGGTAGTACAACCCCACAGGAAAAGCTCTAAGCTCTCCTTCATTTTCTTTGTGTCACATTTACGTTCTTCAGAAACTAGTCTGCAGGCTTGACAGGCGTACAGGGTTTCTGTATCAACTTACATGACAGCAGCCCTCTAAACCTTTTCTCCCTGCTCTCCTCATTACCTCAGCTTGCTCCGTCTTTTAATTTCACATGGCTCTTTGTAAACGCCGTGTCCAGTGGACTGAAATCTGTTAATCGATCGTGACACTGATTGTGGGCCGCTGTAGTAGGGCTGCAGTTGCGACAGAACAAGACAAATGTGCTTTGCGGATCGAGGACAAAGGGTTGATTGGTGTGAGCAAGCACACGTGAGCAGGCGTAAGCACATGCAAAAGATCCGTTGAAACAGGAGCAGGAAAAAAGATAAAAGGGAGAGAGCACGTGCATGAGAAATGGAAAGGAAATAATAGACGCTGGGATGTGTCTGTGTGTAAATGTACAGGGTGGAGGAGTGGATTAAATATTTGTAATTGCCAAGCCTAAGGTTGCCGGTCGCTGGTTTAATGGTTTGATGACTCTAATGGGCCTTTGTGCGCCATTTAGATATTGTTGTGGGTTAAAAAGCTTATGCAGCCACAGAAAATGCCTGTCACGGCAGCACGCAGAGGTGGATCGAAGCCTTAAAGGGTCTTGTACAGGAGAGAACAGACAGGAGCCGTACATGTGAGAACTACAAAATAACCACATCTTTTATTTTTCCTATAAGAAAAGATGCCACAGCAGAGTGAAAAAGAGAGACCCCCCCCCAGTGTGTTTGGGGGGAGGGGTGTGTGTGACAAAAAGGGACAAGATGATGAAATGATCTGAGTCTGATGTGAAACCTTAAAGTCCCTGATTTTTGAAGTAAACATATTATAAAAACCCAAACAGCATTCAGCATCTTTTCTCAAAATTGTTTTAATACCACACTTATAACTTAATAACTGGGCATTATTTACCACGCTGTGACAGATGAATTAATTTACAAAAATAAATCAGTTACACCCGCTTTGTAGATTAAAAAAAGGAAAAGAAAACGCTTGTGACTTGATTTTGCCCGACAACATGTTCCTACAAGTGAAACTGAATGTCACAAAGGTGAGATTATGCTGTTGCCACCAGGACAAAATGAGTCATTTTAGCGAGATGGTCATGAGGCTCCGAGGGTCTAACACCACCAGCACACAAGAACGCTCACATTTTACAGTATAGCTGGGGTGGGGGTGTGGGGCATTGGATGTCCTTAACAAAAGACTGTAAGTAATATTTTATTTCACCTAACACAAGTATCAAGGTGTGAATGACTAAAAACTGGCCATTAACTCCTGGTACACGCAGACATGCCTGATAGTAAAGAGAAAGGAGGAACAGTAAAGAAGTTCATAGTTTATACAGCGTCTATTACAACACAAAGGTGTCTCTAGGTGTTTTCCAGAGACCCAGAACATGACCCCCGAGCAATTATTACATAAACAACGGCAGGTAAAACAACTCATCTGCTGAGGATTGAGCTGATGAAGGGAAAGAGAAACAGAGGAGGTGAGGGGCACCAGTCAGTGGATCCTGCTGGTGTCCCCCTGCAGTGCAGGTCTACAGCAGCAGATCTATGTAAGACCAGCGGCTCTAGTCTGGTCCTGCAGCTGCAGCTGTGACTACTGGCCCTAACACAGTAAAGTTTACACTAACTATATGTTTTATTAAACAGAAACATTTTAAGTTTGGTTTTAAAGGTGGAGGTGACTGCAGAGGTTTCAGTCCACTCTCCAGGGCCACAGAGATGATGATGGAGAAGGTACGGCAGACAGATCCGAGGACGACCTATAAGCGATCTTTAAGTGGGTATTTTGCAGCCTCTGCAGAGCCATAAAGTTGCACAGTTACATCTTTAGGTTGTTCATAACTTTGTGTTTCAGTACTCACTGAATTGAACTACATGTGGATTGTTGCTCTATTGTTATTGGTTTTTGTTGGGCAGAATAATGAAAGGCAAAGGTTGGCAGCGTGTGATTATAAAATGGGTTTGAAAGTGGACATGGTTTAGTTTTTGTGAACATTTGTGGGAATCAACCACCTAAGACCTTTTTTGTATGGGGTCAAAGTCTTAATGACACGTATTAAAACCCCTTCCAGTTGGATATTATTAGATTGTATTAGCAGCAAATTAGATAAGAGTCTAATTTCACTTTTGAAAGTTTGAAAAGCAAGCTATTACAGTAAAGTACATGTACGTGTAACAGTTGGAATCCAGTCCATTAACAGCAGGCCTGAACTCAAACACTGAATACAATGCTATGAAGAGTGATTACACTGAAAGCAGCACAGAAAATGATCATGATTTTTCAGCTCATTCAGACATACGGTAGGGTTAAGTTGCTTTCATGACGCTGTCCAGACTCAATGTCAGTTTTCTTTTTTTTTTCATCATCACTTTCTTCAGTCTCTTAAGCAAGACTTACGTGCCTCTGCAATAATGTCCACAGTAGCCCTATGAGCCAGTTTTATTGTTGTCGACGTGTGACATAGAGCCGTGGAGTGAAAGTCAGGTGTCAAAAGAGACAACCAGGATGGGAATTCAAAGTCACTTTGGGTGGATTTAGCTGATATCAAGGTGGTCGGGGACATCGCAGATGAAAGCGTGGTAGATTTTCCAGCTACAAATACAACAATGCATTGATTAAAACAAAACAGACAAACTTAAATGAAACAAAGAACAAAAACACGAAGAGCCAAATGGTTTATATCAACCATGTCAAGCACCAACATTAGATGCTGCTTTTGGCGGTGAATAATGATGCAATCAGCAGTAAATTGCGAGCTCGAAGTGTAGTAAATTACGCTGCAGTGATTCATTTAAATAATCTGCTTCCTGAATTTTGCCCTCTGAAAGGGAAATATCTATAAATACATAGGCGCCAGGGCCAGGTGCAGGGACCCGTGAGTCCAGGCAGTCTCGCTGGGCCTGGATAGTAAATACAGACGGTAACTTTTAATGCGTGCACTAGACATAAACTAACAAAAGTTGTCATGAAAATCATAAAGATCTTCAGCTGTGCGACTGATACGAATGAATTAGAATAAATGAGCTTAATTGTAATCAGAAATTGTAGCTGTACATCTAAGAAAAGATGCAGCGGAAATTAGTGAAACCCAAGATTCACAAAGGACGGATGCCTTTTATTAATCTTCACTGGCTCTAGTTTTTTTTTTTCTTTCAATGATTTAGCACACAGTCACTCAGGTAACCGTGAGTGCAAAGAGGGGTCCTAATGGTGACATAATCAGTGAGTGTCTCTCCCTGTTAGTATCTTAAAAGACTGTAAAAAGTAGGTAGAAAGTGTGACCTGCAGAGGACAGAGGGCTGTTAATTACTTGTGCACAGCTTTACGAAGCTTAAAAGAAGGTTGCTTAGACAGGAGCAAAGACTGGAAGAGTGAGGTAGAAGTAGAGGAGCATAGAGGCTGGCTTGTTGTCTTAGTTCGTCTTCCAACATGTTCTGCTGTGCAGACATCCCCCTGCCAATGTCACGCCAGTAAAACAGATTTAAATGTTCATTTCAGTCACAGTGAACGTAAACGCGACATGGATGAGTTGCTGCACGCAGAGGGTGGCCTGTTGTGTGGATCGGAGATGATAGATGGATTCACGAGCCGGCCCCAGCTTCCTCTTTAGCTCACGCCCTGGTCCTTTCTCTCATCACTCCACTAATAAAGAACATTTGTTACATCTGTCATGGAACTACCGCAGCGTTGACCTCTGCACCCCCTGTTTCCAGAGGTGTGGGAGATGAGTACTCGAGGCCGATTCTGCTGTTTGTGCTCATTAAGTCACTCTGGATGACAGCGCCAGTTAAATACCTGAAATGTTGCTAAATTTAAAAAAGCTGGGGGATGGGATGCGGTCCAAAGAGGTGGAAGAGGAGGGACTTTTAGAGAAAGAGGTTTTTCATTTGAAGAAACAGGACTGGCTTGGAGGAGGAGGATAAACGAGAGAGGGAGAGGGAGTGTCTTGCCACTGGCAGTGACCAAGAGTGACCCTTTATCTATTGGTCTTTTTTGTTTCTTTCCTTAGTTTACATTTTAAATCATGCTTTTTATTTATGTGATGTTTTAATGTCTTTGTTAAGCACTTTGAATCACCTTGTTGTAGAATTGTGCTGTACAAATAAACTTGCCTTGCCTTGCCTTGCCTTGCCTTGCCTTGCCTTGCCTTGCCTTGCCTTGCCTTGCCTTGCCTTGCCTTGCCTTGATCGTATTGCCAGAAAAACAACCCAGAATCAACTAGCAATGCTACTTATTCTCCCTCTCTGTTCATTTCTCACTCTTGTCCTTCTCAACATCTTTGTTCTCTCACTCCCTTCTGAAGATCATATGTTCGGCCAATTTTTATAGGCTGAAGAAAATCGTGAGGGTAAATGGTGCCCTTGTCTTGTTGCTGTTTATCTACTGCCGATGTGTGGTAGATAAACTGAAAAATCAAGAGCTGAGGTGAGGTTAAAAAAAAAGGCTTATAGTGGGGAGATGAGAATGGCTTCCTGTGTGTGTGTGGGTGTGTGTGACAGAATTCCTGGTTTCTTTCTGGTGTGGTGAGAAACAGCCCCAGCATGATGATGGCTGGGTGCCTGCAACTGACAGAACCGCTCAGGTGTTGCTGGGATGCGTGTTAGATGGAGGTCGGAAAGGAGGAAGAGAAAGAATTTGTAAGAGAGCAGCAGTGGGGGAAGCAGAGAGGATGGCGGTGAGGAAGGGAAATAATTTCAGAGATTGTTAAAAAAAAAGAGGAGGAGCGAATAGGTAGAAGGCAGTGAAGGAAAAAGGAGGGGAGGAGGGAGACTGGAGCAACAAGAGGCTGTGAGATGAGGCCAAGTCAGATAAGGAGATCGAAATCAGAAGATAAGAGTGGAGTGGAGGTGATAACAGTGGTCAGGCTGAGAGACTTGAGAGGAATAAATGGATTAATAACATCCTTCATCTGAATTTTGCACCTCCACCACACAAACACACACCTACAACCCACACTGCTCATCACCTCATTCCTCCTCTCCTTTCCTTGGAGCAAGGGATAGGAAGAAAGATGTCTGGCTACAGAAGCGTACTCACCTCTGCGGCTCCCTTTAAAGCCGTCTTGGGACACTGTGGTGAACCTGAGCATCTCCAGCCTGCTTCCACTTCAAATCCTGCAACCTCTTACTATTTTCTATAAAAACTGAATTTAAAGTTAAACATCTTTTTTTTTTTTTACCCTGTCAAAGTCTCTCTTTATGTTAACCGCGTGTGTGTGTTTGCATCCTGCATAAACATGTTAAAAAAGATGCAGCAAACCAGCAAACCGCCACCGCTTTTAAATGGAAGATATGACCTTTACTTATTGATTGTATCTGTCTCCTTGCTTTTGTTACCTCGCTGAAAGCATCTCCAAAAAATATTTATAATATTCGTGGATGGATGTTTAGTCTCGTCAGCCTAACTGTACGCGACACAAACAAATACACGCAGAGTGAAAGAATGATTAAGGTTCTGTGAGGGCCAGGGGACCAACGAGAGCGGCAGCAGCAGGAAAAGCATCAGACTGCAGAGGCCCCTCGGTAGTCCTTCGCTAAACTTAGAGCAGAAATGGGCCAGAGAGAACCGATGCATCTCTGTGGCAGTGCCTGAATGTTAGGGAGAATTAACTTTTGAAAAAGAAAAGAAAAAAACCCCACACACCTGTGTACCATATTGTCTCGTCTCCAGTTTACATCCTTTAAATACCTGTAACTGCGACACCGAATTCACATCGCTGTCGAACTGATGTGTCAAATATTTTAATGAAGACATGTCCTTTTTTAATTAAGAGTCAAAAAATACTTAAATAAGGTCACTGTTAATTAGATGATGTTCTGACAAATGTTCAGGCTAATTAAGCTTGTATGTGTTTGATTAAAGATAAGTAGGCTTCCTTGATAAGAGATGTGACGATGAGGGATGAGAGAGAGAAGCAGAGAGAAAACGAGAGAAAGGGGTGTGAGGGGCGGTTTAATTGAGGTAGAGATAATAATTGTGTCCGTGTGTGTGTGTGTGTGTGTGTGTGTGTGTGAGAGAGAGAGAGAGAGAGAGAGCACAGGCGAGGGAGAAGGGGAAAAGAAGGGAAGCAGAGGGGAGGACTCGTCATCAATACGTAATTTCAGAGCATGTGGTAATGGCGGCTTTGGCTCAGAGGCCTCATCAGAAATAAATGTTCTTGAGCACTTCTGTGTTTGTGTGAAAGTGTGTGTCCTGCTCTTTTGTGTGTGTGTGTAAGTACGCCTGTGGCTGTGGCGAGTTCATATCGCCTTCCCACCATCTTTTAAATTCACTATATTCAAGCGAAGGCCAGCTGTTCCCTCTTTCCTCACCTCCCACTCCACTTCTCTCTCTTATCTTCCCTCCATCCTCTTTCACTCTGTCCCAGTCTCTCTCTCCCTGGCTGGCTTCACTTTCCATCAGTCAATAGCAATGCCCCCCCCACCCCACCACCACCACCACCAACCCCACCCCCCCCGGCTCAGGTTCAAAGGATCCTTTATAGGCAGGATAGAAATATGCATTGCCAAAATCCTTCCAGCAACAGACTCCACTGGCTCTCTTTGGTTTCTATCTCAGTCTTCGCCTCCGTTCCACCCGTACGTGACCGCTAAAATCCATACGCTCTACATGGCACAATAAGTCAATTAACAGATATTCAGAAATTTTAAATTACTTTTAAAATGGGATTTAATTCGAACTCCTCGTCTGTCGTGAAACATGTATGACATCAAACAGAAGATGGACGGACTGACAGTCAGGCCAGATATAAAACACAGCTCTCTGTACCATGTAGACTTGTCTCAGTTAAAAGATTAACTGCGTGACAGGATTGATGTAATTCTCTTATCTGCCCATTATACGAGTATAAGCTACAGTAAGCATCCAGATAGCCCAGAAAAATGGTGGAAATGTGGTAACACTAAACCGTCCAAAACTTAGAAGATGTTCCTGTTTTCACCAAGGCTCGCTCGTTTTTATTCATTTTTCTTTTTGAAACTGTTTTGCTTAACTACATTTGTGCAAAAGGTAGAATATTCCTTTTAAATCTTATGTTTTTGTGTAAATACAGAATTAAAATCATTTTAGTGTGATGGACTTTAGCATTAGGCAAAAATAATGTCAGATGAAAGACAACATATTACATTTGCACCGTCATGATTCAGTAGCTCAAGGACCAGCAATAACCGGGGATGGTTGTTTTCCTTGCCCCGTCTCCTCACAGGGGTTTGATACGGTTGAGGTCTGGACTATTTGGAGCAGGTCATATGTCTTAGTTTTTGAAAGTAGCCAAGTTTGTTTTGGACTTTGGCAGGAAGCCAGTGTATGAAGAACAAAAACCAAAAAGTAAATTTAGTCCCATTCTGACCAGTGCAACACCATTAAATGTGTCAGTGCAATATTTATATCCTGTTTATATTTATTTTATAACTTCATCAAATATTTGTAGAATTCTAATTTTCTAAACCTTCAGGCTGAGTTGGATCTTCGCATCAGTTCTGTTCCTCCTCCTGAGCTTGAGCTGAGGTGGTGGGTCACTGTGGAGAGGAAACGCTCCCTTTTAATAAGAAGAGACATCCAGCAGAACCAGAACCGGGGAAGCTGGCCATCTGCCTCCACTGGTTAGGGTGAGAAGACAGAAGAGAGATGCCAAAAGACATAAAAGTTTTTAGGCCAAGGATGCCTGCTATGGAAAAGAACATGAAAGGGAACTACAAAGTTAATAAGAGCATATGCAAACATGAAAAAGCCCGGTTCAGGTTCGTGGACTCCAGACTTCAGCCACTCTCTGCCTGCAAAGAATTTTCATCAATGTATTAAAAAACACTTCATGACAC
The DNA here is from genome assembly GCA_014839995.1 of Xenentodon cancila. Lineage (NCBI taxonomy): Eukaryota > Metazoa > Chordata > Actinopteri > Beloniformes > Belonidae > Xenentodon > Xenentodon cancila. The sequence continues at coordinate 21,975,043 of CM026214.1, forward strand.
TTTGTCCAAGTTCTGTATTCTGTGGCGCCCTCCAGTAGACGGACAGCTGTTTCGACACGGTTTCTTCAGTTTAGGTGAAGATGACGTGTGTCTGTTTCCCTCCGCGATCGTGTTCAGAATGAAGCAAATCTGTGTTTGGCCTTGACTTGTGTGTCCTCCATTTCTTCATTTGTGTGCGTTACCTGATCAAGGTACGATTCACTTTCTTTTTTAGCAGCACGCTTCATGGTGTTTTACTGCATCGTTTAAAGCGTCAATAAGTGTTTGTGTGTATCTAAAGCACATGCTTTGTCATCCAGTGAATTGCGTTGTCTGACTAATGCCGCTGCCGCAGTGTGTGCACGTGCACCGCTCGCATTTTCCACCAAGTGTGTTTTATGTATGAGAAGATGTCAGTGTTTGTATTTAAAACTATTCAAATGTGTCTTTTTGTGTGTGTGTAGTGGTGCATAATTCAATATAAGACTGAAAAAGTAGGTCTATTTTTCCTTTGCAGCCACTGATGTGCCCCTGTGTGTGTAATTGAAATACCTGAGTTATTGATTTTCCCTCCCCTTCAAGTCATAGGACTGCTCCAGGAGTGTGTGAGCGCACTCATTTAGAGGCTCTGGGGCAGAGCGAGCGTCCACGGCGGACGGCGGCCCGTCAACCATGGAATACACACATGCATGCACACAAATGTAAACACACAGATACAGCAGCAGAGCGCCACACTAGGACACAGGGAAAATTAGACATACCACCACACACACACTTTTACATTATTACTAAACAGCACATAGTCACTGAAACGCCTCCGTCTCTCACGCGCTCTCTCACACACAAACACACACACGTCTATTTCCTGCTGTGTCCCGTGTCTGCTGTCCCCTCTGACAGCAGCAGTCCTCTGTGGCGGAGCGGCTCAGGCTTAGCCTCCTCCCTGCATAAATAGCTGGCTGCCTGCCTGACACATGTGCATGGACACACACCTCCGTTCACTCGCTCCTGGCTTCCCGCCTCTGTGCTCACAGGCTCCATACAGGATCATAGCGGTCTGCCAGCCTGGCCTCCTCTCCTCCATTCATCCCATTGTCACCAAATTGTCCTCTCTCTGTCCCTGTGGAGGCTCCAAATCACAGCTACATCCGTGCTGCTTTTTGTACATCTCTATCATTTATTCTAGCTTCCCTAACTCTTTTCTTTCCCTCTAGTTTCTCTCTCTTTTCTCTTATCTGCTCCCTCCTCCATGGTTTTATCTGTGCTTCGACATATCCCTTCATCTCTCTCTACACTCTTTCTTTAGCAGCCATTCGTCCTGTTGCATTGTGTGGTGTACTGTATTGTTGTTGCTGTACAGTAGCCAACGCTGACGTCAGCCGTAGATCCACAGAGAAGACAGTGACCGGCTCAGGAGCGTATTCCAAACCTTGCTGGCCAGGTTTCTATGTCTGGCTGACTGACTCACTGGCCTTGCTTCTCCCTCTGGGAATTTTAATACGTACTAATCGATCACTTTGTGCCAACAGAGGTGATAATGTGGCCAAACCCTAATTGTTGTTGCTGTAAATGAAGAGTGGTGTTTTGCAGCACTTAATTTAAGTCAACTAACTCCCACCAGTGTCTGTGGCTGCGGTCTCCCGCTTTCGGGTTTACCTTGCTCTTCTTTTAGCGTGTACTTTTCTCAGAGGCTAATGAAAATTCTGCAGACCTCTGGCGCTCTGAGTGACTGAGTCGGACAGGACATTAATACTGGTGTTAAGAAGCGAGAGATTGAGAGGGAAAGCTAGGGGAAATGGTGATGGCGGAGGTGTGGAGGGGTACATGGCGGGAAGGGTGCTCTGCAGAGAATAAAGGGGGAAAGTCCTGAAATTCAATTATAACTGTGCCCTGGCAGTGATTTCAGTGGTATTAATGGGATGGCAGAGCAAGTGAAGAGATGGATGAATTACGGAGAAAGAAAGAAAGAAAGAAAGAAAGAAAGAAAGAAAGAAAGAAAGAAAGAAAGAAAGAAAGAAAGAAAGAAAGAAAGAAAGAAAGAAAGAAAGAAAGAAAGAAAAGTGCTTTATGATTTCATCATTATGAGACAGGCTCTGTAGTAAATGGAAAAATAGCATTTTTATTTCTTTTGCACTCTACGTTTCCCATTGGAAAGTGCGGTCTCATTTTGCATTTCACTTCTTAGCGCGTCGCCGCAGAGGTGAAGGAATCAGCCCGGGTGGGTCTCTTGGGAGGAGCAGGTTAACATTCAAATCTCAGTGAACCTCCAAGAGAGTCCCTAGAAGCCGGCAGGTGCCAGCTTGCGTGGCCTCACTGTCGGTTTAGGTTCATTTCACTCACATGCAGCTGAACACCAAAACACACACACACACACACTCACAAAGAACTCTCATTCACATAATTTGGCACATTACATGTACGAATATCCGGGAAAATAAACACTCCACTGTACATTGTGTACACAATAATTGACTGTCCGCGAATGACTCATACACAAATGTACAATAACAAGCTCATGATGCAGAACTGCAAAGCTGTGTCTAGACTAGTATTTCTCACCTCCTCCTCTTCTTCTGTCCAACTTCATCTCATAGCCAAAACTGGTGCTAAAACGCAAGATATCAGTCTTTAAGCAATGTTTACTGAAGCCTCCGTCTGTTTGGTTTGGTTTAGTGCACATTCTCTATCTATCATAATAAGATTAGGTCTCTCCGAGGGAAGCGACGTGGTCAGTGAAAGCTTTTCTCTTCTGTACGGCTTCTGCAGGGCGTGTGTACAGTTTCAAGTCTTTTTACTCTATGTAAATTTAGCATGCCATCAGACTACATTAAAATAAAAGAAGTTAAAATAAAACAAACTGGGGAAAATAATTGGTGAGATCAAGGACGGCGGCTTTGAGTCCGCAGACTTTACTTCAGTCACAAACTCATTAAAGGAGTCATAAAGGGAACTGATGAAAATCATGACCGGTGTCATTACAAGTCCACAGGAGTCTGCTTGCCTTTCTCCTCTGTCAGTGAAAGAATAAAGGCAACTAAATGAATGTTCTCACCAATAATGTTACAAAACCACAGCCCGTCCTTTAAGTAGTAGCTATTCACCTCTGTGTGCAAAGCCTACTAAATTAAACTTCGGGCCAATATTGTTGCGTAACCATTTATGCTCTGTCTTTGTCTTCTCTTGTGTCTGTTTCTGTTATTATCAGGATGACAACTCCATGTTCTTTCAGTTCGGCCCCTCTATCGAGCAGCAGGCTTCTGTCATTCTCAACATCATGGAGGAATACGACTGGTACATCTTCTCCATCGTCACTACCTACTACCCGGGGTACCAGGACTTTGTCACTAAGGTATCAGCATGCACCAGTATCAGTCAAGCACTTTGCTCCCGAGTCCGAGTAATTTGACTTTGAGTATTTGCCAATAACAAGTCCCGATCTGATACTTTGACCAGGATTAAAAAAGTAAAAATAAAGAGAGGGATCCACATTGTTGCTCTATCACAGCACAAAATCTATTTACAGCAGCTTACTGTAGCAGGCCAAAATAATGTAAAAAAAAAAAGAAAGAAGAAGTTATATTTCATATTCAGTATAATTGAAAAATACGATTTCTGTTTTCTGAATTTAAACAAACAAACAAACCCAGAATTAAACAAAAAAACATCTCAATCACCCATTTCATACATATGAGATTCACGTAAGTGCTGTTTAGGTTGAGCGCAATAAATTAAAATAGGAGTGGACTATATATATTTATGGTAAACCCCAAAGCAGGTAAATCTTAAAAGAACAAGCAGGTGGTCACTTAGCTTGATGTAAAAGGCTGGCAGAGCTGTGTTAATGAAGCAGTGACGGGAAGGCAACTCATGCCTTGGCTCCAAGTGCTCCACGGTGGGACGTTTTCATCCACGGATAATGGCTGGTCATATAACGCAATAAATTCAGCCGTCTCGGCTGTGATCTATTTGGCTCTTTTGCCGTCTTTGGGTAAACTTCTATCTGCTTTCAAAGCTTCTTTCAGTGTCGGTTCGCTCAGGTGTTGTATCACGCTGGTAGTGTTAAATGCTGCTCTGTCTTTTCCGCCTCATGAAATTCCCAAATTGCACCCAGTACAAATGGCAGTAGTGCTGCATTCACTGTCCAGTTTGAAATATTTCCAAATCACAGACATTTCTGAAATGCAGTAGAGCCTCCTTTAAGCTCGCTCCATGTTTGTACGTCAGCCAATCAGCTGCCAGCTCAGCTCACTAGCTACTGCTGGATCTGGAGCCCTCGAGACCGGGGCTGGAGCTGCAGCAGGATCAGGGGCCTGCTCCCCCTGCTCCCCCTCAAAGAGGACTCTCCAGCCGATCTTTCAGTTCTTCTGGTAGGAGGGGGCTGCCACCAAGACCTGGGAGCCACCATGACTGGCTGGGGAGGAGCGGCTTGACAGAGACGTCTCTGTGCCTGAATGCTTTTAGGACCTCCTGCAGCCAGGCGAGTTTATGCATATGGAGAGTACTCCTCTACCAACTCTTCACTCCTCCTCAATATACTCAAAGAAGGCCCTATTTCTTCCTGCCGGATCCATTTCTGGCTAGTTCGTTCTCTCACGGGTCAGGGATTGCAGGAGCCAGTTGCAGGAGAATGGCAGTTTGCAAAAACAATAATTTTTACTGAACCAAAAACACTGCAATGAGGCGGAACCCTAAAGACCAAACTCAAGCAACACATCAAAGACAAAGTACTAGAAAATGAACAGAAAATCAAAAACTAGAACGGGACACAGCACGGCAGCGAGGAAGGGAAAGAAAAGGAGGTACAGGTGCAACTGATCCAGCATAGGAAGTAAAAAGGTCAACGCAAACTGAAGACAGACTTTCAAAATAAAACTAACAAATTGAACTAATCAAAACCGAGACAATTTTAAAGAAGATATTGTTTGTTTTAAAGATCGTTTGAACTCTTTACATTCTCTCAAACACGTTCATAATTAAAAAGTGAATTGACTGTACTTGTTTACTTCCTTGTTTGTTTGAGACTATGGTTTGTGTTAAGTTTATATACAGAAACTGTCCAACAGTTGTCATAATCTATTCTGTTTTTCTTTACTCAACTAAGTAAAGAGAAGCACTGCTTTAAGATATGAAGGTCAACCTTTGAATGCATAATGAAATTCAGTTGGAAAAGGCGAACAAACAAATCTCCCTCTCATGCGGACTGACCAAGTAGCTGGCCAGCCATCCTAATTCTTTTCCTCTTCAAAACAAGTAATTAGTCTGATTCCTCTGGATTCAACTTCCAGGGGACCATATCAACAGAAGCAGAAGAAACGGTCAGCGGTTCCAGACAAACTGTGCAAATCAGGCTTCGTTTGGCCAAACGTTGTTTCAAATGAAAGGAAAGGTGCAGCTTGGGCCAAAAAGACACAGGGGCTTCATACTCAACCCGTGGAAATCTGCAGTTTGGCTAAACGAGTGATTTGATTTTGGTTCCGACAGCCGACTCTTTGAAATGTTAGAAAGCTGAATGGATGGCATGTTCTCATTCTGAAGCTCACAAAAAAAAGGGAAAACTGTTGCTACTTGAGGAGGTAAAATGTGAAATATTTAATCTAGTTTTTTTTCTAGTTTTATTATTATTCTATGTGTGTTATTTCTTAATTTAGGCACCATACGGATACTATGTACTTCTTAAAACGTTGCTATTTGTGAAAGACTTTTTAGTTTGATAGGCTTTACTTTTTGAATTGATAGTTTTCAGGGCTACGTTATTGGCGTTACTTAAAAATAGTCAACATCTTTCTTTTATTCTTTTATTGTCTTGTATTCTGTGAGTATATCTATAATAATACAGGTAAAGCACTTCCTTGTAATAATTTACTTTTTCTTCTTCTTCTATTTTCTACCCCACCAAGATCCGTAGCACCATCGAGAACAGCTTTGTGGGCTGGGAACTGGAGGAAGTTCTTCTACTGGATATGTCGGTAGATGACGGCGATTCAAAGATCCAGAACCAGCTGAAGAAGCTCCAGAGCCCCGTCATTCTTCTCTACTGCACAAAAGAAGAGGCCAACACCATCTTTGAGGTGGCCCACTCTGTTGGGATCACCGGCTATGGCTACACATGGATTGTCCCCTCGCTGGTAGCCGGAGACACTGATGTAGTGCCTACCGAGTTTCCAACAGGTAAGAAGTGATTGATTATTGACTAGACAGGTATAGTTATAATTAAAAACATGATTTAAAAAAAGAAGTTTAAAAGTAAGCAATATCAGTACAGAAATAATAATAATATGATTCATTTAACTATATATATATATATATATATATATATATATATATATATATATATATATATATATATATATTCCTTACACGTCTTCCATCATTGCTTCCGACTGATGATGCTGTTTTGTTGAGGTGCTTGATGTGTTTGATCATTTGTCTTTGATAATCAAGTTCTGACCTGGACATTCAGGTTTAAGGCACTAAAATATCAGTAATTGCTCCAGAAAAGTCAAAACAACAAACAATTGCAGCCATTATCTCCTCTCTGGTCCAGTCGACGTCATCTGCGGCATCAATGCTGAAAAATGTGGTTTTTCAAATGTTATAACAAGTCAGCTGCTGGTATTTTTCCCCTCGAGACAAAAACAGAAGTAACCTTTCTCGATGCTAAGTTAGGGGGCTCTCTGCCTCTGCCTCCTCCCACAACACCACTGCATTTCACTCTAACTTTTGAAGGTCAAATGTGGAAGTAAAGTGATGTCTGAGGTGCATTAGCCACCAAACCTTCTCACGCAATCTGTCAGGCAGACCTGCCAGACTGACAAATGTAACACGGCGCAGCATTTGCGGGTGGACGGATGCTTTTAGAAAGGCCATCTCCCAGTGGGGACCAAACTCAGCACTGTTAGGGGTGTTGCCACTGTGCTCAGCAACGGCACTTTTCATCGCGCTGCTTCCCTCGCTGTGACGGAGCCAGCTGTAGTATATGTACACTGGGCATATGAGCCTGATAAGTTATTGGTGTTTGGCCTGTTGATTTACAGCAAAGGGGAGACATTACACGGCTGCCCGTCCTCAGCAGGTTCTGGGGAATGGTTTCCAAGAGGAACCTGAGATCGTTGTTCCGTTCAAGCGCCATAACTCAAACTTTTTACCTCTGCTCCCTTATTGACAACCATGGATGATTTACTTTAAATGGGAGTAAGGAGTATAGTTGTGCAGCGATGAGTGTGTGTGTGTGTGTGTGTGTGTGTGTGTGTGTGTGTGTGTGTGTGTGTGTGTGTGTGTGTGTGTGTGTGTGTGTGTGTGTGTACTTTCTGTGTAAACTCTGAGTTCATTTGTCTGTATAATGTGCGATCGGTTCAGGGTGTAATTTGCATGAGAAAAATAATGGCTGAATATAATCAAAGGGGTTGTGTGTTTGTGCTTTTGTGTGTACCCGAGGCAAGAGTGTTTTTGTCGGTTTGAAGAACCAAACTACTGATGTGTGTCGCTCCCACTCTGTAAAGTTAGACACGTCACCACATCAGTTAAATCACACGTCAACTTTGGTCTTGATTTATGTTGTTGTGGACATGAATGTGTCTACTTTGTGCTCTGTCTTGCTGATCACGGCAGACAAACTGGGCTGGATGGACACAAACAGTCCTCGTTGATGGAAAAGGGAAGTATCAGGACATTCTTTAGGACTAATAGGACTAAAATAACTTATATAGTTGGCCAAATGTGATCTGCTCATGTTTTGTTAATAACATGAACTTCAGCAATGACAGTCCTGCGCAGAGAGTTGCTGAACCTTCATTATGAGTCAGAGTTGTGATGGTAATCACTGAAGGCATCGAAATTCAGCCAATCAACCCACTCTAATCGCTACTTTCAAGCAGAGCATCAGAAAAGGCACGCGACACCTGCAGGGTTGGTCAAGTGCACCAACATGTGAACTAACGCAGGGTGAAGCGACACAGTGTCATAGCGTGCAGCTGATGGTTTGCTTCTCGCGTGCGCTTGGTAAATCCAGCAGTTCAAGGATCAGCAGAGGGTGCAGCCCAGCTGTGGGGCTAATTTGCTCACTAAGTTCACTTAATAATTTGCACCATGTGTAATGAAGCATCTCCAACTCTCAGGAGTGACTCCCCTGATGCTTTACTTAAGTTGTGCCTTGTGGAGCCATTTCTCTATCCACGGTCTTTACATTTGCGTTTTATTCTATGTAATTCTCTTATTTCTGCTTCTTCCAAATCGCTCCCAACTCTTTCCTTCCTTGCGCTTTCTGGATGATTTTTTTTTGTGTCTCTGCTGGTGCTTGCCTGTTTCCTCCCTCCTTACTCACCTCTTCTTTTTCTTCCTTGGCCCTCTCAGCTCTGTACCCCACCCTGACATTATTTTTCTGACTTTGCGCTCCTTGATCAGATTTACACACATCTAACGTAAACAACCAGCCTGAAACCGCTGGCGAAACCCAAGCTGCTTCCAAAAATATCTGCTCTTACGTTCTCCAATCAGATTTCCTAAGTATGGATGCTCCATGTCGACAGAGATTTCCTTATTGTTGGTTTGGGTGAGTTTTTTTTTGTTGTCCTGTTTCTTGTGCATGCTTATATTTGTGGGTAACTGTGACAGCTGGCTTTTAAAGAAACAGAAAAAAGCGCCATTTTGAGTCTTAACATCGCCAGTTGAAATGTCTTTCATTGTGACATTTAAACATGTCTTCAAACAGCCAGGACACACGTAGATTTTCCTGGAAAAGAATCTCCTTCAAAACACAATAAAAGCGGCGTGTGTAAAAAGGAACAAGCGATGTGAGTGAGTGGGGAGGAAGTGTCAACAATGTGTGATTTTTAGATGTGGTCCTGGAGGACCGGAGCTGTCAGTGCTAAGGCCCCGCGAGGAGGGCAGGTTGCCAGGCTGCTTGTCTATTTATGCCCACTGACATGGTAGTGGACTGGCTGACATGTGGTCATACACTGTCAGATAGATGCAGAGCAACTGAAAGACAGAAAGAAAACCTGATTGGAAGACAATGAGACGGCCGACATAATTCATTTAAAAGGATGCTGGACATTTGCTGAACACAGAGGCTCCCTGAAATTTACACATGAGTTAAGACTTTTGGGTTTTTGCCACAGACCACTCCAGAACTGCCTTGTGCGTAGCTCAGACTTTTCTACCTTTAATTATTCTGCATGACAACTCCTAGATTGGCACAGCCCAGATTAAACATTTGTACACTATCCCATCCGTCCCATTCTCAATAAAAAGCTGCATCATTGTTTGTTGCAGGATTTAAACATGGATTTCTATGCATACTGTCCTGCTGTCACTCCTGAAGGGTTTTGTAAACTGTATAATAAAGAATGCATGTTTTGTTACAAACAACTAGCAACAATGACTACATATCTGTTTTAATGTTCATATTTAACAGTGACATATAACATATATAACATATAATCATCAGCACTATTTTACATATCTCAAATGTCCTGAGATAAGAAGATAAGAAGATTGATTTCTGATTTACTGGTAATTATTTTTACATTTTTGGCCCGCGAATGTGTTTGTAATGATGCTGGGAAGCTGTAGCTCTAGCCAGCCTCGCACCTGTCCGAGTGTCCTTGGCTGGGACATTGAACCTAAATATGGCCCTCTGATATGTTCAGAGTGTGTTCAGTGTGGTGTGATTGCAGAAAAATAAAGCACAACACACTGTATGTAACGTGTATAGTGTGTATATAATGAAAAGCACTGATTGAGTTGTGTCACTGGATAGATGATAAACACATTGTAGAACCTACGTAAGTGTAAAACATTTACCCGTTACCATAACTAATGTTCCTGAATTAGAGTCCTTGCTTACAGGGGATAAGAGCAATAATTTAGCACTGACGTGATGAAATTCTGAAACCAGTCCACTAGTAATTTAAAAGAGATAAGCATTATGTACAAGGTAATGTGCACTGTGTGTCATCAATCAGTGGTGACTGGCTCTCCTTCGAACTGGAAGGTCATCCTTTGCCATGTGCAAAATCATCTTTGGGTAGGACTTTGAATTCCAAAGTGCTGCAGTGATGGATATGTGTCAGCTGGAAACAATTTATTTAACCCTAACTGATGCATGAGGCGAGCATTGCTGAAGAAGCATCCTGTGGTTCTGGAAAAGATGTGAAACTGTCCAGTGGCTCTGTTAAGAAATGTCCTATTCATTATTAAAAACTGGTAAAATAGTAGTGAACCATCATCTTCAAGGAAAATCGTGGTTTTAAAAAATGTTCATCTTAATTAGAGATCATTAAAAATGTTCAGTCAGTTGTAACTGAAGAAAGTTAAAGGAGGAACTGCAGCATTTAATAGTGAAAGTACGAGCACTTCTTCTGATGCAGTATAAAGAGGATGTAATGAGTTCTCTTCATACTGTGAAGATGTGCAATCTTGAGAAAACCTTTTATTAGTGAGGTAGATGGGGAGGAAAAGGCTTTAATATGCTATGGAGCATTTGACTTTGGAGTAAAGGAAAATGTTTTGTTGTCTGATGAGTCCAGATGTACCCTGTTCTGGAGTGGTAGGACCATCGTGGTGAGATGGAGTGATGCAGCCAGTGTTTGTGTCTACTGTGCAAGCCTAGAGGGTTGCTTGAGTTGGTCAGGTCTGGACTCACCGGTGTGCCACGAAAACAGGATCAGCTGATTACCTGAACATTTCTCCTTCTTACTCCTTAATGGTCCGAGCATACTCCAAGATGACAATGTCAGGATTCATGGAGGTCCTCTAGTGAAAGGCATCACGAGACTTCATTTTTCACATATGGATTTAACATCACAGGCCTTAACCTCATTAAGGAACTCTTTCAGATGTGCTAGAGAGGGTTTTATGCAGCGAACCAACTGTCCCATGCTCGGTACAAGATCTTCAAGAAAAATGAATGGACCTCTGGATGGAAATGATCCTGGTAGCATTGCATTAATTTCTTATTATTATGCCACAATACTTGCATGCCGTAATCAAAACTAAAGGTAGTCCAGCAGAATATCTGCAGGTTACTTTGTGTCTTTTTGGTCAGTCATAAGAAACACTTAATGCACAATTGGTGAATGGGTGAATTAGAAATCCTCTCTAAACTGCTTTTTTTCTTAAACCCAGATAAGGTTAGGAGGTACTATGTAAGTGATCAGTGACTTTATTACCAGTCATGGCTGTTTAAAAGAGCAATTTCACCAACAAATAAGCACCTATAGGAGACTATCTGTGTTTTAGTTACTTTTACTTTGGATGAATCAGCATCCCAACATTACACTTTTAAAACTTCATTTCTCGGGCCTCTCATGAGACGCATTTGTCCAGCCATATCTGCATAAACAATGGCACTAAAGCCAAAGCTGAAAGATTAAACTCCATCTTACGACTTGGGTGGTCCAAATGCTTGCTTTTAAGAGGTCATGGTAGTGCACCAACAGACATGCTGGCAACTGTCAAATGAATTTTTAAAAGGGCACAGAGAGAGACGGCCAATGAGGCATAGAGATCTACAAATAAATGTTCATAAGCATCTGACATATTGTCAAACACTGGACAGGAGTCAGAGAGACAGGAGCACGGGTCTACATACAACACAAAGGCCAACAGAGACAGACAGTGATTTAGACAGACAGATGGACAAACACAGCAAGGTGATAGAAACCTAGTCAGACAGAATGCAAGTGTTAGTCATCTGCTCTCTGAATCATCACGTAGTATATGCTCTTTCTCCTCTTCTTCTTTTGTCCACCCAGGTCTTCTCTCCGTCTCCTATGATGAGTGGGACTACGGCTTAGAGGCTCGCGTTCGTGACGGTGTGGCCATCATCACTATGGCAACCTCCACCATGATGATGGACCGCGGGCCTCACACCTTGTTGAAATCTGAATGCCACGGAGCTCCAGACAAGAAGACCCCAATCTCAGGCAACCCCAACGAAGTGCTCAGGTAAGGGCTGGCGGAGGGCGTATTCGACCACGTTTTTATCTACATAGAACCGTGATGAAACACGGGACTTGTACATTTTTAGTGCATTTTTTTTAATCATTGCACTTTTAATAAGTGACAGGAAAGTTGGGTTTTTATAACATATTTCAGTGACAGATTGAGATTAAGGACATTCAGCAAGAAAAACTGAAACATCTTCCCTTTTATCTGCAAATTCAACGACACTAGTTTGTAACACAAGCTTTCTGAGGAAACTATTACACTTTATCAAGGTTTTTTGTCAAACTTCACCACTTTCAAATGTAATGGGGTAGTATCTATTTTTGATGCTGCTCCACAATGAAAATTGTGGTAATTTTACAATAAAAGCTCAAAAACGTATGAAATTACCTTTCTTACATTTACATGTGAATAAACAGTCAGTCATCAAAAATGACTCTTATAATACACTTTCAAGGCTTAAAGAAGGTTACAATTCTGCATTTTCCTTTGCAACTTGTAACAAATCTTCATTTTACATAACATGAAAACGTCACAAATGACATGAAGCAGCATCACAAAAAAGGAGATGCTTATCATGAAGCCGGTGCGTTTTTGGACGTGTGGACAAATACTTTTTTGTGAGATTGGGCTGGCAGAGACTTGTTTTTGTGGCCTGTTTTACAAATGTGCACTTTTGCAAAAAATAATCGTAATATGTCTGCTACATATATTACAGAACTCCTTGAGGTATTATTTAGATTTAAATCAATTTTCCCATGAAGCTTTATAATAGCCGTTGGTTGTCTCCACTTGTATGTAAAATAATTATATATATCAATATAAATATATCATCAAAAGATCAACGTTCTCGGCGGGAACAATAATTCTTTTTTTTTGCTGCTGAGGAACAATCTCGCTTTTTGCCCTGCAGAAATTCAGCACAACTGACTCTGCAGTGCAAAACATTCAGCGCTGTGCGGCGTGCAGGTCATGCAGCTGTGGTTTCATTTGTTTAGAGTCTTGTACTTACATTTAGGTATCCAAATTAATGAGGCAATGATTTATGGATGTTAAAATGCTGTAAGGAGCGGCTTCTTAAATGCACATGTTCAGGTGGTCATGCATCAGTGGAGCATCCTGGCACCGATCAGCTCAGTCACAGACGCAGCAGATGTTGGCACAAAAACACACAAACACGCAGAACCACACATGCACCTTCATGCCCTGCATACTGTGATCAACCTCCCTCTGTGATATAAAACCTGACGCTCAAAGTAACCTCCTTTACATGCCCCCTCCACAGGAAAACCCAGCCCACCCCCCCAGTGGTCCGTTTCAGCATCGGGGCCTTTTGAACTGCTCGTGAAGCTTAGCGTTCTGCTGGGCTTTGCTCTGCACACTGCCTAATTGGTCCCAATGGTGTTTAATTTGGTGAACACTATCCCTGGCCTGAGCACCGTGCTCCGGAGCTCCGTACAGCATTGTATTCGGGAGCAGCGTCACTCCTCTGCCACGCTGCATGCCTGCTGAATGTCTGTGGCTGTTTGTTTTTGGTTTCATTAATAGTGAGAAAACACCTTAAGGAAGGTAAGTGTGTGCTGAGGAGACTGTGTCCCTTTTAGCACTTCGGATTGGTTGCTGAAGTGTCATTTTGTGGTTTTGGGATGTGCTGTTTTGAAAAGCAGCTGCATGACGGGAGACACGTGTCATATACTTGAGCACAAATGAAAACACTCATGCTTGTGTGTACAGCATTTATAGACAGTTTTTTTCTGTTGGCGGTTTTCCTGAATTCATCCACAGTTTTACTTTTAATTACAAACAAAACTTCCTCCACAAACGCACATGTACACAGTCATACTTGCGTGGCAGCAGGTGAAAGCAGGACTCTGCAGCAGAAACACATGCTCACCTTTTTTATTTCCTTTTTTATTTTTTCGGGACTGCTACTACATCCTGGAGGCCATGCGGCTTTGTTTTGTGTTCCAGTGTGCTCTTCAGATGTCAGTCCAGCCCTTGTCTGGGGCTCACAAATGCTCTGCATTTGTCTCACCTCCTCCTACTGCTTTGAAATAACAGTGGAGTTCATGGCAGCTGCTCCAGCCCCAGAATATAATTCCCTGGTTCAGTTTGTGCGCCTGACTCTGGTCTGCTGCGCTGCTGCTTTGTTTATCTCAACTCTTTATAGTCCTTTCTGCTGTGTCCTGTCCTGCTCTCTGCTCTGCTTCGCTCCCCTCTAACCCCATCATGTTCGCCTTTAGTCTCTCTTGCCCCACAGTCTTCTCTTTTGTTCTGCCCCGATATTCTTCTGCACATCTGCCCTCCTCTGTTCTGCTTTGAATATTCCACTTTATCCTCTCACACCGCTCCTCTCCTCTTCCTCTGGTGATTTTCCTCTCATCTCCGCTGTTCTGCTCCTCCCCAGCCATTGTCTCTGCTCCAAACCTGCAGTTTTATAATCAATTTAGCTGTGTCGTTGATTAGATCAGTTGCACGCGCTGCTGAGATCCGTCGCCCCTTGCTGCCCTAACTAAATTTGTTTGGTGATAACCTTTGTCTTTGAGTGTTCAATCAAGAGATTAGCAATTGGCCTACAGTCTATACACTAGGAACTAAATGAGCAACTGGTAGCTGTGACACTACCAGTTCTCCCTTTGCTGAAGTGAGATTTAGAAAGATGCTGTTCCAACTTTTTTCTTTTATTTCCTCTTAATTTTTTCCTTGCAACCGCTGAAACAACCTGGAGGAGAGACAACAATTTCATATCTGCGTAATAACTTTCAGAAAGGGCCAGGCCTTTTTCTGAGTCCAGATTTCTTCCTCAGCACCGTTTCCCCAAAAATCAGGGAGAAGAAAATTTGAATCTGTATATAACACTTAGACGAGAAGCCAGTCATCCATTTTAAAGCTTAATGAGAAACTAAATTTTATCGTGACATGCATCCGCTCCTATCCAACCCTGAGCAATGAAAAGAAGTGTGTCACATCTTCGGGATTGCTATCCCAGCTGGATCACACATAATGTATTTTACAAGCTTGTAAATTCAAATCTCTTTAGTCAGTAAGTGATGCTGGGATTATGTAAATCATATCGACTTTAAATTTCTTCCTACTGTTGAATGAATAGCTGTATGTTCATGGACATCTAGCTGACTTGATACATTACATTGATCCCCTCACTATTTTCCTTGTTTAGCCCTTAGTGCTTCACAGAATACCACAAGAGAAGGACGCGTCACTCCACTAAGTAAATTAAGTCCATTGTAGCCGGCACTGTGACATTCCAGCTAATGCCACAGTATGAGGCTGGAAAATGATGATAGCAGAAAGGAGAGGAAGAAATCATAGCCCAGTGACTGAAAGACAGTCAGGAAGACCTATGGTGAGCTCCACACAACTGTGTGAGCGTCAGCGACCCTGACCTTGCCAAGCGTGGACAGGGTCCAGATGAAAGTTGGAAAGGTGTCAAGTCCCTTTAAACTCTGTGGTTGTTTCTGAACTTCTGTGGCTTTGGTAAGGTTTTCAGAAGAGCATGTGTGTGGTTTTCATGTGGGTGCAGGACTCTCAGCGTCTTGACCCTGTGAACCGACGGGATCCAACGGACCCCTCATCCGCAGACGTGTGTCCGTGTGTCCGTGTGTGTGTGTGTGTGTGTGTGTGTGTGTGTGTGTGTGTGAGCGTGTGTGTGTGTTGTCTTTGGTAAAAACATTTCCTTAACCTTGTTGGAAATCATCACGAGAGAAGTCAAACTACATTCATAACAAGCTGCTGCTTTCCCTCCTCATTTACTCCAATCACAGCTGTTGATTTATAAAGACGCTCAGTGTTTCTCGTGCTAAAGAAGATAATAAAGAGAACACTGATTCTTCTATCTTTACCATTTTGGAGAAATGAACTGTCTCCCACGGTTGCCACTTTGAAACTTCCTGGTCATTTCACTCCGCTAGAAACCTGCCAAACCAACAAAGACTAAAAAGCTCTTGCATTGTCTTCTTTTTCTTCCATCTTCATTACCTTTATTTTCCATTTCATTAGCCTTTTCTCCTCTGAATTTTTTTTTGCTACGTCTTTGTCACTTAAATTCCCTAATTTTTCACGTTTATGGAGTTTTTGCCTGGTTTCAGAACTCCATTATTTGCATAACTTTCTCTGCACTTTGTTTCCTTCCTTTGCTTATTTCATTCAACATTAGTTTTGTGAATATTTGTATTTGCTTTGCAGTACATACATTTGGTTTTTAAGGCTTTTCAGGGTTTCAGTTTAAAATACATTTTCTATCAAAATAAAATAATAAAATAAAATGTATTGGGTATATATATATATATATATATATATATATTTAATAACCACAAAGTAGCAAATCCAATGAGTTAAAAAGCTTCTATTTTGAATAAATCTCTCTGTAATCATTAAAAACATATCTATTGTGCAATTTGACAGAGATTTTCTTTTTACCCGTTAAGCAATATTTCTTTATTTCTTTATACAAACTGTAAAAGTCCCATTGTTTTGTGTGCACGTGCATACACTGCATACACGTGCACACAAAACCAATTCACGCGTTGTCTCCCATTCACACTTTGCACCCCAAGTGTGCATGCAGCAAACCCACAATATGTTTCCCTGCCTCCACAGCACAATGCCATATGGGTTGTGTTACCATTATTCATATAGCTTCATCCTACACAAATCCAATATTACAGTAATTGCTAAGGAGTGTAATTCATGACTAATTAATGTCGGGGTTAATTTATTAAAACTGACTTATCAATATTTCACGCATCTCCTCCATTATTCACACCAGAACATGCGCTAAAACATATCTGTGTCAGGCCACGGAGCGAGCATGTTTGTCTGTGTAGGGCGCTCGGGTTTGCCGAAGCGTTCACGGAGTTCTGCTTCCATAAAAGCAGACACAATAGATACACTAAACACTCTTAAATGTTTCAGGAGTATGTCAGGCAGTTAGTGAGGGGGTAAATGTTGCTACGGAGTGGATGAAGAGTGCCACTGCATGTGTCGGACTGCGGTCAGTGTCACTGGCTTTTGTTCGCCAGGTGGAGACAGCTGCTGCTGCTGCTGCTGCTGCTGCTGGTGGTGTTTGAATTTAAATATGCCGTCTGTACTGTACCACTGAGACCCTCTCCTCCAACCTAAACATGACAGAGTCCCACAATGTGGGCGTTTCGTGGGTGTTAGAAGGAGAGCGAAACGAGCGAAGGTGACTGACTGTCATCCGGTTTTAATTTTTGTTTTTAATTAGCACAAATGCTGAGCAGCACAGTTTGAGGATGTGGAGGTATGCATGTGTCCAATTTTATTGGTGGTGATACAGGAAGGTCACAGCAGGTGACCGAATGGAGCGAGGGCATGCTCTGCTGTAAGCACGGCACTAACCCTGTGTCGGGAGGCGAGGGAAGAGTCTGTTGCAGCGTGGCGCGCCCCATCCCCTCCCTCTTTTTCACTGAATCCCACCTCTCTCTCACCGCCTCCCTTTCTCTCTCTGTCTCTGTCTCTTTCCCACCCTCTGCGAGATTACCGTTGCCATAGTAACGCGGCACACTGGCTCGCGAATCACAGCGGTTGTGGCTGCCATGGCAACTCACTTATGCTTGTGTTTCGCTGCTGTCAGTGTTTATGCAATGTTCTTGGTCTCTCTCTCTCTCTCTCTCTCTCTCCCTCTCTCTCTCTCTCTCACACACACACACACACACACACACACACACACACACACACACACACACACACACACACACACACACACACAGACACACACACACACACACCTAGGCCCTGAACTGTACAATAGCGTTGCACAGTGAAGATTAAAGGAGCCACAACGTCAAGTCAATTTGTGTAAATGGCTCATGATTTATACAGCAGATTCTATGCACTTTGTATCAATGCCAAGACTCTACAGGATGCCGCTGTTTGCTGGACCCATGAGACGGTATGATGCTGGAGGATTCTGATCCTCGCAGTCCACTGAAAATATCAATATTTAATACAGGAAATAGAATACAGGAGCTGGCATTAGAGTAATTGCTGGATTAGATAGATAGATAGATAGATAGATAGATAGATAGATAGATAGATAGATAGATAGATAGATAGATAGATAGATAGATAGATAGATAGATAGATAGATAGATAGATAGATAGATAGATAGATAGATAGATAGATAGATAGATAGATAGATAGATAGATAGATAGATAGATAGATAGATAGATAGATAGATAGATAGATAGATAGATAGATAGATAGATAGATAGATAGATAGATAGATAGATAGATAGATAGATAGATAGATAGATAGATAGATAGTCACTAGTTTATACATCTACATATATGTGCTATGCATGGTTTTGAGGCACTGTTTCCATGGAAACATGTTCAGAGAGGGAGGGAGAGCAGAGGGTACGGTTTGAAAGAGTTAAGAGAGTGTATGAGAGCGATGATCTTACCTGACATAAACATATGTATTTTCTTGTACGTACGCTCGCACACTCCCACGCGCACCAGTCATAATCACCGTAAGAGAGAGAGAAAAAGAAACAGTCCAAAGCTGCGTGGCATTTCATTAAAGAAGTGAAATTATTTCACTTGACAAAAAGAACATGGTTTTAGCAGAACGGAGGAGCACAGATGGAGGACACAGACCTAAAAATCCACACAGGTCAATGAAACAACTGCATCGCGCCTGTCTGTCCTCACTCCGCTCTGTAAACGTTATTGTATTTAGGTGGTTAATCAGCTTCAAAATGAAAAAAAAGTAATGTGAATTTTTTTTTATATCTAGGTAACATATGTAGATTTTCTTTAATTAAATCACTACTTTGATCCATAAATATCTATCAAGCAAGAAGACAGAAGGCACTTCATTTAGTTAAATACTGGAAACAGGCTGAAGTAGCCTGGATTTGTGTAACAAAGCTATAAAATCTACCTTTCAGTGATTTTAAAGCTTGTTAACTAGTTATTTATTGTGTTTTTTATGGGTTGGGGGGAAGGGGGATTCATTAAATCTTGTTTGGAATAAGTTATTTCCAGAAATCCCAAGTGGTTGCCCAATTAGAAATCCCAAATATGTAATTCACTTGCACTTGACCTTATATAAAATATCTAAATTATTCAAGTTTTTATAGAGATGAAACAAGTCATGCAATTTAATTGTTTGTTACCCTTGGACAGCGCTATACAAGGTGTTTCCACTTATCTCCACTTTTTGAATGACTCAGCTTGTTCTCACAGAAAAATACAGTCTTACGACCCTCTTGGTGGTTTTCAATGTCCAAAGTATTAAAATGAGTCTTAACTGGAGTCCACCCATCCTACCATAAGTGTGGACTGTTGGTTGTTAAAAGGTCTCACTCAGCAAGAAGCAGGTGTTGACCAACGCCTTACACGCTGGAAGTCCAGAGCCGGTGAAGCAGAAAGGCCAATTCCTCAAAGCTAAGTTTTATAAACAAACACAAGAACACATGTTAAACGTCAGGCGGGAAAACTGTACGCAAGGAACATGGACAGTCTGGCAAAGAATGACTGAAAAACAGTGTGTTCCAGGTTACTGAATGACTAATAACAGGTGTGTGGTGGTGGGAGGATGAAATCCAGAGTAACTAACGAGCAGATTCCATGACAACCATCCCCAAAACCATCATGTCTGGGAAACTGAGACATTCAATGTGAATAGATGGAATATTTGGGACTGTGTGTAACATGTAAATAAAAAGAAAATACAACAAATCTTATAAATACACATTTTAATAATAATAGAAGAAGGAAAACACGTCAAATATTTATACTAGGGAACTGCACAATCTTAAGGGGGAAAAATGGATTTTTGAATTCGATGGCAGCAAGACATCTCAACAAAGTTAGGCGGGGGAGTGGTGCTTATCACTGTGGAGCATCCTCTCTTCTTTTAACGACAGTTCGTATCCAGCTGGGAACCAAAGAGACCAGAGAGCAGAGGACTTTTGTCCACTTCTGCATCATATCAGATTTAGATTGATTGATGTTTTCAGTTGGTTGAAGATCTGGCAGGACAGTTCAGCATGCAGACTCTTCAGCTAAGAACCCATCTTTGGTGAGGGATGTAGAATGTCTTGTTAAAAAACACACATCCTTAAAAAGATGTTGCTGCACTAGAGCACTACAATATCAAAGATGGATGTTTGAATCTAAGCGCTGATAACAAGCTAGTGATTCACCTCGTCTTTGGTTTGGAGGAGACAGCATCCATGTTTCAGGACAGATTTCAGTTAACCTGACCACATGACTGTTTTCCAGTTTGACTCAATCCTTTTTAAATGAGCTTTGCAACAGCATCATGTTCCCAAAAACTGGTTTTTGACCCTGCGCACAGGGATTTCTTCATGCTCACTGTATCGTTTCATGATACTAAGCACTGTAGATGATGAGTATTTAGTCTTAGGTAATTTAATTTGACAATATATGTTTCACAGTTTTTGATTTAAGAACATCTGCCTTCCTCTGAGAGACCCTGCCCTTCTCTAAGATGCTCTTTTTGTACCCAGTCATGCCACTGACCTGCTGTCAGTTAACCTGTTTAAGATGTTCCTCCAGGAGTTTCTTCAGAGGACCGTTCACTGTTTAGCCTTTTTGTTCCTCATGTCCCAACTTTTTGGGGGAGTGTTTCTGCCATCAAACTGTAAATGAACCAATCTTTTCATGAAATTAAAGTGTCCATTTTCTTACATTTGATGTTTTCTGTTGTTTAATCTTTTTTTCAAATCTGGATTTCGTGGGATTAAAGTTGGTTTTTGCTTTTGTTTGTATTTTGTAGTGGATTTTGGGTTGTTGAATAAAGAAGACATATGTGACTGTCAGTGGCTTTCTCAGGAAACGCTACACTTGCATCTCAATCAGTCGGTTTCTCTGTCCCTCCTCTCGCTTCTCACCTCTGCAGGTACCTGATGAATGTGACGTTCGAGGGGCGTAATCTGTCGTTCAGCGAGGACGGATACCAGATGCACCCCAAGCTTGTTATTATTCTGCTCAACAAAGAGAGACAGTGGGACAGGGTGAGAGCCTGTGCATGCATGTGCTTCCGTGTTTGCAACTACTTCTGATGGAAAAAGGTTCAAAGGCAACAACATCACATCATCTGTGTCTGCCTTTTTTCTTCTAGAAGATTCAAGCCTAGTTTTGTTCTAGTCTTTGCAGTAAAATAATAGGAAAACTGACAGTGAGTTCTGTTTTTAGTAAGTGACGTATGTTTCCGTCTGGATCTTCTATCAGCTGATTTTTACTTTTTCGGCATTTTAAGCCTGATAAGCTTACAGGCGCTTCTGTGATTAGATATTATCAACGTGGTGAAGGTGCCTTTGAGTGATACAATTCAGCAAAAGCTTCAAAGTGCTGATGTACAAAGATTGATACTCTGCAGCCATTTTCATTTAAAAACCTGGTAAACAGTTTCATGCAACTTATTTATGTATTTTAACAAAATCAACCTTGTCTTTTGTTTTTACTGCGGTGCAATTCCGCTGTTATTAATGTTAACATTTCTAGAAGAAATGTTAAAATGCCTTGTGAGAACCAACATGTGACATCAGATTATCAGTGTGGTACTGTTTTATATATTTAAGTATCAAGTCTGAGTTGAGACTGAAAGTATGAATGTTGAGACTGTATGCTGTGCATACAGTTTCAGAGCAAAACGATGTGATTTGTGAGTCCTTTTGAATAGATTAAAATAGGCATGCATAATGCAGGTGCGTTATACTTTGCAATAAGAAAAGTCTCCTATCATGACTAGTGAATTATAATATTCATAACTGTGTTTTCATCTGTGTACAGTCACATGAAGGTTTATGACTTTAAAGATGAACCTTTTTGTTTTCCTGCATCAGTATCAGCCTTTCCTATATTTTTTACTGCAATCTGCTGAGCCTTTAGTTTAGTTCTTCGTTCAGTTCGCTTCATTTGCAGTTAAGCAGCGCACTTGAACTGTTAACATACCGATGATGGTCCATTAGTTATGACAAACCGGAACAAAGCATCATCCGACTGCTCTACCCTCCGTACCACAACTGAAAATCCTGCCTCTAAAAGGAAGTCAACCAGATGTTTACGGTCAAGACTTCATCTTTTGCCTTATAAAAAAAAAAGATGATGAAATATAAAAAAGAAAAGTAAAAAAACTCCTGCATTGCTTCCTATATTCATCCCCATTTGCTAAGCTGCCTTCTTCCAACATCAAACAGACTGTAGTTATCATATAAATTAATAATCTCGCAAAACTGTAATAAACCATTGTTTCTGGACGGAAGCCAAGTTGTAAGTGTTTTTGGCACAGGAATCCTTACCAAAACATCTGTATAGCAGCTTATGGAAGCTCGGGAACTTTACATAGCAAGAACAAGATTTCCTAGCTTTGGCACTTAATCTGTTTGTTTACATGGAGGCTCGGTCACACAGGACGGGGTGAGTGCGGTATTTCCGGCGTGGAGGTTTCATGATCTCGCGGTGCCCGCCTGGATTATCTCTGCATACTCCATCTTTCTTCCACGGTAAAAAGACATGCAGGTGAAGTTAATTGCTGACTTCAGGTTGCCTGTAGGAGTGAGTATGTACACAAATGACTGCCTGTCTCTGCCACGAGCCCGCTGATTGATTGACAGCGTGTCCGGGCTGTCTCCCACCTCCTGAGTTAGATCACCAGTAACTTCAGTCCCCGCGTAACCCTCAAGAATAAGCAGCTATAGATGCTGAATGAAGAGATTAAGTTCAGACTATAAATCTGGCAGAGAAACGTGCACAGTTCAAGCACAACACTGTCCTAAAGAGTGATAGTTTTAGCTACCATGAATATATAACTAAACGAGGAAAAATGCAAACTTAAGTCAAATTTTATCTGAACACACTGAGTCAGCTTTCTTTAAATGGATCCAGCTTTGGAGATAGATTGTGCAGCGCACAAGATAAATAGTTAAAAGGTGTGCAAGGAGATGGTGGTAAAGTGTGTATTTAAAACATTAATCCAAAGTCACAGTCTGTACCAACAACCCTAAATAACCTGACGCGGCCCGCCACGCGCCAAATCTCCAGCATGCAGCTGTGTTTCCTGATGCTCCCCCGCCATCGTATCTTTGTCCTGCAGTCTGACTCCTCTGACTCCCCTATTCTTTATTCTCAGGATTTCTCTCTTTCTTCTGCCTTTCTAATCTATATTCTGTCCTCTGATGAGAAAACAAGGTGAGTTGCTCCCCTCTTGCCTCCCTGCTCTCTCTCCTTCCTCCCTGATTCTCCCCTCTGCAGCCTGCGCCGTCCTCTTCCTTCTCCACCTCCTGATCTCGCTCCCTCATGCTCCCTCACTCATGTTTAATTCTTAGCTTGGGTTCCAGCTGAACCACTTTTCTTGGATCCTAATGAGTTTCGGCTCCTACAATCATCCTTCCACTCACTACACCTTTGAAGTAGTGTGAAGACTCTGGTAGTGTCCAGTTCCGCTTATTCCCCTCTGGGCTGATTTCAAACTCTCTCAATTTCTGCTCTCTACATCACTGAGTTTCTCGTTCACTCATTTTTGTCCAAAAAGGCTGATTCGTGCTCCAGGGATGCACAGCCTCAGCGTGTCCAGTCCAGACTGCTTTGCCAAGTTTGTGCTCCCTGGAGTGCAGTCTGTTTGAACACATTTGCATATTTAATGAGTGTGCAAACCTGACTTTTCATAGCCACAACACAGCTCTATGTCCTGTTCCAGCACCTATATACTGTGTGCAATAAACTGATGATCTATTTCCACTCCCACTGCCACTCAAGGTGCAAGTTTGGCTGTGTACGAAGTGGCAACAAGGGGAAATTGACTAATTGGTGATGCTTGTTCAGTGGAGTAGAGCCATAGGAGCTGGAGGGCCCTCCAGACATACAGCTGGACACTCCTTGACCGAAGAACCAGCATTTTGCATGCAAATGAGCTTCATCTCTGCTTTTCTTCCTCAGTTACACAGACACTTGCTTAGCCCTTACTTTAACTTTATATTCCCCCCCTTTCTCTCTGCAGAGTTTCTGTTTTCATATCTCATTTTCTATTAATCTCTCCATCAACCATTCTGTCCCTGTATGTCTCTACCTTTCGGCCTCTCCTCTCCTCTCCTCTCTTCATGATCTGAATTCTGCTCTTTCCTCTTTATCAGCTCCGTCCTTCAGGTTAACCTTGCTCTCATTCTCTACTCTGGGTCCCAGTACTCTTCTCTGCACTGCATGCTGGGAGCTTGTATGAGTGTGTGGAGCTGATGAGTGGTGCTCGGGACATTTTTTTGAGTCGGTTCATTTTTAAATACACATTTCTCAAACGCAAAGGAAAGAATTGTTTATATTCGTTACTTGTGAAAAGAGGTTTTCAAACTCACTGCGCCCATGGCATCCCTACCTGCTGACGCTTTGCCTCTCAAATCTATCAGACACGGGGCATTGATCATCCCTAAACAACCTGGTTGAGAAGGCGCTCACCTGCTTTGGAAAGTGTACCGGTGAATTTAAGACTGTATGCGTAATGATATTGAAACACGTCCTGTCACTGCAGCGGCAGGTGTTAGTGTATTTATACGATCCATCACGTGGTGACATGCCACCTCCTGATTGCAAAATCATAAACTATAGTTGAAGCAATGATGATATCTCCTTCTTGTAACTGGTTCACTCTCAATCAGTGGGGGGATGGTGAAAATACAGTGAGGGATGGTAACTGAAGAAAAAACGCAGACATGTGGTTCCTAAAAAAACAAATTAAAAAAAAAAAACCCACAAATCTTAGATGTTAATAAGACAGATCTAGAGATGAGTTGGAGAGGACGTCTATTTTTAAGTCATGCAGGTGCAGTCATTGTCTAATTTGGTAACTGAAAAAGACCTCACTGATGTCTGGAGGACGTTTAACCCAACAGTCAGTCAGTAAAAATGAATTAAATTAACAATCAGGTCAAAAAGGTGTTTTTTAACATAATGAATAGGTCTACAATATCATTTAATGGTTCACCTAATGCAGTAAGTTAGACGCCTGTCTTCTAGTACACCCCCACAGTATCCATGGTGGGATTTTAACATTTGTCTTATTCACAATTTAGAGTTCAGCAAATCTTTTTCTATTCTCTGGAGCCATTAGAGATTATTGAAATGGCACTTTGAAACATTAGCAGCCTCCATCAATAATGCAGCAAACATGTAACGGTTTTGGACAGAAATCCTGCTCAAGAACCTTAGATGGAGGTTTATTTTCTGAAGGACAGAAACAAAAGTGGATATATAAGTGATCAAATATAATAATATAATATATGGATGAATAACAAAACAAACTGGGCGGAGAGGAGGAATGTTTTACAGCTTAGATCTACCTTCTCATCTATGAAGCATGTGGATGCTCAAACTTTATGTCATTTGGAGAAAAACGTCAGATATCACAACTTTATGTCACACCTCAAGCTTCCTGGTGGGACCAACAACCACTCTGGCAAAGATGAGGACGATGGTTAAACAAGGAACTATTCAGTGCTGAGTGCTGTGACAGTTTCTGTTCCGTCTGTAAGTGATGCTCTTTGTTCGGATTTTTACAGGACCGACTGTCCTAAGAAAGGCCAGAGCACCTGCCTTTGTCTTGTCCCGTTTGTTTGGGTCACCTGTTCTGTGTACTGATTTGGCATAGGTTTTACATTGCACGCATCTCCGCTGTGAGTGGCTGGGCAGTTGGACGATGTTGGGTTCAGTGTGCTGCCCAGGGACACTTTGGCCCATGATTGGGTCGGGAACTGATCCGGCAACTCTCCAGAATGGACATCTGCAGACTCTAATCACTAGACTGGAGTAAAAAAAGGAACTTTTTAAAAATGATTAAAGACTTTTTAGACCCAGCAGGATTCCTTTGACATGCACAAGGACTTCTTTGATTCTGCTTCTAAAGAAAGAAGATATGGGACAATTTAAAAACCACAGATGGTTTGAGCCTTTTTAAAAGGAAACAAAATCATCCTCAATGCTTTTCAGACAGACTTAAGTCGTTTAAGGATTCCCTTTCTTAGATGACTAAACCCTTCTGTGTACTGTGAGTGTACATTTATGGGCGGTTTATTTTGATTCGACCTTTTTAAGTTAAGTGAAACATCTTATTTCAAGAAAAACACATCTAAAAAAAAAAGTTGTGATATTGCATCAAAAGTCTGCACAAGAAAAAGCTGGAGGAGGATCCTGCAATTAATCTATTCGAAAGACGAGCATTATTGTACAATGGAAACTGCTGCACCACGATTCTTCTATCTATAAAAGCAGGTTAAAGCTCCATCATGTAAAAAACAAACAAACAAAAAAACAACACCTACGTGAGAGTTCAGATACGTTGTCATCTTCTATGAGCCGAAGCTGTTTTAAAAGACGGCATAATGGCAATGCAGTCCAGACTTTTCTTCAAATGAAAGCATTTGACTTTTGTTAAAAGAAGAGTGGGATACTAAACAGCAGTAAACATTGTTCAATTCCAGATGAAAATTAAGTCAAATTAAATAAAAGAGATAAATCTGGTTTGGACTTTAACATTGAAGAGGACTTTTTGTCACATAATCCACTTACTGAGTCCAGGATGCTCAGGTCTTCAATGTGCAAAGGACACTTGTAGCATTAAATTACAAAACCCAGCAGGGTTGATGAGGGAGGGCGGTGGAAAACTGCTGCTGTTCTCAGCTATAAAACAGGTGTTAAGCCTCTGCGTCACCTGCAGACTTTATTAGAACAGAGTTTCCTTCGTTGTCAATCACAGAGGGAGAAGGTCAAAGAAGGTGGAAGTCCTCTCTGTTTTCAAACCGGCCTAAAAGCCTTTTACGGTGTGGGTGTAAAGGTTCCAGTTGGTGTCAGAGAGTCGAGGTGGCCGGGAGTGCTCACGTACACCACACGTGTCCTGAGGCAGCTGGATGTTCTTGTAAAAACCTCCCATTAAGAGACAGTGCAGATCTCCAGCGTACGTGGTTCATGGAGCCGTGGAGACGAGCAGACACTTGGCAAACAAAGACACAAGAGTCGCCACGTTCCGACAAGCCGAAGAGACTGTACGGCGCTGGTGACAGTTCCAGGCTGCACAGCAGTGTCTTTCTTTTCTCTTCTCATTTACGTTCTGCCATATTGTTTGTGACCGTATTGTGTTTTATTGGCAGATGGACAAAGTAGCTCATCACAGTTCAGTGCAAAAAACTGAAAATGGCTTTAAAACCTGAATTAGATACAGATTGTTTTTACTTAAAATGTGTTCTTTGGGTCATGACATCTCTCAGTAATGCTGCAGTTATTTTTATAGACTAAAGTCTAAAGTGACACATAATCTGATTTTGTTTTTCACTTTGATTTCTGCCACTTTGATTTTTTTTTTGTTACATCTGGTGTTTCCAGACTCAGTTGCAAAAATACATGAAGTAAAAAGATTGTTCCTTTAATTACAGCAGAGGGAATATAAATAAAAACCTGGAGGGATAGGGTAAAAAAAACAACAACAAAAAACAAAAAAACCCAGATATCATAAAATAAAGGATTTCTATATTAGATTGTGTAATGTTTTAAAGGCCATCTAAGTTTTTCTGCATGTCTCTGCAGGTGGGTAAATGGGAGAATGGTTCCCTCTCCATGAAGTACCATGTGTGGCCCCGCTATGAACTGTATGGGGGGGCGGCAACCAGAGAGGATGATCACCTGTCCATTGTGACGTTGGAGGAGGCGCCGTTCGTTATTGTGGAAGACGTGGATCCTCTTAGCGGGACCTGCATGAGGAACACCGTACCCTGCCGGAAACAGATCAAAACATTGTGAGACTCAAATCTGTACATAAATCATGCTGGAAACACAAAGGTGAAGGTTTAAAAAATGCAGGACAACATGAGCGCAACTTTCACTTTAAAATTCAACTCTTCACCAGATCGATAGAAACCGATACCTCGTATTGGCCCATCTGGTACAGCAGCTCACAGATTCACCCACTGAAGCACTGACAGACGCAGAAAAACAAAGAAAAGTCGGGAACCTTAGTAAACTTGGCTTTTCCAGCTTTACAATGCTGGAGGCAAAAATCCCATCTTGCTTCAACACTGTGGGAATAGCATTGGGAGAAACGTTAAATCACATTCCCAATGAGCAGCAAATATCAGTTCGGCAGATGTGTGTTAAGAACAAAATAATTACTCACCTTTCCGTCACTGCAGGAATCAGACAAAGGAGTCTGGGATCTACATCAAGCGTTGCTGTAAAGGCTTCTGCATTGATATCCTGAAGAAGATTGCCAAGTCAGTCAAATTTACATATGACCTTTACCTGGTCACTAATGGAAAACACGGCAAGAAAGTCAATGGAACCTGGAACGGCATGGTGGGAGAGGTGAGGCCATCATGTGTGCTTGTGTTTGTCCGTCTGTGCCTCTTAGTAATATTTTTGCAGCCCACTTCGCTCCGTCATTATTGTTTACTGACCATGCTGTATACCGGATTTCCATGAACAATGTTTAGTCAGTGCAAATGTGCCGAGCTCCACGGGTCAACAAATGGACTGTTTGTGTCTCTCAAAGTCATGCATGTGTAAATCATTCAGCAGCATCGTTTGTGATTTGTTGGCAAAGCCCACAAACGAAGGTGGCGCTTAAGTCACACTTTGTAGCCATGCTTGATCTTTTTGCTGTGTAAAAGGTGCAAGGTGTTAAGGATTTGAGCAGCCGGAGAGTTGGCATCAGTTGTAGGAAGAAACCGGGATATTTGGCATCATGACAGATAAGGGTTGGAGAGTGTCTGTGAAATGTTTGAGGTCTGAGTGAAAGTTCAAATGCAAAAAGAAAGAAAAAAACAATACCAAATAGACTTTGGCGCAGAGAAGTGTTGGTGCAGGAGTGTCTGCAAATGACAAGAACCGATGCAGAAATAAACATATTTAAATTGCAGGTGTTATTATGACACTCAATTGTAATAGATCTTCGTACTAATACTGTATCAATATTTACATATGTTCATATCAGACAGCAATTAGGCTCGTGTTCACTTTGTAAATGTGACACATAATTGCCAGAGGTGAGCGCATGTGAATTCTTATTTAAAATTGATCCAATCCCTTAACGCTTTTTCCAAACAACCTGGAAAAAAAGAACATCACAGCAAATAAAGGCAATAAAGTCATATTTGAGCTTGCTTTTACTTCCCTGTCTGTGTTGAAAAATCTGATTATTTGATGGTTTAAAAAAAAGGTTAAAAATGACTGAAAACATGTTAAAAACAATATTTACACATATAAAAATCAGAGTTGTTGGATGATCATTTCAAATTCCACATATTGAAATTTGTTAAGATAACTGATCTAATTTAAATTCAGTTCAGTTCATTTATGTGTTGCCAAGTCGCCTTAAGACACTGAAGACAGAAGTGAAACAGGTTCAGAGCCGTCCAGTTAAATTTAGTCCAATTACGGTGTCAACTATAATAAAAGTTATATTCCAAGACAGGGAAACAAATATTTTTGAAAAACTTTTCTTATTTTGCCAAATGCTTATTTGAAATGATAAAATTGAACTTTTCTGGTAACTCAGTGCTAAGCTGTAGCACAAAGCAGGTTAAACCCTTCAGAGACCAGATCCCAGATCAATGTGGAATTCCTGCCGAGGTGCGGATGAACAAAACGTTCCCAAACGTACCATCTGTGTTCACACTCTGGACTCCGGTAACTCTATTATCTTCTTAGGAGTTTTTGTCTTGGGGTCAGATAGGTTAAGCAGCTTTCCCGGCGTTCCCAGCTCTCAGCTGCAGCGGTTCACGTCAGGCTTTCAGGTCGTTACTCTCAACTTGCACTAGTTTCTTTTGCTTTAACCTGTAATGGCTTTTGGTGGCGGATTTCTGTCTTGTTAACAAGAGAAGCGATGAACGGGTGAATAATCGGACCTCCCCTAAAGGTCAGAAACATGCTGAGTGCCTCTTTTCATAAGAGCCGCGGGTAACCTTGAGAAGTCACAGACGAGATGACGTGTCCCTTCATTCCTTCGCCATGAAACTTTTGCCATTTAATTTACATTAGAGCGACCCATTTCGGTTCTTACATAAAAGCATTACAGCCGTTCTGTCAGTGTCTGAATGTGGCCATCCGTAATAAACGATCACCCCGGACTGAAAACTAAGTAACGCGGCTTGTCCTTCTCACCTCCACGTCTACTTCTCTCACGCGCAGTGACACAAACAGACGAGGGATGCATATGCATGAATGATTGTAGCGCACATGCGTTCACGTGGACGCATTGGAGCCCAGACACGTCCATGTGCAATCACAGAAGAAGCTCTTGCGAGGTATTTCTTCTCACGCACACTTCCCCGTGGTGTTGGCATGCTGCACTTCCCAGAGCTGACCTGTGTCCTTCTCCAGTTGGACGACTGCCAGAACTCCTGTATAACTCAAACTGTTAATGCACCGATATCTGCACTGACACACTGAACGCTTGCAGAGATCACTGAGTGCTTTTACACAATGCGTCACATTTTGCAAAGACAAAAGATCAAAGAGAAAATCAATGCGTGCTCAGATAAGCACTACACTTTGTCCTGACTGTGTCAGATTTCATAGGCTGCATTTACTTGCACTGCTCCTTCTACATGTAATCTAAAATATTAGATGCAATATACTTGATTACTTGAATTCGGCCTCACTAGGAGACTCACATAAATGCACTGGCACACACACACACACATATATTCACCAGCCGAGACACAGAAACGCACGGAACCAAGCGCGGATCCTCGCTCACTCATTCTCAATAACACCCACATGGGTCACTTTCATAACACGGAAAGAACAAGTCGTAGGAGGGAGATGGAGAGACAATGGAGAGAGGGGAAGTGAGTATACTGCTGGAAGCGCTCTTTCTCTCCCCCAGGGAGATGTTTGCACATTCACACACACACACAAGTGATCATGCAGACCCGTTCTTGTATGCCGACAGATATGATTGAAAAGTTATAAATGTGCACATGCACATACAAAGATTTGCAAGCTGGCAGATAATTTGCAAAGCAGATGTGTAGTATTCAGCCGGCTTGTAAGGTCCACTTCACACGTAGGGGATAAAGGTTAGGTGACGTCTTGTCCTGTTTGTTTTTTTTTTTCATTTTACGATTAAATCATATCTGCACACACACACACACACACACACACACACACACACACACACACACACGCGCGCGCGCACACTGCAGCAGTAGAGCTTCACCTCACACAGCCACACATTGCTTATTAACTCACAGAGACAGTCTCATCCCATCTCATCCCGGTGCTTTGAGGCTGTAAAATTTTGGGGCTAAATATACTACCTGTGCAGAGTTACTGAGGGGAGGGAGGCAGGTAGAGGAAGGCATTGGGCCGGCTATTTCAAGCAGCCATGACCCACTGTGGTAACCCACTTTCTTCCACCCTCCTTCTGTCTTTCTCCCTCTTTTTGTCCCCTGGCGAGCATCACGAGTGTCCACTGCAAGAGCTGTGTGAGGAAAGTGTGCTGGCCTCCCGTCTCCACCCGCCGTGCTTTATCTTTGTCTCCTCTCCTTGCCTCACTTTGCTTATTTCATTGCTTTCTCTACCTTTTTAAAAGAAATATCCACTTTGTGTTAACATGTCCCATTTGCTGTTATATCAAATTTGATCTCCTTCACTCTTGTAAATTCGTTTTGACAGCTAACAGAGACGGTGCCTTAATAGGCTCTTGTACGCCGTTTATGGTGTGAACTGTCATGGCACTACATGTTTTTTCCTTATACGTTTTTGCACTGGTCTTACAAGAGTTTGATGCTTAAACCTAGTCACCCATGACATATTAGGTGGTTGAAAATGTTTCTCTAAAAGGCTCTGTCACATTTATTCATTCATTCACCCAGTGAACACATACATATATATATATATATATATATATATATATATATATATATATATATATATATATATATATATATATATATATATATGTATGTATGTATACACACAATAGATGCTCTTTTCTTCTCTGTTTTCCACGTTGTGCCCAGGTGGTGTTAAAAAACGCCCACATGGCTGTTGGATCACTTACCATCAATGAGGAGCGGTCTGAAGTCATTGACTTTTCCGTTCCCTTCATCGAGACAGGAATCAGCGTCATGGTTTCCCGCAGCAACGGCACCGTTTCACCTTCAGCCTTCTTAGGTGAGGGATTTTGTGAGCATCTGTCAAACTCTGGGCTAAAGCTGGATGTGATTCACTGAAGGAGGAGCTTGGAAGACATGTTTGGAGCAAAGACTTTAATGTCAGAGACGGACATGGGTCCATCAGACCACTGGGTTTGAAATGTACCTCTCACGACCAAAAGGGACAAACCTTCCTTATAAGATGTATGCAGGTGTATTTGAAACCACGTGCTGCACTTCTAGTACATACTGACACCAGTCTATCACATGTATTGAATGTCATAATAAAATCTGCAAATACAGCGATGAGTCGTCACAGCAACAGTGAAAACTATCAGCCAGCAGTGTTCCCAGATAGTATTTACCTCTGCTGTCCAAAAGTGAAATCCACCCAAAAGATGACGTTAAATGCGGTATAGCGCAGTCTGAGTAGTGCCGCGGCGTCTGACTCATCGTGGTTTCATCGGTGCTTATAAGCCGCGTCTAATTGTGCACCATAATTCTTCAAATCTGTTTTGTCAGGTTTTTTTTAATGTTTTGACTTAAATGCAGAAAATCTCAAACACTTTTTAACGCAGTCTTTATTTGTTGACTTCCATTTGTCCTCCTTCAGAAATAACACTGAAAGTCGACTCCGTCCATGACGAGTGCTCTGTTTCTGAGCGTTTGCTCTATGAGGAGTTACACTGGAGTGCAAGATAATATGGCTAACTGTTTACTTTTTTCTCTCTCGCTTCGCTCTCTGTCTCTTTGCCCTCTTATATTTCCCACTCCTACTCCATTTCTCTGATGCTTCCTTCCTCTTCTCAATCTGGCGCACCACATTTGCATATCTCTCTTACCCTCTCTTCTCTGGTTTCATTTTCTCTTTCTCTCTCCGCCGCTCTCGCTCAAGAGAAACTCTTCCTCCCTTCGTTCCCATGTCCCCCATCTCTTCCCTGTCTCCTGTCGTCTGATAACCCTTCTTATAACCCTTTTTCTTTCTCTTCTTGTTTCCTTATCTCCTCCCGTCCATGCTCCTTCTCTCCATCCCTCGTATCCTTTCATCTTTCCCTCTCACAATCCAGAGCCCTTCAGCGCGGATGTGTGGGTGATGATGTTTGTGATGCTGCTGCTGGTGTCAGCAGTGGCCGTGTTTATATTCGAGTACTTCAGCCCCGTGGGCTACAACCGCTGTCTGGCTGACGGCAGAGGTGAGAGGTCTTTGCACAACTCGCAGAAAAACACACATGCAGACACACACGTAGAAGCAGACATGGTACCTGCTTCTTCAAGTCATGTTTCCTTTCAAACCTGTCACAGATTTTTTTGGAAATACACCAGATGGGAGGGCATGCGTACGTTGAAATCAGCACAGATATAATACTATATGTCAAAACAGTGTTTGTCTGCAAAGTTTAAAAGTTTGCAAAAAAAGGACACTTATTTTGGACTCCATCACCTCAGATTGGACGGATGGTGTAACAGTTTTTGTCTTATTTCCTTTTCTTGGAATGAAAATGAATCACGTTTATAACACATGATCACCTCTTTCACTTAAGAGGTCAAAACAAAACCCAAATTATATCATATCTTTGTCTGCTTTAAAGCTGTGGTCTATGCTCTGATTTGCTGTGTTGATTCAACAGAAGTAAATGCAAATTTGAAGTTAAAAAAAGGTTGGTGTGACTAGTTTTCTAAAACAAGCAGCTGCAATAATTCTTTGTCAGACCTCGCCTCTTTTCCAGGTCACTTTCCTCCTTTAGGGCTAAATCATGAAACGGTTTATAAACTCCAAGGTTACTTGGTTAACTTTTTGGTGATAACCACTCCAGAGCCTCAGAATTTACTTGGGTGGTGCCCATTTAGGTTTCTGGCATGTTCCCGGTGTCTGATCTTTTGAAAAAACGCCGTGGTGTATTCAGCAGCCTAGTTGCAGGTTTGAGACTACACAGAACCGGAGCAGTGCACATTTGTTACGGAACAAAAAAGCTGCCTGCTAAAATAAAAGCCATGTCGTAACCGTCCAGTCAAATCTCATCTCTGTTAGAGGAATGAAAAATAAAACACAAAATCTTTTCCAGTGAAGTCTGCAAAGGAGGACTGCAGGCGATTAGACTTTTCAGACAGGGAGCTTCACGAGGAAGGCTCTGACTAGTCATTCGCTTCAAGCAGCAGAGTGCAAGTGCGGAGCTTTGCAGATGTCGTTTTCTCTCTGAAGCAGCGAAAGCAGGGACTGTTTTGTCTTTTGCTGTGCACAAAGACTGACCGACGCACAGACACACTGATGCCACCTCCACACAAAAGCCAGCTGTCCTCGCTGACCCAATGCCTTTATTCTCTCTGCCTCACCATCCTGCTCTTTTTAATTTTCTTTTTTTTTAAAATCAAATATAGCTGTGTGCAATACGTCTCCTGCTTTCTTCACACTGGACAATCATTTCCATATTTCTCTAAAACTGCATGTTACTTTAGTTTTGTCATAAACCAGTGGAAAAGATGAAAGATAAAAGAGTGGAAAAGAAAGAAAATCAATGTCTCCCACAACTCAGTCCCTGATGTGTCTATATATAGACGATGGTTATCTTTTTTTCATTCCTCTCATCCTTCATCATCTTCTGGATCATCTTCTCCTTAAAGCTTCTCTGCACCTTCGTTTTGTTTCTTTTTCTGGGCTTGTAGCATCGTGGGAGTTTGGTATCATGAAAAGTGCAGATGGGAAGTTTGTTGTCAAAAGATTTGATGCAATAACGTATCAATGACCACTGCAGAGTTGTAAAATCTTTGTGTGATTTGTTCTACCAACTTTCTGGCAAAACCCACAAAGGAATATTTTGGCACAATAAAGTCAGTCTGTCCGATGTGCTGAAGTGCTCTACAGCAAAACGCGCCCACACGCCTGCACAATCACTCTTTCTTTCTCTTGAAAGGGCACCCACACAAACAGTGTGAACCGAATGCTTCTCGCAGCTTAAGAAGTGCTCTCAATGTCGGTTCAGTTATTGATTTGGACTGGTCTTGAACTTTATGTTTCTTTCAGAACCTCATGGTCCATCTTTCACCATTGGTAAAGCCATCTGGCTGCTGTGGGGTCTGGTCTTCAACAACTCTGTGCCAGTGCAGAACCCTAAAGGCACCACCAGTAAGATCATGGTGTCAGTGTGGGCCTTCTTTGCTGTCATTTTCCTGGCCTCCTACACCGCCAACCTGGCTGCGTTCATGATCCAGGAGGAATATGTGGACCAGGTAACGGGGCTCTCAGACAAAAAGGTAAGTTACTGGGGGGGGGGGGGGGGGGGGGGGGGAGGGGGGGGGGGGGGGGGTCTCATTGATGCTGTGCCAACCTTTTTACGCACTTCTTCATCCATGGTCTTTCTGCTGTGATAGTTCCAGAGTCCCAATGACTTCTCTCCCCCGTTCCGGTTTGGGACGGTCCCCAATGGAAGCACTGAGAGAAACATTAGGAACAACTACCCAGAAATGCACTCCTACATGACGAAGTTCCATCAGAGAAACGTCAACGAAGCTTTGCAGAGTCTGAAGTCTGGGTGAGGAGGAAACATTAGTTCAACTCAACACTTTCATTTTATTGTGTCGAAATTCCATCCTGGGACCAAAGGAGCAACGTTAATGGAAAATCAGGGAGAACTTAGCCATAGTGGATGCAGATTCCTCCCTCAACGAGGCTCTACAAAAGTCTACTTTTCTGTCCTGCATGTTTTAGATGCGTCCTAACTCTAATGCAGCTGATTCAAATGATTGGGTCACAGCCCCACTGGTGCAGATCCAGGTGAGAAGCTGACGGTGATCCTTCATCTGAATCAGCTGTGGAGCATGATCTTGGCTCTTCTGAGTAGAAGCCGGTTATTTTCTTTGTTTTGACACAGTGTGATCCTCCATCACGCAATTCAGCATTAAGCTGTTGCATGCTCATTTATGTGATTTTTATTTCTCAAATCTAAAATGAAAAAAAAAAACACATTTGATCTCAAAAAGCCGATAAATGAGGACATTCAGGTGATTTCCTATTACAGCGAATGGTTGAAACAAATAATTGCATTGAATTTTTTTGTTTAAAAACTAAGGAAACCAACAGAAGTGTAGTGCAGGTAATAAGCATGAGAAAGTAGGAGATGACGCCGAAGCCTCTAATTTACGTTGTCCTCTGAATAAACATATTGCAGCTTGAATAACCTCAATAATGTTTTCACACCCCCTCTCCAGCTTTCAGCAGTTTTCCTTTTCACTAGTCTGCGTGCCAGCTCCAGCCTTTGGCAAACCAAGTGGAAGTCTATTACTCTTATCAGCAGCTTAGTGCTATTTAGTAGGTTAATCGGAACGTTGTAGCTGTGACGTCTGACTTCTAAGCGCTAATTAATTGTAACCTATCTCTCTTTTCCCTCCTCACCATTCTTTTATTCTCTCCAGCAAACTGGATGCCTTCATTTACGATGCGGCCGTGCTCAACTACATGGCTGGCAGGGATGAGGGCTGCAAGCTGGTGACCATTGGCAGCGGCTACATCTTCGCCACCACTGGGTACGGCATCGCCATCCAGAAGGAGTCGCTCTGGAAGAGACATGTGGACCTGGCAATCCTGCAGCTCTTTGGAGATGGTGAGGGAGCGAAGCCGTTTCCTCCACTGTTTTATTCATAGATGCCACACAGTTTCGTGCACTGAGTGAGCGGACTCTTTCATGCATGCAGCTGAGCTGATGTGATAGCTGTTTCATTTCTTAAAAATGTATTAGATATTCCCTGAGAGGAGACCACATTTTACAAGCTAATGCAAGAGATCACATCTCCTTCGCTGACTTTAAAACAAGCCTGAAAGGATGAGTCAAACTTTTTTTGGTTTTTTTTATTTAGTTGTGCTTTGATTTTAATGACATATCAGCAATTAAAACTGCTTAAATCAGGGAACACTGCAAAACAACCAAAAAAAAACTTGTGGTTTTGTTTTCATTAAATAGATTTACTTAAAGTTCAAAGCAGTTTATTTCAACAAATCAAGATTTTTGTGCACCTAAAGTGAAGATTTCTATGCCTCACAAGCACTGGTACTGAGGATATATTAAAGTTAACCCAAAATAACTTTATGTACACTCGCACAAGACG
Source organism: Xenentodon cancila (assembly GCA_014839995.1). Lineage (NCBI taxonomy): Eukaryota > Metazoa > Chordata > Actinopteri > Beloniformes > Belonidae > Xenentodon > Xenentodon cancila. Next base: position 22,012,217 of record CM026214.1, read on the forward strand.
CTTTTATAGAACCAAGGTGGATTTATTTATTTTTAATCTGGTTGTTCTTCTGACTGCCTGTTTGATTCAGTCCGACTCTATTTTAAAACGATTGCCGCATTCTCTAAAATCAATCATTTAAATTGTGAGCACAGTTTTAATCATTCCCGTTAAAACGGTGACCAGACCTGTAAAAAGTCAGATCTAAGTTGTAGTGATCCACAATTATCTTTAAAGAACTATTCAATGCTCTTGAGTTGCCCATCAATACTACATGAATCGCTTCGGGCTGTGCTGTAGGGACATGCAACGGTAGCTGTGATTCTTGCTCATGTATGCAATCCAGAGCAAATACACAAGCTTGTACTCATTTAATTTGAAAAGAATTGCGTCTGATATATCCTGCAAGGGCAAAGATTAAATGGCTGGAAAGAAAAAAAACTGGATTGACATGTGTTAAATCAATTCATTAATTCTTTGTGAAAGATCTCCTTGCAAACAGAGAGCGCACGAATCCCCCATCTCACAGTCGTCATTTAGTTAATTTTCACCCTGAAAAGGCCCCAGGTCATTTTGAACATATGTTAAGCATCATTTAGGATTGTTTTGTATATACACTATATTGCCAAAAGTATTCGCTCACCCATCCAAATAATCAGAATCAGGTGTTGCAGTCACTTCCATGGACACAGGTGTATAAAATCAAGCACTCGGCAGGCAGACTGTCAACTGTCAGCTGTATTATAAGAACATGGAAGTGTTTGCGAATGACAGCAATTCAGCCATGAAGTGGTAGGTCACGTAAACTGACGGAGCAGGTCAGCGGATGTGAGGCGAATAGTGTGAAGAATAGTGAATAGTGTGTGAATAGTGAACTTGTGACTTGTTGCCAAGTTAAAGCTCGGTGGAGGGGGGGGGGGGGGGGGGGGGGGGGGGGGGGGGGGGGGGGGGGGTTATGCGCCACAATATTAAGACATGCGCAATTAGCACTTAAAACATTAAAAGAAGCCTTGCATTCACCTTTTCCAGAGGTGGCATCAGCATCTCTGAGCTCTGAGGATTCTGGGATGATCAGACAAATCAATATACTAGATCTTTTTTGGGAGAAGTGGGTGACGTGTATTCTGGACCACAAGATCGTCCTGACTATGATCAGCAACAAGGCCAAAAACCAGACTCTGTTATGGTACAGTATGAGGTGGTTTCCATGGCAACGAGCAAGACGCTGCCTTCAAGATCTCATCTTTTTCACAGATGTTCTCGCGTTTTTTAACAAAACGATGTAAAAACCACAACCTGCACACAAAACTCTTTTTTCATTCCCGTGGTAGGCTATAATGAGATTTTGTTCAACACGTGCACGTCTGCGCATCAGCTATCTGTCGTTTTCCTTTTTCTTTTTATGAGCCTTGTTACCTTCTCAACTTCAAATCTCTCAACTTCTGAATCGACTGGAACTTTTAAGCAGCTTTTTTGTTATGCAAAAATGCCCGTTTCTTTTAAAACCCTTTTGATTTGGACACTATTAACTATAAATGCTCTATTATCTTGTATTAATACACCCCTACTCTTCTTGAAATTGGTGTTTTTGTGTTGTTTTCACTTTGGGAGGGGGGGTCATTCTGGTTAAAGGAGTTCTAGAACAACAGCAACATGTTTCACTAATAACAAAACATCTGGACGGAGTCCTCCGGTTTCACCCACTCTTCCATCTGCTCTGGATAGGAGGTGTGAGAGTGAACAGAAAACTGTTCCCCTCTAATTGGCTCTACAAGTCAAATGTACATTAATTCCACTCTCACATACAGTATATCACATACAGACATGAAAAGATAAGACACATCTTCCAGGAATATAAAGTGAGATTTAGCTCCACTTGGGAGACCTTCTGCTTTATGATCCTCTTTGTCTTTTATGGGAAACTGTCCAAGCTCTCCAGGGTCTCTGCTTTTGAAATGTGCTTCATTACGGTTTAAGATGGAGAATTAAAGAGTGTGTGAATGAATTGAAATGTTCCGCAAATGTCCATCCCCAACCTGTACAGAATACAGAAACTATAATGGTTTGCAAACGCCTCTTCATTGACAGGTCAGACAACTGTACACGACTGTATTCGTTTGGTCTCAGAACATCCTGTTTTGCTGTATGGCTCCGTGCAGCGCGGGATATATAATGACAGCGCGGTGTGTGTTAGGGAGCGTGCGTTTGTCTTGTGGCTGAGCTTTTCTTGGTCACGGTCCAGCATGTTGTGAGCCTCCTGAACCAAGGGCCCTCCGGGGGCCCACTATAGTGTGTCCCAGTTAGGGGTGCCAGTATAGCTCCTGGTGTATTTCAACACTGTGCGTGCACGAGTGCGTGGGTTAGTGTGCATGTGTGTTTGCTCACATATGTGAATATGGGTCAGCCCTCTGAATATGAGATGGCCCATGTGCACCAGCGAGGGTGTGAGTGTGTTAAATAGATGAAATGACAGTGATTTATCTGATTTTCTTTTTTGTGACACAGCTTTATTTTATAATATCAGCTTACAATCCATTGGTGCTTATCTACTGATAATATGTTCTATTGGTTTTTTTATTCAATCAAAATAATCTTTCACATTTTGCTCATTTGTGTCCGCTTGCACATGAATATGGGTCGGCTTGCAGCTACATCCCCCTGCGCGAGTGCAAAAGCAGTAATACAGGAACCAAGCGGTCCTGTCTCACCCCTCTCAGGATTTCAATGTCACTTTGCCACGCCTCACCATCCACTCCACTCCGGCTGGCCTAGAAAGCGATCAGACTCACGCGGAGAGCCCAGTGGCTCAGTGTGAAGGCTGGAAGAGAGTCTGGATCGTCTGACGCAGGCCTGAGCAAAAAATACATCACTGCTGTCCTGAAAATTAGACTGCAGCTTAAACTGCAATTTATTTTCTCTGATTTTCTGAAAAATGGAAAGTTCTCAAATCAGTTCGGCTGAGCTTGATGAATTGTTTCCCCTTAGAGCCACTCGGAGACTTGTTGCATCAGTCTGGAGATATCATTGAGGACACAGTTACTCCTTCCTGTATTTTGAAATGCATATTTTGAACTTTTGTGTCAATATTGATTTCAAATTGTGCTTTTAGTTATTAACTGTGGAAAAGTGAGTAAAGGTTAAAGAAATATGTTTAATAGGAAACAGGAGAGTCTGCAGATTTCCTTGCTGCTGTAGAGCTATCGATTGTCATCTGTTATGTTAGTTCTCTGAAATGAAACTGTCCACTGAGCAAAGTACCGTAGAAGGTAAATGAGTATTTTCCTTTCTAGAAATTTCTTCTTCTTCTTCTTCTTCTTCTTATTCTTATTATTATTCTTCTTATTATTATTATTATTCTTATTATTATTCTTCTTATTCTTCTTCTTCTTATTCTTATTCTTCTTATTCTTCATTAAAAAAAAAAAAAGGGGGCATCCAGCTGCTTTAAATAATCAGTCCTTGATAAACTGATCACCAGCAGGTGTGCAGACTGCTATAAAAGCAGATGTTGTGACAAATTGTTGGTATGAAGCATTCAGGTGTGTGTTAATGCAATTCCAGGAGGGAATGACATAAACAGCAACCTCAGAGAAGCAACAGTTGAAGTAAATCTAGCTGGAAGGAATTTTAAAACTATTTCCATATAATTTGAACAGCTTTGCGTGCTTTCCTTTGAGCGGACAAGAGCTACAGGTCTTGCGTATTAGATGTTAAACTCCATGACACCACAGCGAGAGGAGGACTGGACAGGTGCGGTTTGTCTTCAATGTCCTCTGGAAAAATGAGAAGAAAGCGGAGATGCTTGGAAGGGTCATCCCACAGATAACGATCCACATCATGCCAGCAATTCTACATCAGAATGGCTGAGAAATAAAGTGGCCTTGTGACAGTCCAAAACTCAATCAAATGAAAATGGGTGGGACCTTACGAGAGCTGTGCAAATGCAAGTCAACAAAAACCTTAATGAACTTGAGCAACGTTGTAAACAAATTCCTCCAGAGCAAATGCTGGAAAAGTCATACGGTTGAAACGGCTGAATCATGAGGGTGCATGTATCGCTCACAGGATTTCTGCTTAATAACGGCACATTAAAAAATGATTACACGTTGTTTTTCAGCTCAAGTCGTATTTTCCCAATACTAAGACCCACTGTGATCAGATGGGTTTTTTTTTTTTTTAGATCATCTAAAAAAGGGCACATTGTTTTATATATTTAAAAAATAAAAACCCTGAAAATAAAGCAGGATTAAGCCGGCTCCTTGTTATGTTAGATTCTTTTATCTAACTTATCTATTTTAATGTTTGCCCTCTCTCTCTTTATCCCCGCTTTTTTGTGATTGTTTTAAAGGTGCGTGCGTGCGTGCGTGCGTGCGTGCGTGCGTGCGTGCGTGCGTGCGTGCGTGCGTGCGTGCGTGCGTGTGTGTCTTGTCCCAGTATGGTTCTGACCAGAGTAGTGGGTGGGTGGGTAGAAGGTTTGGGGTTTAAGGGATTTGTTGACAAACTGTTGCTGTAAATTTATTCGTACACACTGTCGGATAACATTGTTTGTCATGTTACTGGAAAATTGCAATAAAAGAAATTTGAAAAAAGAAAAAAAAACTGAAAAGAAACTGAAAAAAAAAACCCACTAACATTTCCCAACATGATTAATTATTCTTTTAACTTTGCAAAGTTGTTTTCATTTCTGAGGTGACAGTTTTGTGCACGTGAACACATTATATAGAAGAAAAATCACTTATATATATTTTTTTTTTTGCCTCTCATAATGACGTCCAACTCATAAACCTTTATTAACTGTTCTTTTTCATTGATACTAAATGGACCTTCCTGCAGATTCTAAGCATAAATAAATGAAACTAGCATCTCCAAAGTGATTTTTGTGTCCCTAAAATAAATAAACAAATAAATGAATACGTAATCGAGGAAGAGGGCACCCTAATCTGCATCAGATGTCTCAGTAAGTGATTTCAGCGTTGTCCTACGTCCGTGATGATGCTTCGTAATGGCATTACAATAGTTGCAGCTATCATTCATCAGTGTTTCAGCAGATGTGCAGTGGACGCCGCCGTGAGATTGCTGCATGCTGTATTCCCGCCTCGTTGATGCTCAGAGGCCTGCCAGCGCTGCCTGGCATGCAGTAACCGTGGCTGAATGTATGATTAATTAACCAACGCCTGTTGTGCCGCTGTCAGCTTTGATAGAGAACAGCTCGTAATGAAACAGAAGGTGATCCACAAAACAGAGCAGAAACTAAGGGACTGGCATCAGACGAGTAACAGACACCTGCAGACATTTATTAGCAAGGAGAGGTTAAAATAAGATTGATCTACTTAACATGTGAGCAAAGGAATGTGTGCACTTGTAGTCTTCAGTCTGCTGAGGAGGCAACTGTAAAATTCAATCCTGTATTTAACTTTTCACCACTCTGACTCGCTCCCTTACATGCTTGCCATCCTCCCTCTTCTGTTCATAAGTTTCATCATGTTTTCCATCTCTTGCATCCTCTAATACCATCCTGTGATTACATCATATCCCTCCACTTTCTGTTTAACATCCATTCCCACTGTTTCACAGCCCCTTCTTTAAGTAAATTTGGTGTGGAAATAAAAAACGCTCCGTTAACAGTTTACCATTCCTGTTTGCTTCTACTCCTCACCCGTCCCTCCCTGCTTCCTTCCCCCTTCATACCATCTGTTTCTACCCACATCCTTTCACCGTCTCCCTGCCTTTGACCTTGCTCTAATCTGCCCATTCCCACTCCCCAAAGTAATTACGCGTCTCCCATCCAGGTGAAATGGAAGAACTGGAGTCCCTCTGGTTGACGGGGATCTGTCACCACGAGAAGAACGAGGTGATGTCCAGCCAGCTGGACGTGGACAACATGGCTGGCGTCTTCTACATGTTAGGCGCTGCCATGGCGCTTTCTCTCATCACCTTCATCTGCGAACACTGGTTCTACTGGCAGCTGCGCTTCTGCTTCATGGGCGTCTGCTCCGGTCGGCCCGGCTTTGTCTTCACCATCAGCAGGGTGAGAGAGAAAAGACGGGAAAAGGGGGGACAGGTGGCGATGCCAAATGATACGGGTTTAAAAGGAGCATTTACCGAAGGATTCTGAGCCAAGATGAGTTGTTGGTTTGGGGCTTAGAGATTCACAAATCTCTTAACATAAGTAAATAAATGAGTAAAAAGATTTATCGCTGCACGTAAAGTCAAGGCCACAAACCTTCTGTTATAGCCACAAATGCTGGTAAAACCTGAAAGATCACCGTAGCAAGACGTGTGGTCTGAAATTATATGATGCAAAAAAGGAAGCCAAATGTGAACTCTGCACACAGACACGACCATGTTCTCTGGACACAAGCTCATCTCAGATGGACAGAAATGCAGCGAACGCCACTTCTGTGGTCACATGACTCAACATTTCACCCTGCTTTGGGACATACAGATGTGAGATGACAATGATGAGAAAGACCACCCAGACTGACATCAGAGAATAAAACATTTTTAAAAAAGAAGCACGTGAACGATCGGAACTGAATTTTACTGGATTAATCTGATCTTCAGCTAATCACGATACTAAAAAAACACAAAACACTGTAGCTGTTTTTAATCTTAGCTGAACATTTACTACGAAAGTAAAAAACTATCATTTTAAAACCTAGGAGAGGGTGCTACCACGATTGTTTGCGTGGCCCATGAAGAAATTCTTGCCTCACACAACTGTTTTCTAGTTAACCTGACTCTCTGAAGGCCAAATCTGCACAGTGACTCAAGTTTGGGTGCAACTGGTGCGAACTATCCAACCTTCCTCTGTCTTCCTGAATCCTTTTTATAAGGCAACTTTCAAAAGTTGTCAGGTCAATCTTCAGGTAGCTTTATGCGCTCCAACATCTTTTAAACAAGTGTGCTTCACCCTCTGAGGCTTAGTTACTAAAATGAACAGGTCTCCCGCCTGCACTCAGTTTGGACACTGAGGTCTTTCTCATGCGCATGTAAACGTTTACAAAATGTGGAGCTCAAATCAATATTTCACTCATCAAAAAAAATAAATAAATGAGCCACGGTACCAGCGAGGGTAGATTACGGGATCCCAGGGGACCAAAGTCACCCCGAGGTGTTTGATTTGCATTCCAATTGTTTGGACATGGCTACGGTGTAATTCACTGTGGGCCTCTGAAGGTGAAACGCTGAAGGCAAAAGCACGTGGCCGACTTACGGCAGCGGACCCGCACACTGCTGCTGTCTGCTTTTATTTTTCTGCTTGTGCGTAAAACGCAAAACTGTGAGAGAAAAAAGAGAAGAAAAAACTTTACTTTCTGCTCTGTTATTACTCTTGAGTGCCCAACTTCTATTATTTTGTCTAATGTTAATTTTATGTTGTTAATGTGTGTGTGTGTGTGTGTGTGTGTGTGTGTGTGTGTGTGTGTGTGTGTGTGTGTGTGTGTGTGTGTGTGTGTGTGCATGTGTGTGTGTGTGTGTGTGTGTGTACTCACTGTTAAATTTGACTTCTCATTTCCAAAGACAGGCCGCTCTGTGTTGTATTCGGTTATTGCATCATTGTCGTTTGCGTAGGGACTCGATCAGACACCATTTAGGTTTTGTGTAACGTTCAGTGATTTCTCTCATTTACAGAAATTATGTCTGCATATGCTGCAATGTGACAGAATAAATGAACGCTGTTTGTCCTCAGATAGGGCCAGATGATTCAGTATGATAAAATATTCAGGGGAAATGCTCATTGAGAGGGATTATTTGCATCTGTAGCGTAGAGCAGGGGAACTGTGAAACATCTAAAGCAGAAACAAAAAGAAACCCCTAAAAACGCACAGTTTAGTATCTTTCTATGATACATTGTCCAGACCAAAACATCATATTTTATTTACGCAAAGGTTGTCTCTCCAGACAAGGCCATTTCCTCATTTTCTTTTTTTTCTTTCTTGCTGAGCTACTCAGACTGATTCTGCTTTTATTATTTCACAGCATAATCCAATAAAGCTTATTGTTATTGCTGCAATTAACATTTAAGCCTGGCAGCGTAAAAAAAATGACACATCTGTCACGGTCGGTGTGAATCACGTGGCCCATGGCTTCATGGTCGGTTAGAAATCCCTCCCTCTGTGACTTTGTGAGCAGCTCTCCAGTGGCTACCTGCTCCTGCAGGTCTCACCTGCAACACTGAAATAAATGAGTTACATTGATTTAAAAAGTCTCTGATGAATCCAGAACAGTAAATGTATTAGAGGCTTAATCACTCGGCTTTTCACAGCTCTTTTGCCACATCATCGTCATCATTAAGTTCAGGTGTGTTTAGCACCATATACACAAGACGCGTTTGGACTGTGTTAAATTATCAGCTGCTGCATGTAGAGTTGTTTGGAGCAGCAGCGACATTTGGTGGTTTCCTGCATATCTTTTACACTTTTATCACAATGCTTTTGCTATGGCTACAACAGTGTAATAACAAAAAAAAAAATAAAAATGCAGGGCAAGAGTTGAAGTCAGCCAAAGAGTTTATGAATATGCAAATTTGCAAAAAAAGCTGTAGTGTGTCTTGGATTTTGAGGTAAACAAAGTCAATTCTATCAGTTTGTACCAGTTCAGCTGGCAGCAGCTACCAAAACGTTTTTGCATTCACATTCATATTCGTATTTTGCATCAAAAAGAAGTACGGTTTAACGAAGTCAGAATTGCTGTGTTTGAAACTCTTGAACTTTTGATGTTAAAGGTGAATATTCTGACTTTATAAACCTAGAAATTTTAAAATCTATGAACTCCAAAATTTTTTACCAAAATATAACTCCTCCAGTGTGGCTTTATTTATTTATTAATCTTCATAAATGGCTTTACCGTTTCAAAAATATTCATCGTAATCCCTCAGCGTCTGCGTCATTGCTCACTACTCACACTTTACCACCTGTTAAGGTGAAAATATGCACATAAATTAAGGCAAATGTTTCCGAAAAAAACGAGATGATTGTCATGAATGTCCTGAGACGGAGGATGTGACAGATTCATAGTCAGGTGGAGAGTAATACCACCAGTGAAGTCATCAAAATGTATCTAAAAGTGCAGATGACGCCGCTGAGATAAAGAATAGTTCTGTGGAAAAAGTCTAATGCATCACGAAGATCAAGATGCTTTTCCTACACACTGTTGTCATTTTGTATTTATGTTCATCTCTCCAGGCTTAGCTGTTGTCAAGTCTTACATATTGGCCATTACCAGACTGTGAAATTAAAATATGTAATAACATTATCTATAAAACCAGTATGAAGGATGAGGCCTTTGTGCTGCAATGCAGCAAGCACGGTCTAATTAATTACCAGACACAAGTGGCCAGTGTAAAGTGAAGTGTTGAGGAAGGGGTCATAACCAAACAGCGAGAAAGATGTGACCGCCGCGTGACCCGTCATCTCCGTCCTGACTGGCAGAGCCCGCTATAGGTCAGCCAGTCTTTAAACATCAGCTTCAACAGTCCTCTTGTTTATTCCCATTGCCATTAACAGATATCCAGAAAAAAAAAACTGATTAAAATTATTGTCGGGAATTGATCTGGTCCTTAACAGTCTTCATCTGTCATGGCTGTTTTGGTCTCTGCTGAACATCCATTTTTTTTCTGAATATTGTATCGTACATCACTGAATGCAAATGCAGCAGTTTATCTTTCTGTCACCACAAACCCTCATCTACTCTCTCCTTGGCTTGGCCCTTTTATACACCAGGAATTGTTTTGGAGCCGCTGGTGCTGAGGGCTGGTGACGCCGAGGTCTTTAATAACTGCTGTAGTAAACTGTTCAGCTGAATTCTAATCACATTGATTAAAGTTATTGACCAGTGGGACCGAAAGGGTTTTTACAGCTCCTTTTCCTGTATCAATCACCCACCATCAGGCCAAAATATTCTCTCTCAATCTTATTACTGTTTGTGCTCATTCTCACGCCAGCAAATATTCTGTCAATGAATGACATACTTCTATAAAACATGCATTTGTTTCCCTGTCTGTACAGAGCATGGTGCTGACAGCATTAACAGAAATGCACAGCTGTGGATATTTCTTTTTTTTTTTTAAGTATGGGTGGTCATTAAAATTTGGATAAAACAACAAGACTGAGATGGGATGGTAAAGACTTTGAACTGAGCAACAGTTGTTCCAGCTTTTGTCCATCCTGGTTCAAAAGCATGTTCAAGTTCCAGCATTGATTGATGAATGCGGTATATCAACAAACTTAAATAGAAGCTAAGAATGATTCATCCGCCCTAACTCCTCCCCTCCTGTATTTCTCTCTCACAGGGCATATACAGCTGTATTCACGGGGTGCAGATTGAGGAGAAGAGCAGCTCTGCACTGAACTCCCCATCAGCCACCATGAACAACACCCATTCTAACATCATGCGCCTCTTACGCACAGCCAAGAACATGGCCTCCCTGTCAGGGGTGAACGGCTCGCCACACAGCGCCCTGGACTTCATTCGTCGCGATTCTTCAGTTTACGACATCTCCGAGCACCGACGCAGCTTGGCAGGCCATTCAGACTGCAAACCTCCGTACCTGCCGGAAGACAACATGTTTAGTGACTACATCAGTGAGGTGGAGAGGACGTTTGGTAACCTCCACCTCAAGGACAGTAATGTGTACCAGGACCACTACCTACACCACCATGGTTCAACGCTAGGACTGAGTGGCCCTCCTCCCAACAGGCCCCACAGTCTGGGAAGTGCTAGTTCACTGGAGGGTGGCATGTTTGACTGCGACAGCCTTGGTGGAGGGGTGGCCCCAATCTTTACCACCCAGCCCTGCTCTGCACTGACACACAGGAATATGAGCAAGTTTGACCTGCTGTCTGGACAGACTCCGCCCTCAGGCCAGAGCTTCAAGGGAGGTCTGCCTGACCTGTACGGGAAGTTCTCATTCAAGGGAGGTGCCTCGAGTTCCACTTACATCCCTGGACACAGCTACTGTGGAGGGCGAGGAGATGATGATGGGAATATACGCTCAGATGTCTCCGACATTTCCACGCACACAGTGACTTACGGAAACCTGGAGGGTAATGCGAAGAAGCGCAAACAATACCGTGACAGCCTGAAAAAGAGGCCAGCCTCTGCAAAGTCCAGACGGGAGCTGGACGAGATTGAGCTGGGCTACAGAAGGAAACCCTACCACATCAGCCACCACCATTACCATGGCCATCGCTCTGCCTCCCCGCCACTTTTACCCTCTGAACGCAAGAGAGGTGGAGGAGGAAACAGTGATGGAAACTCTTATGTTTTCCGAGAGAAGGAGAGTGTTAGGGACTTTTATTTGGACCAGTTTCGACCCAAAGAGGGTGTACCTCAGTGGGAACATGTGGATTTGACGGAAGGCCCTGGGAGTAGAGACGGAGGAGTGGGAACCTGCACCTCCTTGGTACCAGTGGAGGACTTTCTTAAGAGCAAGCCTAAAAAGTCTGATTCAAAGGCTGGGGGAGGATCTGGTCTGGCAGGAGGAGACTGGGAGTGCAGGAACTGTCGGGCTAGTGGGGGAGGAGGGGGCAAGCAGATGTCCATACATGGAGGAGGTGGTGGTGGCTATGGTGGTGGTATAAGCTGTGGGTCCTCGGGAGGAGGGGGTAATAGCCGCCCGAGCTCTGCAACCTGCATGCGCTGCGAAGGTTGTAAAAAAACTGGGAACCTCTACGACATCAGCGAGGACAACAACCACCTCTTGGAACAGATGGGGGGAGGGAAAGGTGGAGGAGGAGTGGGAGGTATGGGTGCAGTCCCTCAGTCTCAATCTCAGGCCCAGCAGAGGAGGAAGAGTGGCGGATTCGGGAAGCAACTGAGGCGGCAGCATTCATATGACACATTTGTCGACCTTCAGAAAGAGGAATTAGGTGGGATGGGGAGTTTGATAGAAGGATTAGGGGGAGGTGCAGGGATGAGCGGTGCAGGTATGGTAGGAATGCTGCCCCCACCCAGGAGCGTTAGTTTGAAGGAAAAGGAACGCTACATGGAAGGTAACAGTCCCTTTGCACACATATTTGATCGTCATGGGGGCTCAGAGAGAGAGAGGGAGAGAGACAGAGACCCATTGTTTTATGGAGGTGAGAGCCGGAAAGGACCTGGCTCACCGTTTGGCCTCTTCAGAGGTGGGGAGGGCCTTCATCGTCGTTCCATCGGAGAGAGAGACATGAGAGACAGGGACAGATCTTTGATGGAAGGAGGAGGTGCAGCATTCTCTTTATCCAAATCACTTTACCCTGACCGGGTAAACCAAAATCCCTTTATACCCACCTTTGGGGATGACCAGTGTCTGATGCACGGAGCCAAACAATACTACATGACAAAGCAACAGCAGCAGCAGCAACAAGTTGCCAAAAACAGCCGAAGTGACTTCAGGGGCCAGATGAGTGCAACTTCGTACCTGCCGGCGTCTGCCACAGCCGGGGTGATTTCCAACGTGGCCCCTCGGTTCCCAAAAGAGCTGAGCCTTGGTGGAATGAACCACCATGGCTCCATGCTGGGGGTGGGCCCCCCACGCCCCTTCAATGGAAGCAATGGCCATGTGTACGAGAAACTGTCCAGCATTGAGTCTGACGTTTAAACGAAAAAAGGGTGAGGAGGAGGAGAGCAATAGAGGGGTCAAGGGATCAGGGGTGATTCTTAAGACACTGTCGATGCAAGTCCATGCTGAGTCAGTAATGAGGAACAAACGAGTTGAACAAAACGGGGAAAACGGAAAGGTTGTGACTCTGAGGTATAAGAGTAAGGGTTGATCTACATTTTGCAAGAAAATATTGGGTAAAGAATTATGAAATCAGGACATCCTGAGGCGGTGTGGGTTGCCAACTCTCTCGCAAACATGACCAAACCTACTCAACGTTCATGTCCAAACACAACCAACGAACATTCCTCTCAACCCCACAAAAGCCCTCAACCACATTTCCATCGTTTTGTCCACTAGTGTGGAAGAAGCCACTGTACTTGGTTGATAACGTGATGATGCAACACTTCTTCCTAGTTTCCTACTGTCTGTGGTGTGATTTGATGGCAGCCTGAAGGCTCCCGCTGGGTGCTTGTGAGGAAGTGCACCGAGTGGAGACGGGAATGAACTGCCCATCTGCCCCTGTGTCGCTGCAGAAAGTAGATGTTGTCACACTGACCAGATCCGTGGCACAGTCTGTCCATCGCATCTCTCGTCTCCCTGCACCTGTCTCTGCTTTCTGTCAGCCCTGCTCCTCCTCATCCCTGACACCTAAAGAGCTGAAATTCTGTCCTTTGCTATGAGAAATACAATCATGAATGATAATAAGGTATTATAAAAAAAAACAGGGTATAAGAACAATAACATTGTGAATAACAGAGACGTTAATGCTGATTATAGCAACAGACCTTATAGTATCACTAAGTTAGATTGTTTTGTGTTATTTTGGTATGATATTTCATAAATCTTTTAGTATTTGTAGTTGTGTTCTGTCTGCTTATGGCAGCAGGAACAATATTTCTTAGTTCAACTAACAAGCCAGAAAGACTGAGTCCTGACTCCTGTTTTTCTGTTTCCTGTAGAATATTTTACTTCATACTCATTCATTTATTTGCTCCTTTCTGACAAAGCAACATCTCAACGATATATGATGTTTTCAAGACATTGCAAATCAGGCACGCGTACTTTAAAACACACTTTGTTTTTTTTTTTTTTGTTTGTTTTTTTTGGTTGTCAAGATGAACTTGTGTACTGTGAACTGTGAACAGCGATTTCATCAGAAGCCGAGGCTGCTGAGAGGAAGGACGTGCCTTAATGGTCTCCCGTGGAAGTGTCCGGTCTCCAGTTCACAAGCGGCCGCACCGGGACGGACCGGCGCGCTTTCAGGCTGCTCACGTTCTCACTGCACGCAAGTCAAAAACACAGTAGAAAAATGAAAGCAGGCTGCCGGGAGCTGGTTTCAGTGCAAGATGCCGTTTTAGAACTTTTATACCTTCATAAAACTCTTTCATATGTCGGGTGCGGGCGGTGTTTTGTGAAACAGCTGTAATCAGGATGTCCCCGCTGTTACTGAGAGACTGACGGGTCTCAGCTTCACAACATGGCAGCCTTTAGGCCACTTCTTTTATTCAGGTTACATGACACTCACCAGGCACTTACGTTTTCGGCCTCTCACTCGTACAGTATCTCGTCGAAAGGCATTATTTTTAACTGGTAAGCAGTCTGAGAGGCTCAGAGAGGTGGCTTTGCTGGGACATTGTGTAAGATGAATATTATGCACTGTCACTTACGTGGGATGAAACAGCTGGGCCACTAAAACAGAGGTTGAGACATCAGAAAAGTGGCCACCATCATGTGAAAGATGCTTTTTTTCTCTCTCTCTTTCTCTTTTAACAGGGACTGATGTAAATAGTCTTTTTAGCTGAAGGAGCCTCATTAATTGCACAGGACTTTTTACTCCGTGTAGGTTCAGGCACTCAGTAGACATGCCTTATCGTCCCATCACCACCCCCCTCTACCCCACCCCCCTCCCCAGAGCCGTCTGACGATGACTCATCATGTACAGAGCAGAGAAGCCGCTATTGGTTAATTGAACGTTTGATCTTTGATTAGCTGGTGACGGAAGTTCAAGGGCTGCGGGAGAGCGCTCAGGAATGCTGGCCAGAAAAGGGGAGCTGCCGGAGCACGTGGAATGTGATCCTGGTCATCACCAGCTCCTATTTTGCGCCCCGATCAAAACACGTCCATCTAAGTAGGCTGGCACATGTGTCTGTGTGCAGATAAGTGAATTATTATTGAATGATAAGTGCTGTTATGTGTTTTTCCCCACTAACACTGCTAACTATTCATAAATCCAACAGCCTCTCCACATCCGCTCTGCAGATGACTCTGCCACAGCGAGACTGATGGAGTTAGCCTTAAAAAGCATTCATCCTCCCTCCCAAACACCACCGTGACTCTCCTAATAAATGGATTGGGATCTCTGGAATTTTTATACGCACACATTTTGAAAGTTCAGGTCAACCATTATCAGCGAGATGTCGGGAGGGCACGATGAGGAAATACGAAGGAGGCGACTTTGGTGTGAGCGTCAATCAGCGTCAGCATTAGTATGTTCAGACTTTTCCTTGTAAATAATATATAAAAAAAAAAAGAAAAAAAAAATCTTTTCACTTTGTACAGTAAACAGACAGACAGGATGTAACTTTCATTACGTTTTACAACAATTTAAGAAATAAAGAAAATAACAATAAAAACTCATAAAAACAAAAAATACATCAACAAAAATATGCAAAATATACTTAAGACAGAAATATTACTAATCATAAGTGATATAATTGAACCTCTTTTTCTTTAAATATCATGTTTATTTAATTCTAATAGTTTATCAATCAGTATACTGATTATGTTAAGAATAATGCTTTTTTCTTTTTCTTTTTTTTTCTTATTTTCACTAAAGTGTTGCAGGATAATTTACTGTAGGTGTAGACGTTTGGTGAATAAAGGGGAAAGTTTAGTTTTAGGAGTCTTTGTTAAGTTTCCCTTGAATTGTGTTAGAGTCTCTATTTTTAAGGTAAGCTACGCTTCATGCTTTTTGAGGTAAAACCAATTATCTACACATTTATGTAATACAATATTACATGTATACAGAGATGATATTTGCATATAGAGGCAGTATATTGTGATCCTTTATTTTATGGCAACAATTCTTGCTAAGAACTTTCAATACATTTGTGTTTTTGCTGCCCATTTTTGACCTGGGCTCCAAACGGTGATTGCACACAGAATTTAGAGCCATCATTGGCCCGGCCTGTCCTGTTCCCTCTCTATGCTTGGGATAGACATCACTGTGGTAAAGGAAGATATCTACACTTGCAGAGACACACACACACTCACACACACACACACACACACACACACACACACACTGGGCATTTCCCAGTGTTGATGTCGTCGATGTTGCAGAGAATTTCATCACAATATTGTGGAGAAACCACGAACGAGTGTAGTTTCATTTATTGAGCGTGTGGCTGAAATGCATTTGTGCAACCCCTTATTAAAAGGTTGTTATGTGAAGTTTTACCACAGAAAAAGGCTGCTGTTGTTATATTGTTTGTTCCTTAACTGTGTGTTTTTGTTTTGTTTTGTTTTTTTGACGCCAGAAGACCCTGAAATGTTCTGGATTCACTTTTTATTTGGCTCAGCTTTCTGAACTGTATGTTTCAATGTATGAGACAGGAAGTATTGTCTATACTTTGTTGTGTTTATATGCAATTTTGTCCCCATGCAGTCAAAAATGATTTCCTGGCTCTTATTTTTGTATGGTACTAATTCCTATACGTCTCTGTAAACTCCTCTACCGTGAGAGAACAAACACGTCTTTCCTCAGCTGTTTTCCTGCTCACAGGGTTGATTGAAAGGTTTTTTAATCTGCGTGCGCATAGATGTTTTGTTTTCCACACTTTCCTCACGCACTACTAAAAATGGTTCACCTAATTTGTAATGAGCAGGATGGCCAAACAGGGAACGTTGGGATCATACTCCAGTACACCAGTACATCTCTTCCTGCTGCGAGCTGGGGCTGGTTTTCTTCTGTAGCGCTCATGAAGCTGAGCAGCTCCAGACCCTGTTTCAACCATCAGATCTTCACCACCTCTAGCTGCTCTGCAACATGCGTGTTGATGTTGGGCTGTGATGCAGAGTGACCAGGCCTTTTTGGAGGTTTTAATGTCCAAACTGAGCCCAATCTCTGCAGATGGATTTGATTATACAGGGCAAAACTCTTTTACTATCATCATTTATTTATCTATTTTACTTTACTCAGCTAGTACATCTTGAAGGTGGTGGCTGCAAGTATCCCCTCAGCCCACCTGTGTTCTTCAGTCAAGAATACTGACACGATGGTGAAAAGTTGCTGAACAGGTTCGTCTTCTATGTTTCTGGCAGCCACAATTATTGACTTTAAAATATTCTTTTAAAGAAAAATTCACTGATTTGGTTTACTTACATGGCAACAGGATGAATTAAACTGTGATATTATATAACTTTTCTTCATGGTCTGCGTATTTAAGCAGATCAGAATTGTCGTTCCTTCTCAGAAATCACAGAATTTATGTAGTGATATTTCAGTAGCTGGGTTACGTCTGTGTTTGTGTATTCTGTAATGATACTGCTTCATAATGATGCACTTTTTTTTTCATTGAATTCTATACAGTTTTATCATCCATAAATTAAGACTCACTTGCTTTGACTTTGGGGAAACTGCATAAGGGGTTGCTACTAAATGTATTTCACAAAGCTGAAAGGTTAATGAAAACACAGCTCTACACGGAAACTACATAACCTGATCAATTTAATTGTGGGTGTCAAAAATGTACCATATAAATAGTATTACTTGTATACATAATGATATACAGAATATTATTCTTGGCCATTCTTTTCTCTTTTTGTGGCCCTTTTCTTTGAAATAATACCAAAATTTTTACACCATACAAACAGAAAACCACAGAAAAACAAATTGTACAGGCTGTGTAAATATTAAATATGGGGGAATATATTTACCTTCACCTTTTTGTATGGAAATGATCAAGGTAATCTCAATA
This sequence comes from Xenentodon cancila, assembly GCA_014839995.1. NCBI lineage: Eukaryota > Metazoa > Chordata > Actinopteri > Beloniformes > Belonidae > Xenentodon > Xenentodon cancila. Next base: position 22,029,758 of record CM026214.1, read on the forward strand.
ACAAATTTAACCATTTCATGACAAAATTGAAAAAAAAAGAACAAAAACAAAACCAAAAAAACAACACATCAGTAAGGTACTTCTAATAAGGATAATGCCAATATCTACAATTATAAGTGCTGACATAAGACTATTCTTTCTCTTTGTACATGATGAACAAATGAAGTGTTGAGTATTAATAATAAAATAACTATAAGTTTCACACCTATGGCAATGAGTCTTTTTAAGCTTTTTATTTATTTATTTATTCTTGCATATAATTTCGTGTAAGTATATGGGTTTGTGCACATCTCTGCATCCTCTTCACAACTCATCGTATGTGGTTGGTGTATTTATGTCACGGAAAATTCAGATATCAAGTTATTTGTGGACATCTGGTTTCCAATTTGGTGTCCAGGTTTTTTTTTTTTTTTATTATTTTCATTTATTTATTTGGCTTTTTTTCCCTGTCAAACTGCAGAATTGTAAAATGCATTTGTCAGCGTGTTAAAATTCTTATTCTATGATGATATGAGACAGTCTCACACAATAATGACCACGTTTACCCCAGAAATCAGATCTCGCAATGGCGTCACGCCTGAGTTGACAGCGTTCCAGCTGCAACGTTTGAAGATGAGCCTTTCCAAACGCTGGACTAGCAGTTGGTAGCAATACTAATTCATATCCGTGTTGTACGCCGTATTTAATCCGTGCAACAAGCGTCACGACACATCTACAGCTAATCAACGAGCAGTGCTACGTGTATGTCTGGTTAATTTGAATAAAACAAGACAAAACTGTTAAAACCACTAAGATTAGCTGAGCGATTGCTTTATCGGCATGACTGGCAGCTGAGGCTGGATCATGTGTTGGACGTCCAACACCGAATGCCCTCTAATGCGTCAATTTGTCTTGGCCGTTGAGATGAAGGTTACATGCTGGAGATCACAGCTGAGCGATGACAAGACAAAGGCAGTCCGGCCTGCCCCTGGGGCACACAAAAGCAAGGAAGAACCACCCCTAAAAAGTACTTAGTGTATCATCTGTTCAACACAATCAGATGCTTGGTTAGTAGTTACAACGAGCAGCTAGTTGCTACCGCACTTATCTGCGGTCACCATGTCAACAGTAAACATTGCTCATAAAACACATGACAGACGCCTGACTCTTGTTGTTGTACTGAAAGTGTACCAGGTAATAGATACTACGAATATGTTAGTCCAAGTCTGACCGGATAAGATGTGCTGTATGTGCTGTGCTATCTAGTTTAGTTTGTTGGATTACACATTGAGTTTTACTTTTATACATTTTTGGCTGCTATTAGACATGAATAGTGATATGTGGTACGTGGTATAAGATAATATGTTACATGTAAATAATAATACTTACAGTAAGACATTCTGAAACAACCTCCAACCCCAACTAAAGCTCGGGATACTGGATCTCCGGAGCCTGTCACATGGTGTTTGGGCCAACCCTGGTTGACAGTTATACACCTTTAATCCTTCCCCTCTAAAGTCTTATATTTGCCATATATAAAAGCCTTCATTTGGCTTATTTTTCTCTCTTTTTTTCTTGCTTTCTTTCACGGACACTTGAATTGTCCTGCCTGCAAACATGTGATTTTCTGTCACTTACAAGCTGGCTCTCTCGCTCCTGGCTGGCAGGAATTCCTCGTAGAGGGGAAGAGGAGAGGGCTGCCTGAGAAACCACGGCCATATGGTGATGGTATGGTGGGGTACTTGGGTCTGAGTCTGCCCCCTCTGCAACCCACACTGCTGCTGGCGCTCCACACAGCCTCATCTGATGTCGTCCAGCCCCCTCCAGGTTCACTCAGGCTGCTCTCTCCTCCACCATCGCTGCTCCTGCTGGACTTTTTCAGCAGTATGGTGGACCTATCAAAGATCCCTGCCCTTAAACGCATATGTTTTTATATAAAAATAGGTTCAAAGCTAGTCTTTTTCATTTTAGTACACGGTTCATTTCAAATAAAATATCAGTCTGTCAGAAATCTAGAATGAGATTGAGGATGCCTTTAAAAACACATGATAATCAACTAATGCTGGAGAAGCGTGACAGGCTGGAAAATATGGAAGATGAAACTAAATTAAGAAAATAATCCCCTCTCCCTGCAATTGGTATCAAAATGACATGAAGAGGACTATTCATCTTTTGCATGTCTCCTGAGCTGTTGCCAGAAGTGTTTTATTGTTCTTTACTGAGTGGGTCCCTTGTGTATTTCAATGCATAAATAATAAGGACATCCTGTAAAGGAGGACACAGACAAAACATTCCCAAGGAAATCGACACTGTAGGTGTTAGGTTGTCTGCTACCATCTGAAAGTATACAACATAAACTTTACTTGATGCAGGATTCACATCCTGTAGGTAACACATAATCCTACAGCTGCATCTGAAATCACTGGTAGTGTTGTATTGTTATTCTTAAGGTACTTTTCTTTTCTTTTCTTTTCTTTTTTTTTACCTCTGATGTCACACAACTACAGTGCCAAGAAACAAAATATGAACCACTTGAAATTAGCTTGTTTTCAGCAATACCTTTCCGTAATATGTGATCTGATCTTCATCTGTAGCCACAATAATAAACACAATCTTTGTGCTTTTATTGAACGGATTCAGCGATCACGGTACTCGAGGTAAAAGTAAGTGAACAATGAGTTACTAGCTGGTCAAACCTCCTCTGTGCAGCGGTGACTTCAGGTGAGTGCTTTCGTCAGACCTGTTTAATGTTCAGGAGGTGTTGGGTCCTTCCTCTTTACAGAGCTGCTTTCCAGGCTTCATGAGATCATTCACCAGCGTGTCCATGTGTTTACGGTCTGGGCTCTGAGTGGGTCACCCCAAAAGGTGGATGTTCTTTTTCTGAAGCAATTTTGTGGCAGATTTACTTTGGTTCCTGGTTCAAATCCCAACAGGGGCATTTCTCCATCTCTATGTGGAGCTTGGATGTTCTTCAGGTATTTGGCCCAACTAATTTTGCTATAAACATGTCCAGCCACCAGCGACATTCCTCCCACTCTCCAAAAGAAAGTATATCAGGTTGATTGGTGATTCTGAGTTGCCCATAGGATGAATGTGTGTGTGTGTGTGTGTGTGTGTGTGTGTGTGTGTGTGTGTGTGTGTGTGTGTGTGTGTGTGTGTGTGTGTGTGTGTGTGTCTGTGTGTGTGAGTGTGTGTGTGTGTGTGTGTTTGTTTATCTATATGCAGCCTTGGTGCTGAGACAAGCTACTGCAGGTCCCTGAAACTCTAAATAGGAACTAATGGATACAAATTATGAGAGGTGGAGCAAGTCCAAATGATGCTCCTACCACCATATTTCACTGTTGGGATGATAATTTGATGCTAAGTACGCTGGGCCCTTTTTACTAAGTACAATTTAATTTTTGTATCATCATTCAACAAACTGCTGATGAGAGTAATGACAGCAGGAGGTCACGGATATTTGCAAGAGTGACTGGAGAGACGTGGAGATCTGTGAGCTACTCAGCCTCAGGGCTGAGGACGCCATAAACCAGCGCACGTCTGGAACCCTAAAGGATGGTCCATTGTTTGAACAACTGGCCACAAAAAAAGACAAACAGGGGCTTTGCAGAAGCAACGTAGCCAATAAACTCATCCCGATTTTCAATCATCCTCATTTTGAAAATGACATCTGTCTGATAGCGTATTTTATCCTACTAATGTAGGGATAATATGTCATTCTACATGCCCACACGTCTTACGTTATGTTATGAGGATAATGCCTCCCAACACGCCTTCCCTCCACTTAACTCACCTTTAGGCACGGGCTGGCAATTAACAAGCCATGCGTTTATATTACCCAACTCCGGTAAGCTCACGTTCATCATCCAGTGATAATAGTGGGATCTAATCTAAAAACCCATTTTGAGAGTCTTTTACGAATCAAGGAAATATAGCCGAGTGTCCTCTATCATCAAAGTTCCTTCAAACCAAACCTCCCTCCCTTTTTTTTTTCTTTTCGCTTGTACATCAGAGCTAAAGCCTGTTTTTCCCATTGATACTAAGCTGACCCGTGCAGGCTGTAAATTTGACATTTTGGCACTCCATCAACCTTGTCTCATCCAGAGTGACTCAAAGGTGCATTTACAGCATATATCTGCAGGGGGTTGATGGCTTGCTTTATCAGTGCCTCTGACTCCACAGTTACTTTTCTTCAGTGCTGACAGTTTCCACTATTACCTTTTCTGTTCATCTACCACCTATCCACTACCATGCACATGCTCAGCTGGTTAGAGATGGACGATGGGTGCCATGTGGTAACGAAGCACGACCAAAACATTCCTATAATAATAGATAAACTATGTCTTTAGCCAATCTGCCCGGGACATTTGTTGCTGGATGTATCAGTGTCAAAATGTTCCCATTCATTTCTGTGACTATGCTCAGCCACAAAACTGTCAATTGCTGTTCAGTTCCCAGTGTCGTTGGGGGCTGGACATTAATCCAGCAACATTGGTTGGGCTAGCGTGAGGGTAATTAAGCTGCTTGTTTGTTGTTGGCGTGCTTAAACACAGAGCTGATGTGATGATTTCACCTCAACAGAATAATCTGGATTGTGCTTGAAAAATAATTATTGACATACACCGACACATTAAGTGGCACTTTCTCTAAAGCAGAGTGAAAGGACATGAAAGAGCATCTGTAGCCTTGATCAGCTAATAAAATCTGACTCATGATATTGTGATTTAACAAAGATCTATAAGCAGAAAAATCATGAACATAAATACATGGCAGACGTGTGTGTGTGTGTGTGTGTGTGTGTGTGTGTGTGTGTGTGTGTGTGTGTGTGTGTGTGTGTGTGTGTGTGTGTGTGTGTGTGTGTGTGTGTGTGTTTATGTTCCGTGCAACGATCCTGTTGAATAAATGATGCACTGTAAATATGTACTTGTTGTGCAACATTTCAAATAGTTTTACTGCATATAAATCAATTTAATCTGTAGCTGTTACTTAAAAAAATATGCTGCTAATTATGCATGCATGTACAGTTTTTTATACTTTCACCTGGTTAATTCTCCCTCTGTACAGCTGTCATGGATGTGAGAGGTAGCCATGTAGACCATGCTTTTGTACGGCTGTGAGTATTGTAACTGAGTGACATTAGTTCTAACTGTTAGTTTTAACTGTTTGTTGTTGTGTATTTGAGAAATTAGAAGAGTTTAGACCAGAATAGTCTGTTATTGCTGTAACGCTGTTGGCAAAGTGCTATTGAACCTGCTACAGATGGAAAGTTCATTAAACCAGTCAATCAGTTCCGTTACTATGACAATAACTCAACATCTGTGATGAGCAGAACGTTTAGAGAAGCTGGTCTGTTTCCATAAGAGAGTTTGCATTGGGGTGGTTGAGAAAATAAGCTCATGTGGAGTTGTTAACTTTCACAGCTTAGGTTTTTGTTGTTCTGGTGCTGGCTACTGCTCACAGTATTATGTGTATTTTTGTTTATCTCCAAAATCTGAAAATCTCTGTCTTGCCGTTACTTAAGACAGGAGGCCTGGGCCAGCACCTAAGGACCTAGGGTCGCAAACAGGCAGCCCCATACCAGACCTCTCTAGACCAGCATGCATAAGTCTGGCACTGCCTGGCTCGCTAAGCGCAGCTGACCCAACAGACCACCACCCTGCGCATTCAGGCAGCAGCCGCACGACTCCTCCCACCTTCCAACCACCAGCAGATGAAAGGAGAAGAACAACAGGGGCAATATGACCACACCAGACAGCCACCCACCGCCTGAACCCAATACTGCGGCAGTGACTAACAAGAGGGCACAACCCACAACAAAAGGCAACACCAGAACAGCTGCGTGGCATCCCCCACACACCAGGAAGCATCAGCTAGGAACAAGCCAACACACCACCCTACCCAAAAGCCCTGCAGAGCCTGCTCAAGCACCACATCCACCACTGGAGGTGTGGCCCAGCCCTGCTCCATTCCAGTTAAATATATTTCATTTTTATAATTTTAAGTATATGCGTGCTTATGTGTGTGTCTGAGTGCATAAACAAACACAGAACACGTGGAAGGCAGGGTGGTAGGTCCCAGCATCCCCAGCTTTTCCCACAGCTGAAATATATATATATATATATTTATATATTTTATTTGTCATAGATGTTACACTGTTTAAGGGGACAGAAATTGAGCTGGCTCTTTGTAGTCTCATGATAGACCATGACGTATTTTACATTGATGCTGGCTGCAAACAAAGAAGTTAAGACACAGAAGTTAAGAAGTAGGTCTAAGAATCACTGGATGACTTTTTTCTTCCTTTTTTGGCAGTGAGTTGTTTTGTTGATTTCTTTCTTTCATGATTTATTTATTGGCATTTTCCATCTCATCACAACTATTTCCGGTTTAAGTTTGAGAAACACTGATTAACATTCATCCTGGTTTTAGTCTAGGAAAAGGAAGAATCAGCTGCTGGCAGATATATGGGGTAAACAGTTCAGGTGAAGAGAGTTTGTTTCAGGACATTTGTTTATAAAATACACTGTTAAAAAAAAAAAAAAAAAAGTCACGACTTATCCGTCAATATTTGTAAAAATATCCCTGCAATCAATCTGATTGTTTCCCTGATTTGAAACTTTAAAGTTTAAACCATAAAGGTTAAGTTTGCTTGGATTCCTCTCCCGAGGATGTTTGTACAGAAATGGATGTCCATCAGTCTCATAATTGTTTAGTATGAGCTGCACAATCAAATGTCCATCAGAAGAAATGTTCTAGTAGTCGATGTTCAGTGAAATTAGACCAGACCAGCAACCCAAGCATCATTTTGTGCTCACATACCCCCCCACACACACACACACACATGTTTTATTCTAGTTACGTCTACTAAACTCAATGTTGTTTTCAAAGTAAAAGTGTGCCCATCTCTGCCTCGCCGACTGATGCCCAACTCCAAAGCAGCCTGCCACAGCAGCATCCACCTCAAGCCTCCGAGTCTAAAGATCAGGGCGGGGTTAGTTGATGCTCACCACCCTCAATACCTCAATGTAGGTTTCATCTGCAGGAAATGATGACATCAAACCACAGATGCCGAACTGCAACGAATTGCCGTGATAATGATTATGAAACATTTGCATTCATCACTGCATTAGCTGACTAACTGAAACACATTTGCATCCACTATGTCTGAACCGTTAATGACAGGCCTTTTATCCAAACCTGCACAAAGAAAGCCTCCCTCTGATGCTATGATGACACCCTCATCCCAATCCATCATCTCTACAGCCACCACCATCCCCCTCCAAGCGTAACCACCACCCCACACACCGAACCCTTCAAGCTCACATTAATTTTTCAGCCACACTGGCAAGCAAGACTTATTTAATTATTGATGGAGGGAGTGAGGTGTGAGGAAAAAGGTTGAAATATATTAGTAAGATTCATGAGTAAAAGATGTGCACGAGGTGGCACAGGCTAAATGTTGTATATTTTTGCCTCTTCCACACAGAGGCCAACATCTTCAATGACTCTCTCTCAGCATCACTCATTACAACATTCCTTCCTATGACCTGATAAATCACCCAAATACGCTACCTTTCCATCCATTCTTACTTGTTTCCTTACATCAGTCTTTTCTTTCCTATTCATAGCCGCCTCTTTTTGCCCCTCTCGATCCAAGAAGTCCTTACACAGTGCATCAGTCTGAGTTATTAGGATGGCGAGAAAGATGGGCGAGAGGGGGACTTGTGGTAATAAAAGAAAAGGGGGGGGCATGAGTTATGGCAGAGTTCACAGGATGGTGGGGAATGAGTAAGAGAGCAGGATGGAGGGAGAAAAGGGGCAGAAAGAAAATGTGTGTCCTTAGAAGAGCATTTTGTGTGAAAAAAAACATTTTCTGTACTGCAGCATCATCTAAAACAGTGTTTTTTAATTCTCTTGCACTTTCTTTTCTTTTCATTCATTGTCTGTCCCTTTGATTTCTACTTTTTTATGAAGTGGCTGCATATTAACAATTAACAGTTACCTAGCAACAAGATGTACCATACCAAAAAAAGAGGGAACCCGATGATCTTAGGCAGGCATGTGTACAGTATTTAAAGTAAAATTACATGGCAATTATGTATTTCAAGTACATTATTGAGCCTGTTTGAGGAAGAGAAAATACTTTCCTGTGAATTTAGCGCGATGGCAGGCAGTCGTGTTCATGCAGGTCTGAGTCGTGCTCAGTACTGCTTGGCCGTTACAACCTCAGTAAAGGACTCATGGAATTAAACAAAAATAGACGCATTACACATGTTTCTGCAAAAATGAGCAAAGCCTTCTTTGAGATTTCATTTGACTGAAAGCTATGAACTTCTGTGACTGTTGCAGTGGCAGTTTGCAGCCACTTTCAACACATCGCAAGGGATGGATTTTATTTTGATAGTGATTTCAGACTGATTTGATTGGACTGAAGTTGATTAATTCAAAATTATATGGCAATAAAGATAAAACCTAAATGAATGTTTCTGAATGTACCAATACCAACCAAAAGAGCTAACTAGGAGACATTTGACTTTAAGGTGAAGTTTTATACCTTTTTACACAAAATCAATGCAGTTCTGGGTATTTGTAAATGTGGTGTCTGTGACATATACTGGTCAAAACACCCCCAGGATCATTCTGTACAGCTTCTGTTTCATTCTGTATGAGCTGCCTTTTTCAGATCAGCAGTATTTTTGTGCCTGTCACTTTAAATGCAAATGAGCCTTTTTTCTGCCCGCCCCTCTCCTCAACATGGAGAGCCAAAACGGGAAAGGCAGAACTGTCTGAGCTTCTACTTAAAACAAATTACAGAGGGAAACAAGACAACCGGCTTTGAGAAACAGCAGTTCTGCTGTATGTTATTGAACCAGAGTCAAACTTGGAGAATAAAGAGACCATTGAGCGTGTGTGTGTGTGTGTGTGTGTGTGTGTGTGTGTGTGTGTGTGTGTGTGTGTGTGTGTGTGTGTGTGTGTGTGTGTGTGTCTGTGTATTGTCTATCAATGTATGTAAGAGACCAGTGCAGGCTGTGAGACAACAACTTCTTCTAATCGCTAAAGTGCTGCAGTTTTGATCCTGAGTTTAGTTGCCAGTCCAGCTTGGTTTTGTCCCAGGTTGTTGAAGGTCCCAGGTTGTTGAAGGTCCCAGGTTGGTGAGGCAGTCCACTTCAAAGTAGTGTGAGCACACTACTAGGTTTTTGCCCATCATTGCCATGAGTTTTCCTTCGAAAATGATCCACAGGGTGTTTTGCTCATCTGTTGATGGAAGGAAATGCAACGTTTTGTGTCGAACTCAAGCGCCAACCATCTGACTTCTGGATTGAGGCTCATGTGAAACTAAGATTTGTTGCAGTTCCTTGACTGGCCGATAAAGGGTGGCTGCATTAGCAAGTCAATCTCCATAGACTCCCACGTTAAAATGTCCAACTTTAGAGCAGAAATAAACATATTTAGAGCCTGGTTCAAAAAAACATTTTGGTCTCAGTCAAATGACAATTCTAATTGGGGTGGATGTTTTTGTGCCGTGGCAGGAGAGTATAAATCGAGCAATAACTTTACTTCAGATATGACTGATTGACATTAGGCTCAGCCAATGGCGAGCCGTTATTACTTTCTCATCTGTAGTAGTCGTGCTACCGCGCTCAGCTGTTTGTATTAACCCAGTGTCGGCTAAATGCCACAGATATTTTTGATGTCACTGCTGAGAACTTGTTAAACGGTATAGTCTGCTGTAAACGTCTGATGGCAGCTCTGCAGATATTTTGGCGGGGTGCAGCTGAATAAGCTGGGAGCAAAGTGAACTTTAATTGGCATACGGTGGGAGTGTGCCGGTCGGCTTCTCAGGCAGCATGGCTGCACCACGTACAAGGAAAAATGAGCTTCAAAACTGCTCTTCAGAAACCAGTGAGTCACAAGGCCTAATGCTTCGTCCATTACAGTCTATGGTTGCCTTTCAAGCAACAACTGAGCTCGTCCGGTGCAAAAATTACTATAAAATTTGTAAATGTTCCTTTATGTCACTCTAAGACTTGAAACTTTTGTTCAGTCTGAAAAAAAAACAAAACCTAAACAAGAAGTTTGGCAAAACTGTTTGGTCATGGAGGTGAATCGTCCAGAAAGTAACTGGTTTTCCCCTTTAAATCAACTGTCATTCATTTAGTTTAGTTTGTTGCAATAAACAAGTGGAAATGTGTTTCTGGGAACTGAGCCAGTTTAGCTGGCAGTGGCATCATATTCATCATAGAGATATGACATTGGTATCAATGTAAGAGACTTGAATATCGAGCTGTTCCTTGAACAGCCCAATTTATTGTTTGTTCACCTTTAACTTATAGTCAGAGCATGTGTCAAGAATCATAATTTTGCATGGCATCACGCAGGGAATGATGTATTTAAACTTGCTTTCAGCTTAATGCTTTCTTCTCACAAAGAATGAGCAAGGCAGTCGCTTTTCTGAAGTTTGACTTAATAAATGATGCAAAGCTGGAGCATTGTGGGACACTGGTCCATTTAACATTCTTTCAATATTATGTAAATGTGAACATTTTATCAACATATCAAATGTGGAGTAACTCACGTCTTTCAAAATGATCGTGCTATACTGTCAGCCTTTATTGCTCCAGGTTAGTTAATTAATTTCCACCTCGTCAACATTGATGGAGTTGCACCATGGCTTAAACTTTTCCAGCCATCAATAACACCTCAAGTGAAAGAATTACTTCCTGATTCTTGACACGGTTTAGCACAAATTGTCACTGTTCTGATGCACAGAATGATTCATAGTTAACAAAGCACATGTGTGCTGCCGACGGGAAGACGGTGATGAAGCAAGACGAAGATAAGACTGAAAAGCCCTCGAATTAAGATTCTGCACCGCAGAGAGATGCATGGAGATAAAGAGCAGCGCAGATGGAGTGACAGAACATCAAAAAGCGAGAGATTGCTGTGATAGTAAAAGACAGAAGGTGAAAAGGAAGTGACGAGGAGAAAGGGTTAAATAGACGGGAGAAAGGTTGCCTTGGCAACAGCAGCCAGCGTTGTCCTTGTATTTAACAATCACTGAAACACACACACACACATGCACAGATAAATACCCGGGCAATGAGCATTTATACACATGTTCTTCATCTCACTCCATTCTCCTCCTCTTCTGCACTCCCTCATTCATTTCTTTTGTAGCTCTTAGAATTTCAGGAAATTGGCATGTTAACCTTCTTTTTGTTTCTGTGACATAATTGCTCCACTCTGCTGTCCTGCTCAAATTAGATAATATGTTATAGTTGCAAGTAACGATGACAACATGCAATATGCAGGAAGCGCTTTCCCAAAGGTGATGTTAAACAGCCCGGCTGTTTCTTTTAGGCTCATACTTGCAGTATCGTCTCTACGTATTCATTTTCTCTTCATGACAAAATGTCCTCTGTGTGTGTTTCAGCTCTGTAACGCTTTGCATTTGTTGCAAGTGGCACTCTGCTGACTGCTGTGATGCATTAACCTCACGTTGATTACAACTCAGTCTTCCTGATCAAACCCTGTCATGCATGTATCTGTGTGGCACATCCACACATGACAGCTGCCTGAGGATGGAGGAGATAGTGTCTAAGGTCACTGCAGCATCGCACAATTTAGTGTGTGTGAGTCTGTGTGCTGTGAGTACACGTGTAGAGATATGTGTGTGTGTGTGTGTGTGTGTTTTTGTATTCAGCATGCATGGCATACTCTTGGACTATGGCTCATGTGGCTTGTGATATCTTCAGTATACCATTGTAAATGTATGTGGCATGTGTAGGATGTCATTATTGTGCCTGCATGATGATGTACACGTTTGCCTCTGTGCATGAGCGTGCAGGCACTCTCCATAGGTGAGGCACAACCTTATATCACAGAACCCTAAGAGGAGGGGAGTCATAAAGAACAGAGGCCCACCACAAGCCACAAGGACAGATCAGAAATGATGAGGGCGCCATCAAATTTAATGGACAGGAGTGTGTAAGTGAGAGTAGTAGAGGAGAAGACAGGAGACGATGAGACGATGCGGAGGGAGGAGGGACCGTAGCTAAGGCCTAGCAAAGAGGAGCCTGAAGAAATCTGGCTTAAGTGAGGCAGTCATTCTCCCCCACCTCATATTATTTAGTGTAGCTGTTTTTAATTATGATTTCAGTGTGTCTCTGAGAAGCTTGGCTCCATGATTCACCTCTCCCACTCAGATCACCCAATCCAGCATGATCCACCTCTAAAAACCCTTGCACCAACTTGTTACCTGGCACTCAAACCATGCACGCTTTCAGATTCGCTGCTTGGGATGCTGATGCCAAGCCAGCCTCTCTTCTCGTCTCCCTCTCCCTCTTTCACACTCTTTTTCCCCTTCATCCCTCCCCCCCACCCTCCCGGTATCCGTAGTGATTGGAGGCAGGGTTTGGGGGTTGCTAGGAGACGAGGTGAGTGTGGAAGCAGGCTTCTGCGGGAGGGAGCATCATATGAGAGTGGTGAGGGACATTAGGAGAGAGCGCTCCCTCCTGGCTACTGATTGCCACTGATACTTAGAGTGATTTGGATCAGTTAAATGCCTTAAACCACCTCTCATCTTTGGTGAGCACGCAAAAGGATCACAAAGAGGTACGTGCGTGTGTGATTATGTGCGATAGAGATATTTGAGAGCTTTTTGTGCTGTTGTTTACTGCATCTCTTGTTCGATCTGACAAGTTAATGCAATGATGGTGAACTGAGCGGGTGCTGATTATGTATCTGTCATGTCCCTCCGAGGAGAATAAATCTTTGCATCATTCAACTCTGTCCAGGTCTCAGATTCAGAGAATTCCTGTTGCAAGTGTATTTCAGCTGAGCTACATCATGCTCTTTGATCTAAAGGAGTTTCACTAAGACTGTAAGAGGCCCACCACACCTAGCAGCAATCAAGGTTCAATATCTACTTTCTGTTTTTCCACACACACAGATATAATTTCAGACCATTTATTATCAAAGCAGCACTCATTGTTATGACATAATACTTCATGTCCATGGGACATTAATTGTGATATTGCAAGACACTCCAAAGAAAGAAGGATCAAAGCCTGTGAAATTGTACCACACCATTGCTTAAGAAGCATAGACTTCAAAGGCACTGATGGACTGGGATTTCAGAGGAAATAATAATAAGGAGTATTTTTCATCTTATGTAGACACCTGCTGTATCACCAGGCCAGTTCTGAGCAGAAGAGGACTGCAGCTGAATGTTTGTTGTGTGACTCTGACTCCATGTGGTCATTAAGGAAACTGCTGCTGCGTGATTTGAATAGTGCAGGATGCAAAAGCTGTCTTCGACTGTATCTTACGTTGAGTGTATGCTTTGGTTGCACAAGACACAAGCACCCCCACCACCCCAACCCTACCACCACACCACCACCACCACACCCCCAACTCATTTATTTTGAATGAACAGATGTCTCAAGATTTTAGGCTCTGCTTTACACCCATGCATCCATCCATTTTCTGCACCTACTTCATCCTGTTCAGAGTCTCAAAATCTTTGCGGGTATGAAAATGAAATTTGCTGCAAGCCAACAGTATAGAATAACAGTAACTTAATTTTGTTACTAAAGTCTAAGAATCAAATATTCCCCCAGCAGCGACTGAACTGCTGGGAGAGCAAGCAATTTCCAAATGCAATGAAAATATTGAATACAAATATGAATTTAGTGTGAGCGGTGAGTGCACCTCACCACAGTTTTTATTATAAACTCTTGTGCTTAAGTCTTAACCCTCTCTTCTGGATTGTACACCTGTGAAGCGTCTTGCATAAACAAACCAACAAATGTAGATGTTTGCATAAATGCATTTACTTACAGATATGTCATATTTGTTCCAAGAACATTTCAGCAGATACTGAGCATGAGAGGACACAGCATACAGTTGATTTAAGTTTCCTCTGTGAAAAACATACAGTCAAATGAAATCAAATGAAATTCTTGTCTTTTTAAAGTGTCTTGTCTCATTTTAAAGGAACCATTGGTGGGAATTACACTTTAAAATATTCAAAACATCAACCCAGGAAATGTAAGTAAATCAAAATGTGACCAATTTGATGTTGTGTTTAATAGGTCTTCTGTGCTGATGAAAGCAGCTGAAAATATTTAGTTGACAAGTGGACAAAAAACAAGACCTTATAAATCCACCGAGTCCCAGTAGACGCAATATAAATCATCGTAATGGCCAGTGTTACTTTGTTCAAATGAAGAAGACGGTCCTGTGTTGCCAGACCTAACTGTTGCATCCTGTGCATCCCCTCATTATAAATCTTTTAAATCACTTCACATCTGCTGAAAACTACCAAATTGTCAATGAGTTTTAGAATCTGAACCCTTTAAATTTCAGTTTTAATACATGATTTAGGTATAAAAAAAAATACATCAATCATCATTTTGGATATAATTCATGCTGGAGAGGTGTGTCGTTTTTTTTTCTTATTAGTCTTGCACATGTCAAAAATAAGCAATAACATTGATTTTATTGGATGAGTAGTTTTTGTGCAGTACTTTGACGTTTTTGAATATGTTTGGATTGAGGGTCATCAGACGGTAATCATTTTAAATCTGACACCACATGAACAATACTAATATAATGAAATCTGTGTTGTTACTTTTTAATACAACTGAGACCCAGCAATGAAAAACACACACAAACAATTCCATTTTTTTTAATAATTCAAAAATACTTTTTTAATCCCCGAAGGGAAACTACTTAACCAAAAGCAGCAAAGCTAAAACATGAACTATTAAGCTGCAGTTAGTCTGCAGTGGAAGTATTTTATTTTATTTTTTTAATTTTAAAAACCTTTTTACTTTTGTTAAAGCATTGCAAAGGAACTCGTATATATTTTTAGCTCAGTGGGTCCCCCTACAGGCAGGGAGGTTGCATCGCTTTTATGACGTTGTTTGCTTTTGCTTGGTCTCCTGCTCGCTCTCTTGCAAGTATTCCTTAAAACAAAATCAGATATTTTTGGAAAATAATATGGGGGGAAAAAAACCCATTTGCTCTGCTTTAATTAGAAAATGTAATTAAAAAAAATTCTGTATGCACATAAAACATTTGGAAACAGCTTGTCGTAAACTAAGTGATTTCTTTTACAATTGTGTGCTTTGAGCATCCTCTGTAGAAGAGTCTTGTCCACGGTGGAGAGAGTCTCAGTGCTTCCCAGCAGGCGTCCCTGTTGATTGGACAGGCCTGGCTGCCTGACTTGCTGGCCCAGAGTGTCATGGCCCTTTATCTTGCCTCTCAGCTCTTTCCCTTTGACTTACTGTGCCAATACATGAACGCGACTGTTTTGGGAGTGATTCACAATTGAACATTGTTTTTACTAGCAAACAAGAGAGTCTGGATTCAACTGTTTTATTTGAAAACAATTAAGAAAAAACATGAAGATACTTAGCCTAAAAATTATCCATAGTTAAACCTCTGTGATGCAGTTGCTATGGCAACTATGATAGAAATAGATGTCTATCTGCAAAGGAATGGAATGTATTGAACTGTTGGTTAGAAACAGAGATGTTCTGCAGTGTGATTGACAGGTTAAGTGCACAGCTGAACACAGATGCTGTGAATGTTTGTGAAATACCGACTGGAGTTCTGCGATTGTGTGTTGGTCCTTGTCAATGGTTGGTTTCTGAGTATGTAGGCCTATGTTGTAGTGCCTGAGTGTGTGTACATAAGATGGATACTGCATGTGACACACTGCAGTATATGAAATGTGCAGCACCATGGATGGGGGGCATAGGGCACATCATTATGATGGCTGGAGAGTGTGAGTGGGTCTGTGCTGCACTCGCTGGCCCTGCGTGAGAGCAGATAAGCCGAGGCAGAGACAACACAATAAATTTAATGGGAACAGGGTTCTGTTTGTTGCATTTCCATTGTTGTTCTGACAGTGATGATGTTCCAGGAGTATTGACTCAGACATTGATCAATGGTTTGAAGTAATTGAGAATGACTGAAGACTTTTTCTTTTATTATGCAAAAAAAAACAGAAAAAGAAAAAGAAGATACTTGCACTGTTTTGCAGATTTAATGAGCTTCATCCATTGCACATCAATCTTCTGATGCAGGAAAAACATTTTCTCTCACTTATTTTATCTGTTGCTTTGTTCATTACAAGCACAATCTTTCCACATTGCCATCCTACAATAGTACTTTATTTTGCCTCATAGACTTTCACTTGAAGCAAAGAACAAAGGAACAGTGGCAACATCCTTATGCAATTAAATAAATAAAATAATTAAAATAAATAAAAAAAAAAGCATTTGTAATATTCATATAACCCGACATTTGGAGGCAGAAATATGCGAAAATCAATGAAACAGCAAAAGCTTCAGAGAGGGAGGGTTGGTGGAAGGATGTGATGGAGAGAGATGAGGGAGGGGGTGCAGGAATATGAGTGTATGCATTTTCAAGGCGGTCTTTCTGTTGCGAGAAAAAAAACAGAGTAGTCTGACAGGAAAACGAATAGCTCGAGCTGCTGATGAAGGCATGGAAATGCAATTAAGTGACGGAAACTGAAAAACTGCCTGTTTTAATGGAGGCTCGAGCGAAGGCAGCGGCGTGTTTAATTTCGGTTAAAGATAGGTGGGATCACCTCAGCGGTGTGTGAAAGGAGAGAGGGAACAAGAGGGGAGGGGGCGGGGGTGTGTGGACCTCGCTGGCTACGGGACCCACAGGCACCCCGATTGTGCTCTACTCTCATCTTTTTTTAGGGGAGGACAAAAGAAAAAAATAGAAGAAGAAGAAGAAGACGAGGGGGGAGAGAATCGGAAGAAAGGCCCGGGATCCGAGTGTCGTGACGGGGGCCCCCCTCCGGTTTCACCGGCGCTGTTTGTGCGGACTCGGTAGGCAGGACCGGCGGAGCAGTCGACTCCGGTCTGTGGGTTTTTTCCTGCCACAGCAGCAGCAGCGGGATTGTCACAAAACAGCCTTTCACTCTTCCAGGGGCCTTGTGTCGCTGCGCTTTCAGGTACGCGTCCACACTGCGTTAGCCGTAGCCCGCCGCGGGCTCCTGCCCGTGTTTATACGGGGAAAATGTCAGGCTGCGTGACGGCGCTTTAGTAACGCGGCTCCCACGGCAGCGTTCTGGATTTAAAAAAATAAATAAAAATAATAGGTTATATATATTAGCTAGCTAGCATCTACCGGAGCCCCGCCGGATCTCTTGGGGAGGGGGGCAACATCTGTACTTAATCACCCTCCTCAGCGGCTAAACGCTGCTCGGCTGCCCCTGGGTTTAGCCCGCTGCACCCGTCGGATTGTAATGTCGTGTGCCCGTAATAGTTGACCGAGTGTGCTTCGGCAGACTCGCGGAGGAGCCGCCGCCGCGGGCTCGTCGCCGCAGCCGCCGCGCTAGCTCGCGCCTCTCGCGGCTAGCTCGCGGAGGGAACCCGCCGTGTCGGAGCCGTGTCGGCTAACGCTGCGCTGTCACGGCCGCGGCGGGCAGGAAAACCTCGCTGTCTGCCGCCGTAGCGGCTGTGGCGCAAAACGGCGCTTTGTTGACGGCGCTGTGTCAAACCATGCAAATAAAGCAGAGCTGGGTCATTCTCCTCTGCGCCTTAATTGACAGGGGCTTTGATTGACTTGCTGACGAGACTGCACTGAGCCGGTTTTTATTATTGCTGCACTGATGCTGCTGTTTGGCGGTGCACACTGAGATGCTGTGATTAATTAGTAATCTAGAAATGGCCTAATAAACGATTGGAGAGCCGTGGAAGCCTGTTTCTGCCAGCAGGAGGAGGAGGAGGGGGGGGAACAGGAAAGTTTAATTTAAATGAGATACTGTCTCAATGTTATGACTTATGAGCTCAAAATTGGTGTTCGGCACTGTTGCCTAGCAGCGAGAAGGTTCCTGGTTTGAATCCCGCCAGGAGTCTGTCCATGTGGAGTTTGCACATTCTTCCTTTGCTTTCTGTCCAGGTATTCCAGCTTCCTACTGATGTATAGCAGCATATTTGTCAGGATAATTGCCCATTGAAGGGGGTGTGTGTGGTTGTTTGTCTATATGAGACTCTGTGATGGGCAGGTGATCTGTCCAGGGTGTACCCCTGTCTTTTGCCCAAAGAGAGCTGGGATAAGCTCCAGCAGATCCCCGTTACCCTGAATAGGAGTAAGCAGGTATAGCTGATGGATGGATCTCACATATCATCTTACATTGACACAGCTCAGGCAAAAGTATTACACAAACTAGAACATTTATGAACAAATACCATAGTCAGGTTTCCATTAGTGGAGGTCTGAGGTGAAGCCTAAGAGGCTGGGATTATAACAGGGTCGGACTTGTACTCGACCCTTTCAGCCTCACTGTCTCCATTTTCAGCGGCAGACTGGATAACATCAACTTATTTGGCAAACTACCACTCCACACCACCTGGTGGCAGTACTGGGTCACTTTCAGTGTTTGGGAACAGCAAAAACATGCTGGAACAACTGGAGCATTGAAGGAGCTGAGTCTGGTTGGTGCATTATTGTGGGATGGAAACGCTGCAGTGGTGTTGATGAATGAGAAGATCCCACTTGGTCGTCCCCCTCACCCAGACGTCGTTCTGGGCTTGACGTATTTTGGCCCCAGACAGCTTCTCAGATAATCTTGCTGTAGGTCAGTTTCTGATTATGTGGACGCGTGTTTACCTTCGATGCCCTGTAAGGTTCCCCTGGACCCTCTCTAATGAAAACACGCTTCATATTGAGAGGAAAGCCGATTGATTCTGCATCCATTTACCCCGCCATATCGTTTCCCAGTGAAGTCGTAATTATGAGTTATTAGGTCCAAATTACAATATAGTCGGTCATAATTATGAGACACTACGTCATAATTAGGATATACAAAATAAAATTAGGAGATAATAAATCAAAACTATTACATAGAAAGTAATCATTTTGAGATTAGAGCTCGTTATTTTGACTTACAATTGTGTTTTTTCCTCGGAGCAGCAAAATCAGTCGTGTCATTGTAACTTGTACGCAACATTCGCTGCGTGCACTAACTTGAGTCTGAAATCTAAAACTTCGAATGAGGAAATGTGGGATAATACAGTTTCTGTGACTCATTTGGATTGATTAGGTATGATTGGCTAGTGTTGCAGCCCTTTGTTTCCCCTCTCATGTTTCACATTCGAGAACTCACTACTTTTCCTGTGTGATTATTTGTTATTTGGTGGCCTCTGCGTGGCCGCCCACAGCAGGTTTAGGGCTAATAACCTTTTTACAATGTATTTAAAACAGACAAGAAAGGGTTGTCTTACAAATAGCAATTAAAAGCTCTGAAACCATAAAGGTTGTTTTATCTCCTCACTTATCTCCCATTATAGTTAAATCCTATTAAAACCAGTATAAAACACTTAAGTAAATGTTATTTATAGTGTCAGTCTTTCCAGAGGGGTATAGACTTCTTTTGTCTGTAGTCCACAATGTTGTTTGTTTAGACGCGAGGAAGACTTTGTGACCTTGTCCGTGTTACTTTGTTGCTGTAGCTACGTCACCCGTGTTTCTCTCCAACAAAGCTATTTGTTATTGACCAGAGGAGACGGCTGAAGCAGGCATTGTTGTGGTGCCAACCAACGTGAAGGATGCAATCACAATCGTTGATGCAAGGAATTAGGAAACTTTTTAACTGCTGCTGGGTGTGTAGTGACTCGTCTGGTTAACACGGTGTCATATTTATACTAATGGGGTTGTGATAAATTCTGTATACTTCTGTTGGACTGATGTTATTGATCCCAAAAGTAAGCATACTCATAGGAAATGCTGATATACTGTGAAATATTTGATTCTGCATCAACACAGTAATTTTTTTCAAAGAAATATGGCCTCTGTAGAGAAATGAGGTCACCTAATGTTAATGAAAGCCTGTTTACAGCTGCTTTGGTTGTTATGCCATGTTCACTAGTGAACTGTTGCAGTTCAATCCATCAATAACATAATTAGGGAACCGAAATATAAAATTGACACTTTTTTGAGCTGCGTTTCACAGGCATCGTGTGACCAGAGCGTTCATCTGTGTGTTTATTCGTTATCTGCAACAGAGCTTTACCACAGGATGTGTTCAGTAGTTGTTGCTGTTACTAACTTTTGGCTTGTCTCTTGTGTTTGCAGAGGTGTGACGACTTCTGCTCAGCAGCCCATGGACGATGAACTCGTATGCATGGAAATACTCAAAGGAAACAGAAAACAGGAGCTTGGATTAATGGAACCTGAAGTGGACTAAATGGATTACCCTTATTTTGGAAAATTGCTGTCATGGAACTATTTAAAATTAAATGATGGTTGAGAGAGAACAGCAAAGGTAAGACGGCTAAATGCTGAAGATGCAGGATGGCACGAGGAGAATCCTGAACACAAAGGAAGAACATTATTTAGAAGGGACCAAATACTCCTACAGGCCTAATGAATGCATGTGTCTGAAAAAGCATTTGTCTCTGCATCCAAGAGCTTGTGAGAACATCCATGGAGTGTTTGCCTCTGGGAATATTTATTGAGGGTCTGCATTCAAACCTCTTGATTTTGTTACTGGAGTTTTTGTCTCACACAGGTGTGAGTCAGGTCCAGGAAAACCTCCACATGTTGACGAACTGAAGGACTTCGGCAGCACAAAACAATCTCAATGGTGTATTTTGAGATTTGTTTTGTTTTCTTTTTTTTTCTGCAATTGGATCACAACTCAGTTTAGTCCTTAAATATCTCTGCTTGCTTAAGCTGATATCAAAGCGGAGTGCATCCATGTAAAGACATTTAAGGTTGAAAGTCTCATATTGTGATGTGGCAGTCATCCACGATATCATCGCCTTCTCAGTGCCAAACTGCTTCAGCTGCGTGTGAATGGCTGCTCATTTTTAATCTGAAAATTTCTTAAGCAAAAGTTTGCTTCAATATTTGTCTCTTTTTAAAAAGCATATTTTTAAAACCCATCTGTGAAAGGAAGCTTTGAAGAGGAAACAACCCACCATCATATTGAAAATGGAAGATTTTTAAGAGTTTGGGCCTTTTCATCACCATTTCAAAGTCATTGTCCACAACTTCCAAAAAGTGATCATTTCAGATGATATATATAAATATATTTCTATATATGCATACACTTATATAGATATATGTGTGTGTATATTCATTTTCTTTGCCGTTTTAGTGGATTTCAAAAGCATTTTCTCGTTGACTGCCAAGCTGTAGGCTCTCTTTATTGTTAGTGCCACAAGGCTTCCAGGCTTTGATCTAAGACATTCCCTGCTATAGACACTGACAGACTTTTCCGGGTTTTTTTTTTCTTTCTTTGTTAAAAAAAATCAAAAAACAAACTTGGTTAAAAGAATAGAAAAAACAAACAATGCAGAATTTCTCTAACAGTCCAGTTCCCCCCTCTGTCCCTCCTGGGTTTGGCGGGAGGGCCGTGGGTGGACCTCCATACCCCCCTCAGCCTGCAGAGCCACAGATCTCCCCAAGGATGACAGATGATTATGGAGGGATGCAGCAGCAAAGCCTGCACAGAACCCATCACCACCCAAGTCAGGCCAGCCACATGCTCGCTTACAGTGCAAGAAACAGAGGAGCCGTGGAGCCACCACCAACACAGGGTAACATTCACAGTGGCACCAACAACCCCTACCGGAAGGAAGCTATGGATTACTATTTTTCAGTGGGTGGGAAGGACAGGCACAGAAGGGGAGGTATGGGCTTTGGGGGAGCCTTTGGGTACCCCAGTATTGATGGACATATCTCTCATCAGTACCGGCATCCCGGAGCAAGCTCAGCACCACCAGCTGGCCTGATGTCACCATATCCAGTAGACTACGGCTCTAGTCCTGGTTCAGCTGGAGGTGCAGGAGCCTTTTCTCCGTCTCATCAGTACAATTTAAATCAGAACCCTTCAATGCAGTCAGTGCCAGGTGCTCAGATGCAACACCGCCAACACGGGCAGGCCTTCTCGGCTATCCACCATGGACAGCAGCATAGGAGCTATCCACACTCTGGGCACAGACTGCCCCCACAGTACCCACATTACTCTCCGCAAGGTGGAGCATCCACGGGGTCGTCAGGAATGTATAGCCCCCCCCTGCAAAGATATCTCGATGGAGCTGCTAGCACTGGGTTTGATCCTAAAGTCAACAGTTCTCCCAGTGTCAACTCTACTTCAAACTCAATCTCTAGTTCAGTTGCTGCTAACAATGTGGGGTCAGTGGAGAATGTTCAACAGAGTTACCATGCTTCGAATTATCCCGGATATTCTCCACAGTCACATTCACTTCACAAACAAGCCACACTACAGCACCGCAACTCCCAGCACAGTTTAGGGGTGGGTTACGACGGCTCTCTCAAAATGCAGCATCAGGGTCCGTCTGCAAGCCCTGCCTATGCTAAACATCATCAAGCCTCCAATCCCAGTATACCTCAGCCAGCATCTCAAGATATAGCCAAATCCCCAATGCATCCTAATGCGCAGCAAGCTCAACTTAACCAAAACTTCAGTCCAATATCTAACCCCTCGCCTGCTGCCTCTGCAGTTCCCTCCCCCAGCTGTAGCTCCTCTCCATCCCCTTTGATGGGTGTCTCAGAAGCACATGGAAACCCCTCGGGTCATGGTTCTTCGCATCCTCCTCCATCGAACCCCCGTAGCAGCCATGGTCATGGTAGATTACTGCAAACTATGCCTCAGTTAAGTCCCACACCTAACTCAAATAGCAGCATCAGTAGTTCTGGTAGCAGTGGCAGTCATAAAGCTCACAGCATGAATTCAGTTGGAGGGAGCAGTCTTCCTCCAATGGGCCGCAGCAAAATGGGTCAAAGCGCAGGAATTGGATCCAGAGAGGAAGGCTCCTCTGTTTATTCAACTTCTTTACTTGACAAAATGCAGGATGCTGGCCTCAATAGTCTTAATGCCTTGAGCTCACAAGTAGCCAATTTACCCAACACAATTCAGCACATGCTCCTCACTGACACAGTACTCTCACAAAAGAAGAAAGATGGTGGGCAGATGCCACAGACCGCACATGGCGTGCCTCCATCACAACCGAGGAGTCAAAGTGCAAGTACAACCTCGAGTACTAGCACAGTCAAAGATGGTAGTGTAGTGGGGATCGGTGATGGTGCCTCCCTAGATGCAGGGGCTGATGAAGATTCTTCTTTAATATCAGTTGGAGGCTCATCTGGGACCAAAATGGACCAAGAGGAGCAGTTATCTGAAGGGGAACATGGGAGAGTGAGGCAGATGAGTGGAGCAAGCAGTGGCTCAGAAGCAACTGGTTTTAATCAAGCCCAAACACAGATGGGAGAAGCCGCAAATGTTAAAACAGTCAACTCAGATTCATCCTCAAAAGAAGCAGTTGTCACAGAAACAAAAACAAATGAAGCTCACATTCCTTCGTCATCATCGTCGTCGTCACCAGCTTTTGGATGTCAGTCATCGGAGGCGGGTCGGACTCTACATACAACGCCTCAAGTCCCCTCATCCCCATCCTCCAGCATTCCTCCTCCCCAAACAAATTGTGTCCCAGAAACTGGTTTGACATATACTGACCACAGAGGTGATGAAATTAAAAATGAGAATAAAGCTGCAGTTGAGAAAACACAGAAGGTCAGTAGTCGAATCCAACAAGATGGGGAAGTCAAAAAACAAAATGGCCAGGAAAAGGAGAATAGATTGCAATCTGCATCCAAATCACACAAGAAGGAAGAAAAACCCTCATCAGAAGAGCAGCAGAATGCCAGTGGCGTTGGTGTGATTGTTTCAATTCGCTCTGAGGGAAGTCACACTGACAAAAGTAAACCCCCTCCAGACAACTGCGTAGAAGAGAAACAGCCACACTCTTACTTAAGGGAGTCAGGAAGCCATAATGGGGAGGAGGGTATAGATCTGAGCATGTATTCCTCCCATCACCAGAAATCAAACTGTGGAAAATCTCAAAATATTCCACAGTCTGGTTCACATAAATATGCCTATCCAGAATCAACATATGGCTCAGATTTGTCCATGAAGAACAGAGTGAGAGCTGGCCCAGTAGGTGTAATGGAATCGAGTCCCAAACATTCAGGATACCAACAATCACAAACCAGCTATGGCCCTGTGCATCCAAAAGATGCTGGTTCTGGAGCCGACGCTTTGGCAAAGAGGGGGCCTGTACCAGGATCTAAAGGTCAAGAGGAGAATTCACAGATGCAACCATGCCCAAGTCTTCTGCAAGAGGTTCTTCAAGGCTACAATTTAGATAGGCGCTATTATAGACCAGAACAGACCTACCCTGCACATCATCAAAGCCAACAACAGTTTTCATCCAGGCATCCATTTGGTATGACTGAGTCTACAAAAATGCAAAGTGGAGTACCCGAGGGTTTGACTCATTCTGCCCAAGTGGGTTTCTCTGGAAAGCCACAAAATCAGAGGCATGGAGCTGAACCCGATTTCACAGCAGAGTCTCACTCCTCAGTAAAGCCGGAGGCATCCAATGCTAAGATTAATCAAAGTTCTGAAAAAAATGATGCGGGTGCATCCCAGAGCCAGTTAACACAGGCTGCAGAGTCTCAGCAACCCCAGTCAAAGCATATCAACCTAGCTGATTATTCCCTGCCACAGAGAAAAGTGTTGTCTAATTTGTCTGCTGCATCCTCTGCTGTGCAGGAGCTTCTTTTGCAAGAGCCAGAACCGTTAGCTGGAACTATTGGTCAAACCGAAGCTCAGAAATCATTAGGCTCCATGTTGGCCCCATCAGAGCGGCGCTCTGTTATCTGTGATGTGTCTCCAAACCAGCACAGTACACCAGAGAGGGACAGGGAGGGGGAGCGGGAGCGGGAGAAAAGTCAGAGTGGGGCCTCTGTGATTCAGCAGCAGTTTTCCTCCCCAGCAGCAGCTAATGATCTAAGTAAGAACGATCCTGGAGAGAAACAAGTGGTGAAAATGGAAGTGGCTCCCAAAGAGGCTGTGACAGATGCTGTAAATTTACAAACGGAGCATCGTGGCAGTGGTGCCGTTAAAGACGCCGACATGGAGTATAAGTCTAAGTCAGTCCATTCATCAGCTGGAGTGGCCGCTGACCCCTATAGGCGAGGCAGTATTGACGTCACTCCAATGGCCTCTCATCCTATGAGCACGAATCCTTTGTCTTCACCGTCCAGGCATCAGTCATATCTCCACGGCGTTGATCTGTCGACTAGTGCTGGCAGTACGTTTTCTGGATTTCGGTACGGGGATTCGCGAGAAGGCACCTTGAGGTCCCTCAGTAGTCCACATTTTCCATCTCACCATCCATACCACCATTTACCCCCTCAGTCTCAAACCGCGAACAAGCTTCAGATGTATCTGCACCCTCGTAGCCTCCCTCATCACCTCCATGAAATGAGTGACTGGGTGAAAGCAATGAACAGGCCTCCAAAGGAGATCCTTTTGCAGCCTGGTGCTTCTCCTGGAAGACATAAAGGTAGCCAGCAGGAACAGAGACAGCAAGATATGTCACAAACGGACATGCCCAGTGAACAGCATGCAAGCAACACTGCACTCCATCATCAAAGCACGTACTTTGATATGAAAATGTGGGAGTCAGCACATTCTGGAAGAGAGGGTGCTCGAATGATAGAGGGGGACTCTTATTATAGACCACAAGCTCCTCCTCCTCAGCAACATCCCCTTCCTTCCCCTGTAGTTTCACATGGCCATGCTCCTCCGCAAATGTCTCATAGCCAGAAAGCTGCAGATGCAGAGGTCACCAGGGGAGGCAAAGAGGAGGCCAAGCATCCCTGCCCACCTCCTCCATCCAGCTCTAATAAGCCTCGCCCTGACGTGAACTCCACTCAGCCACAGGTAAAGACTAAATCCGGAGGTTCTGGGGACACAAATCCACTAATATTAAGGAGGAGAGTTCGCTCTTTTATTTCTCCCATCCCCGCCAAAAGACAAATCCAGGATGCATCTCACCAGAGAGCTGCCACTAATTTGAACCACTCCCCAGGGCTTCAGCCAGAGTCCAGCCATCACAATGAGGATGACTCATCCAGTTCAGATATGCCATGTCCCAGGCTCTCTTCGCCTCTGCCAGGAGAAGGTACCTTTTCACAACCTCTGTCTCCAGCGGGTGGTAACCCAAAAGCTTTCCTTCCCCGAAAAGGGAGAGGTTTGAAACTGGAGGCAATAGTGCAGAAAATCACTCCAAATATTAAGAAGCCAGCAGGCCATGCTGATGATGAGTCAAATCATTACACAGGCTTCTCACACTCAGAAATAACGTTTAATGAGTCACACGACCAAGACTTAGCACATTTCCCCAGGGTTGCACGAGCGGATGATAGTTACATGGATGAAAGTCACTCACTAAATGACATGCTTCCCTTCAGAGGAGTTGATGATGCTGGGCCTTTACCTCCGCCTGCCTACGCATGTGATCCTCATCAGACATCTCAAGTTATCAAACAAGATTTTGACTTTGGATTAGGGGCTGCTGTTGGCACAACATCTGGTGACAAGGAAGACTTTGCTTTACTTGGACCTCTTCCCCCTCCTCCTCCTCTTCCTCGTCCTGTCCAGGGTTCCCCACCTCCATCTTCATCTGCCCTATCAGATATTCAGCATTTCACAAACACTTACCAGCAGCTTGAAACACGAAGGGGAGAGCAGTCTGCTGCAAACCTGCTTCGACAGAAACTTCAGGAATCTGGCATGGGATTTGACGATTACCCTGGCAGTGACTACTACGGGGCCACCCCACCCCACCAAGGACACATGCTGAACAGACAACATCACATGTCTTCTCGGAGGTCCAGTCTGTCACCGCAAGATTCAAAGCCAATGGAGAATGTTGTGCCGAAGGGCTATTTTCCTTCTGGCAAGAAAAAGGGCAGGCCCGTAGGGAGTGTGAATAAACAAAAGCGGGCTCAGAACCAAGTTCAAACACAGGCCCAGGCCCAAGTCCAGACACAGAACACAACTTTGAACGCTCCTCAAGCCCCACCCATTCCCACTCCAGCTGCTGCCACCACCCCACCAGCAATACAGACTACCAGCAGCACACCAACCCCCACAGCAGCTCCTCTTTCAGAGGATAAAAGCACTCCTCAGCTAGACCCACCTATTTTAACCCAGGTAGTGGAAGCTGACGTTAAGAGTGAGAACACGCAGCCGGAGATCGAGGTGAAACCGGTGCGGCGCAGACGCAGAGGTGTGAAAGATGAAGATGACCCACTGGCAGCCAGGGGACGACAAAGGAGGAGAAGGAGAGGGGCAGTAGCATCAGCGCCAGCAATGGCCAAAGATGACACAGACACACCTTTAGGGACAGGAGGAGTTCTCGGCACAAATAGAAAGGGCCTTTTTGTTCCTCACATACATGTGGAGAAAAAAATACCAGAGATTGGGGCAGTGTGCACCATCGTAAATGCTGAGGATGAAAAGATGAAAGGAGAGCGAAGTGTAGTCGGCGGGAAAGCCAGCGGGAATGGAAATGATTCCCTCCTGACCTCTGCGCTTTCCTCCCAGTTATCTAGGAGAGACAGAGAATCGGAGAAAAGGGAGACAGAAGAGGTGGAACCTCCACTTCAGTCAGGCAAAGCACTTCCTTCATCTGGCTATGTTGTTTCAGGGCCTGTGATTACAGAGACCAACCATTCTGGCCGGCTGCTATGTTGCCTGTGTCAGAAATGGGCAAATTACAAACATCTCGGAGATCTGTATGGGCCTTACTATCCAGCTGAGTATGTCACAAAACTTCCCAAGAACCAGCCCCAGATCAGACAATGTCAGGCAACTGCAGGCACACAGAAAACCGGACCAAATTCAGACGTGAGCTCAAACGCTTTGAGCGCCATCCAAGACACACAAACGCAGTGTACTCAGTTCTCCGGGCCCTCGACTGAGAGCGACTATGCCGTCGACCTAAATTCAAACCCAACACCTCTTACCAGTACAGTCAGAACTGCTTCCCCATCCGAGATGGAGGAGATGATGATGCATGTGAGGGGCAAGCCCGCTGACACCGCTTCGTCTTCCTCCTCCACCACCATCAAAGCGTCCCTGTCCTGGGATGTGAATGTAGATACTCAACCGATCCCTGAGCTGAAGAAAGAGGCAGATATCGAAACTGAACAGCAGCAAGCGCAGAAACAGGTTCAGCAGCTGACAGATGAAACTCAGCAGCGCCCTCAACACAGGAAGCTGACCTCACATCCTCGTTTTAAAAGGAGACACAAGTCCAGTGAGGATTCCCCCAGAATGGTACCATCCAACAGTAAGGCTTCTCTGCCCTTTCAGCCCCCTCCACCTGCCTTGGACTCCCTGGGACCCTTGGCACAACTTGCGCAGCTGCCTCAGATGCCCATGGACCCTGAGGAGCTGTGGGTGCACGAAGGATGTATAGTGTGGACTAGTGGAGTGTACCTTGTAAATGGTAGACTGTATGGGCTGCAGGAGGCACTAGATGGCGCCAGAGAAACAGTGAGTGTCATTTTGACCTTTCCTGTTTTGGGATGGGATACTCATGACCTTAAACACGTTTCTATCTTCTCTCCTCAGAGCTGCTCATACTGCGAGATGGTTGGCTCAACCCTGGGCTGCTACAGTAAAGGCTGCACACTTCGCTACCACTACTTATGTGCTATTGAAGCAGGTGAAAATACATAAAAATGCATCTCCAAAATATTTAAGCTGATGTAACACACAAGTATTGTTTTGAAACTCTCGTGCGAGCACCCATTAAGTATTTTTATTCTGTTTGTCTTTGCCAGATTGTTCTCTAAATGAGGATAATTTCTCACTAAGATGTCCGAAGCACAAGGTAAAGAAAGAGAGGTTGGTTTTCTTTCGTGTAACTCAGTGAGAAATGTCACTTCTTTCCTTTTACCTTAGATCCATGTGACCGAACCACGGACTGAATCTCCTCAGCTGTAATTTTTTTATTTTTGTTTCATCCCTGTCTTCATTTCAGTTTACCCAAAGCATCCGGCCAGCCAAATCAGTGTACCTGGAGCAGTCAGAGAGAGGCTGAGAGAGCCAGAGAGAAGGAAAAAGCCCAGGAGGCTGGGAGTTGTGAGTTGAAACTCAACTTTGCCTTTGCACTGCCTGCACTGCATGTGTGCTTCATTTGTAAAGTAGATTTCTTGGCTTTAGGGTTTCAGTTATGTAAAAATGCTGTATTATTTCAGATAAGACTGTTTCCTTGTTTATGCCTCGTTCGTTTGCTTTCTCTGTAGGAATGATTACCCTTTTCATATTCAGATTGTTTAATTCCACGCAACAACATATTAGCTACACTTTCCAGGTTCTTGGACTCCTTTTAAATAAAAGAACCGAACCCTGTCACTTCCTGTCACTACCTCTCCTTCACATTCAAACCCTGCTGCCAGCATGGGAAAGTAGGCCACATCAATATTAAAGGAGCAGTGCGTAAGATTGTAGGTTCAACTATTCCAAAGTAACTAGAAACAGCAAGAGAAAGAGAAGAAATAAGTGCAGTCATGTCACAAAAATGATGACTATGCATTTGCTCCAGACTGAAAAACAGTGGACTGAGCCAACTCTAATCAATCATATTAGAAATAAATATATTGCTTTATATAAGTTATGTCACTTATGCAGCTAGCCTCTAGCTGCCAGTTGAGGAACTGCAACAAATCTTAGTTCCTTATGCGCTTATTGTTGCTGCTTGGATATCTCCGAGATAGTGTGCTGAATATCCGGCTTCGGTCTGTTCGGTCTTGTAAAACCAGTTTCTGCCATGTGAGTCTCAGTACAACATGATGACACGAGGAAGGCGCACGGTTTGTGGGCGTACTTGAACTTGCTGTCAGTCATGGAGGCACCGCCCCCAAGTTGCACACAACTGGGAAGCACAACTGAGAAAGACGGCTTGGAAATGGGGATGGTTTTAGGAATGATGGCAAGAAAAGAGAAGTGTAACTGAGAAAAACGACTGCACTCTTGTTTAAAGATTTTGATTTCTTGCTTACAGATTTAGTGTTTAGATTCTCAGATTTTGATTTGCAATACATACATTGAATCAAGAAGAGCAACTGCGTTTTCCCGTTGTCAAGTTACAGTAGACCAACGCGTGTTGCGGAGCTATACTGCCCCCTTTTGACTGGAGTGTGGAGTGTTTTTGTGATCACAAAGTGGAGTATAACTGAAAACAGCAGTGAGATGCAGTTTCATCTCTCCTCTGGAAGGAAGAAGTCTTCTTCCATGGCTAAATTCCACACTGGTGAAAAATGGGAAAAGAGTGTCAGAAAGCTGAGCGCAGATGGAGAAAAACAAATCTCCAGGTTCATTGTGACATCTATAAAGAGAAATGTAACTATTATAATTTACAAGTGAGGAACGCAAGGAAGTCCTGCTTTTCTGACATCATCACCAACAACAGTCATCACGCTCGGCCTCATTTGCCACAGCTGACAGGCTGACAAACCCTCCTGTGCCAGTGGCAGCTGAACTTCATTCCTCCGTGACCTGCAATGACTTTGACTTCACAGACAAAATCCAAAATATTAGACGAGCAGTTCCATCAGCAGCAGGTTCAGGATGTGTACCATGTCCACCAAACACCGATTCAAATACCACGACACAGTTCTATCCCCTAACAGCAAACACCTGGAGGACATCTACCATCAGCTGAACTCCCTCTCTTGCTGTTGAGACGTCCTGACATCACATTTTTGTCAAAAAGGGGTCTCAGAGATTTTGGAGTCAGACCTGTTACAGATTATGAACTGCTGGTCTGTAAAGCTCTGAATGTTTTAGGACCAGAGGACATCAGTGACCTCCTGACCCAGTGTGAACCTCCCAGACCCCTCAGGTCACCTGGATCTGGTTTTTTTTTTATCAGTTCCCAGACTCTGAACCAGACATGGAGAAGCTTCCTTCAGCTTCTCTGCTCCACATGTCTGGAACAAACTCCCAGAAAGCCTCAGGTCAGCTGACATCACCTGTTCTCAGCTGCATTTGAATAAAGACACAAATCCTCTGTTTTACTGTTAAGTTTCAAACCCTGATTACATTTCAACCACTGATTTGATCCATTGTTCTCTTTTCCTTCTTTCTTTTCGTTTATATTTTTTGTCATGCTTTTATTTTCTGCTATGTGCTGATGTTTTAATGTCTCTGTAAAGCACTTTAAATCACCTTGTTGTTGAATTGTGTTACATGAATAAACTTGCCTTGCCTATACATTTAATTTTTGGCTTCACGTTACACATCGCTCCTTTTTAATATGTTTTCATTTTCTATGTAAAGCCTTTGCAGCAGTTACAATGGCCTTCAAACTATCCCCGCTAATTTCACTAATTGGAAAAGCTTGGACCAGGTGCACGGCCCGTTTCAGTGCACGTGCAGCGGTCTGATGCGGACGGTGCCACCAAAAGCATTTAGCTGCAGGCCCTGATAAACCAGGACACTGGTATCTGGTAGTCATCGTTTCTGCGCTGCAGAGCTCGTTTTGGATGTTTTTCAGTTGTGACTCTTTAATTGAGGATATTTGGACTGATTTAATGACATATTAATGTAAAGTAATATTGGTTAGCAACATTGAAAAGTGGGCCGAGCTACAATGGCTGACTGTGACTGAAGTAAGGTGGGTTCGTCTGGTCAGCTTCTAGTCTGCTCTTTTAGGGAACAGCGCGGAAAAACTGGCTTCAAAAGCCCGCTTCAGGAAGACATGACCGGGAGCTGGAGATGGAGAATATCTGTTAATTACAGAGCAGTTCCAGAGCCGTTTCCCTGACCTAGGAAGCAGTGCAACTTGTCCAGATGCTCAGTTACGTGGTGCAATCTGACATGTTTGATGGCCAGCAGGGGCTGATCCTCCGGGACAAGGAATTCTGCAGCTTTGCGCAGCATTGTTCTGGATGTAGCCTGCAAACCGCAGCTTTGCACGATGAGTATGCTGCAGCTTTCCTGGTGGGATTTTCCAGCCCAAAATAAGCGGCATTTCCAACATCGTGATAATGGTAGATGGTTGGCTCGGTCCAGCAGTCCATCATCTCCCGCTGCTTCTCCATCTGAAGACTCGAGACAGGAATTTCCTAAGCAGTACCAAATACCTTTCTGACTTTTGGAGCAATAAAGAAGAATTGGGATTGTGTTCATAATGATGACGTGGTATCGGACGGCGCATAGACGTAAAAACTCACCGATAGCCTTATTTTTGGTGTCGGCATCGCAACATCTCCAATGATGAGAAGGGCCATTGCGGACAGCCTTATACACGTCTAAACATGGTCCACACCGCATTCTGTAGTGAGAACAACACCGCGTTCAAAAGAGCACTGGGATAGGGTCCTGCGGATCCTGAATTGGAAGAGGCGGATGTAAAAGTGGAAGGATGGAGAAAGCCAGTTTGTTTCTTGTTTCTAATAATTCTCCTGGGAGGAGAACTTCTGTCAAAGACAAACTGCCGTCCTGTTTTTGAGCAGAAATGTAACAAATGAGCCTCCCGTTGATGAGCTGGAGACCGCTGAGGGGGTGATGTGTGCAGCATTGAATGTCCTGGTCTGAGAGAAATTAATTCATGAGAGATGCCAGTTTTCCTTCTGAAATCCTACCGCATGATACTTGTGTTATTAGTTATTCCGTAAAGACGGATACAGAGGTATTTCTTCTACTAATGCCACTACATGTCTGATCTTGTTTTCCACTTTGCTGGCATGAAAATCTTTGGCCTCACACTTGTGTTTTTTTGTGTGTTTTGTTTTTTCCCCCTTTCACAGGCTAACTTGGACAACGGGAGACAGAAATGTGAAGCGACTGGACCGGCGTTTTTGCAGGAGAACAACTAAAGGGAATGTAGAATTTCTCAACAGGAATCAGCATTATTTACATTAAAGACAATGGAGAGAAAACATTTTGTAAGAATCATCGCTCTTTGTCTAAAAGCAGAAAAAAAGAGAGAGAAAAAACAGAGGAACAGAGTTACAAGAAAGAGACTTTGATCAAAGCGACATGGAACGACGCGTCACGATTGACGGAGGACTCGAAGGAACTTCGCTGCAAAGAACAAAACAAACAGATTTCCTCTCTAGGCTCACTTTGATTTTCCAGAGAACCAAACGTGTTCGATTCATTTATCATCATCTGCATTATCATTTCTTTTTTTTTTTTTTTTTGTTGTTTTTTGGGGTTTTATTTTGTTTTTCTTGTTTGCTTTGAGGATGAGTTTTGGGAGCAATTTGGGTGTGAAACCCAGAGGAGGCGAGGAGAAGCGTTCCTGTCCTCTCATAAGTAGTATTCTATCCAATGATATTAAGACACTCACAATTATTTTACTTCTCATTATTATTTTGTATCCTCATCAGTATTTACTCATGACAATGAAATGGATGTATCACACTTTATATTTAGTCAACATGAGGTTTTTTTTGTTTGTTTGTTTGTTTTTGTTTAAATCTCATTCCTGGAGATGGAGGAGCCAGATTGATGTGATGTCTGGAATGTCAGGGTCAAGTTTGCCACAAAGACATTATTGCCTTGGAGAATGGACATCTGTTGCCTTTTTAAAAAAAACAAAACAAAAAAAAAAAGAAAAGAAAAAAGAAAAAACAAGGTGTATGACTGTAAAATGAGTGTGTGTGAGAAAAATGCTGATATCTGGGTCTTTGATTCCATTTTGGTCCTTTTGAAAAGTGTTCTTATTTTTCATCGCAGAGGTTTTTACGGTACAGATAGTATTCATGAAATATCAGATGGACAGTCTTATTTTTCAAGTGCAAAATCTTCATAATGTGCAGGAGACAGACAGACTTACAAGAGGAAGAGAGAAAACTACGGACCTGAGCGTGTTTGCCGTCTTCAACCATGCTGGCAGAAGAAATATGAAGGACGCTGAGGAGCTGCCATTGGTGTTAAACTGTTATGTCCTTCATGCAAAGTTACCTTTGTCTAACATCACCAGTCCCTCAAACAGCGATAGAACATTTCTGGAGCTGAGCAGCGGAGAGGGCGTCGTATGAATGCGTGTGAGCGGCCGAATATGCCGGCCGGAGCGTCGTGAGCTGAACCAAGTACTCTAGGATGGTTTCCTTCTTCAGCGACAGCTGCAGTTTAGTTGGGAGATGTTAAATCCATTCAAAAGAAGCGTGGCCATCAGATTTAAAAGTGACTCATACATGGTGTTGTCTTTATCATTTTCTATTGTTATTCTTGTAAAAAAGATAAAAAAAGTCAAACTGAGAGGAGACAGTTACACTATCAAAAACATGCTGTATTAGAAACTTGTCAATATGTATATGAATTATGAATACACTTAAAAATGCTTCAAGTATGCTCCTCTTCTTTTTTCCCACACATTGTTGTCACTGTTGTTGCACTTGTTAAACGTTGTCTTCGAGCGGCTGGCAGATTTCTGCCCAATTTGCTTCATAATTAATATTTGAACATGTGTGCTGAGGCATATTTCTCTGGCGTGTATGGAAATAATATACATTTCTTATTATTTGCGTGCATAGGTGAAACGTTTGTTGGGATTCGTTGACACTTATTTGACTTTGTTAAGCTCTTCTCAGGAGACCCAGTAGTCAAGACGCTTGTGGCGGATCAAGCGTCTAGCTACTCTGTGTGGTAATGACACTTCTGGCCACATGGGGGCAGCAGAGCACAGGAACGTTTCTGTGTCAGCTCCTGGTATGAAACACCTCTAGTGGTACAAAGTGGTTTTACAAGATGGACCGTCTCTAGTTATTGATTATACGTGTATACGCATTTCGCACTGCTGGGTCGTGAGCAGGTTGTATGTAAGCACGCCACAAAAAAAAAAAAAAAAAAGAGTAGGCAATTTACAACTGCATTTTCAGTCAAAAGCAGGCTGTTCATCAGCTGATCAAACGTTTACGACCATAGCCTATAAAAGTACAAAATCTGTGGAAAAATCTGGCGTTTGTGTCGTTTTCGTGTCAGGTATTCACATTGACGGGAGCTCCTGATGGCAAGGCCAAAAGGGCTTTCTGCCTTTGCATGATGGGATTGTTGAGCAGCACAAGTACAGCCTCCTGCAACGCACCATCGCTGCTCAAGTAACTGCAACAAAAAAACTCAAAAAATAATATTAATGCAAACAATTTTATTTATAGGCGCCTTTTAAGGTACCCGAGGTTATCAACAACAACAACAATATAGGTCAATGCAACATAAAACATCTAAACAATGAAACAAGGACAATATACTACAAAGAATAAGCTGCATCTTCAGTAGTGATTTAAAAGTCTGCAAAGAGTCAATACTGCATATGTGATGCAGAAGAAAACTTGTGAGACAAGGAGCAGAGCGGCTGCAGGATGTGGAGTCCATGGTGACCATACAAGCAGACAGAAGTGGAGGAGGATGACCTGACGCTCCAAGATGGTCTGTTGATGTGTAAAAGTTCAGATAGGTCGTGGGGTTATGGATGTTCTTCAAAGTAAATAGCAGGATATTATATCCAATGTTCGATTTGATGGGAAGCCAGCGATGCTGCTGCAAGACAGGAGTAATATGATCAGTGGGGGTTGTTCCTGTGACAATGTGGCAGCTGAGTTTTGTTGATTGAGAGTGAAACGCTGTCACATTTTGTGAGAGCAGATTTAGAACCAGTAAGTAGAACCTCAGTTTCAGAAACCTGGAGGAAAACCAGCATTTAACGTCTGTGAGAGCATCAGGGAGAGAGGCCATAAAGAAGGTAGTAAGTGATGCTGACCGCAGCTCAGGAACCAAGACGACACTTGTGAGAGATGGGCGTAAAGAACAAATACAACTTCTACGGCCACGTCTCCTCCCTCGGCACAAACTGTTTGGACTTCGAAAGGGAGTGACAAACATAAGACATGAAAGGTGGAAAAAAAGGACAAGACAAGGAAAAGTTGAACCTGGATGGTCCTACATGGTACAGCAATGAAGCTTTTTTTTTAAGGTTGTGCAGGGGCATCAAACAGCAACCACTGTGTATGTATATATATATAGATATAGATATAGATATATGCATATATATAGATATATACACACATACACTGAACCAGCTGTTCAATCTGGCAAAACTCAAAATAACAGCTGTTGTTGTGAATGCGGTGTGCTGAAAGTTAACAAAATGAGTCTAGGAATCAAAATGAAAACAGATGGAAGAGAGCTGTCTGTGTTGGATTTATGAGGCTGGATTAAAAAAGAGGGTGTGTGTGAGTTCGTGTGTGTGTGTGTGTGTGTGTGTGTGTGTGTGTGTGTGTGTGTGTGTGTGTGTGTGTGTGTGTGTGTGTGTGTGAGTTTGTGTGTGTGTGTGTGACATGTTCACAGTTGTGTTTAACGGCAGCATCTGACAATAAAGAGTGACAGTCACAAGGCTCGCAGGGGTTAGTGGAACAGTCGGGTCAAAACCCTCCACAATGAGATGAAGAGTCGAGTGTGAAGGAAAGTGGATCTGGAGATCAGCAGGTTTTTCTTTCACCGGAAGGCAGGAGAAGACCTAAGTACGTGAGTATTCCCTCTTTTTTCCCTCCCTCCATCGCTGAAATTGAATTCACCGGTGACATGAAGTGCTCTGATGTACTGCATCTGTCTCCTGGAGAGGTACCATGGTGACGGCAGTTTTCACCTGTTTCCCTCTAATTGATCTTTCTGTCCTCCCATCAGTTATTAGCAGTGTTTTATCTCCTTGGAAACTGATAACATGCTGGTGGTATTTTTAGTCACTTGCATTTGTACCTGAAGTCAAGTACATCAGCAGCAACTAACTTGAAACAGTCCAACCAATGCGTTTCTGCTTAATCAAAGTAGCCTGTGTCTTTATTTCTGTTGCATCTTCACCATTCCCTTTGTCCTCTCCCATCAGTCCTTGCTTGATGACGTTCCTGCAGAGGATGCGTTCCCCTTCCCTCTCCTTCTTCCAGACACTCGTGTCTCTCCTTCTGAATGCAATGGCCCTCATGTCCTCCTTCTGGTGCGCGGGTAAGCAGAAGGTGCCCAAGCCGCTCTGCTCTGCCACGAAGAACAGCAACTGCATCCCCGTTCCCGGCATGTCCAACTCCTCCAACGTCCAGTTTTTCTGGGAGACCGGAGACGACCGCTTCGTCTTCCCCACCTTCCACACCGGCCTGTTCTTCATCTGTGAGGAGAACATCTACACAGATAAATGGGGTGAGGCAGAGGAGGAGAACGGGCTTTTGCTCAATCGTGATCAATCCGGAGCTCGTATTGATCACCATTGGGAGTCAAAAGGACAAAGTTGCTCATTTTCTTACAAAAGCCTGGACTTGTCACTGGTGACTCTGGGAGGGATTACTGAGGGAACAATGGATTTGTTCAAAGAAATCCAGAAATGAACGCAGACGATACTCAGAAACACATGTAGTGATGGAAATGGTATTTAAAAGAGTCTTTGTAAAGAATTTCTTCACCACATGGACCGATCGGGCTGCAACCGTCTTTAAAACTTAAAACTTAAATACAATGACATCAGTCCAAGGAAGGTGCTGGATGAAGGTCTCATGAATGGCATGCAGGCGCGTGATTGGTAGCTCGTCTCTTATGTGCTGAGCCCAAAGAGGATTATCATCGGTGTGTGTTCTGCTCATAGAGATTTAGACCTCAACAGCAGGACTCAATTATGGATTAAAAGCCAGGGAGAAAAAGGTTAACAGGATTCACAAACATCTGAATTGCAGCTGATTTTAAAAGCTGAGTGTGGGTGGCGTTTGTGCCTCAAACTAACAGTTTCACCAAGGTCAATTAAGTAACATTTTATAATTCAATAAATCCTGTTCAGTACATCTGAAAGTACGTGAATGAATGCTATTAATGTATTCTAGTGCATGGCCCTGACAACGCTATAAAAACGGAGAAAAAGAAATGAATAAAAGCGATTTAAACATGCGTGAAAACAACTCTGCAGAGAGAACAAAATAAATGATAGTCTGCAGATTTTCCTCTGCTCTCCCTACGTGCATCTGTTACCTCCAAGTCGCGGATTTCAGTTAATTTCAAGCCATACACGGATTATTGGCGCTGTCATGTGAACAGTTTGGTAATCAAGCCATAAAGAAGCTTAAACCTCCACTGAAACAACGTCCCCTTTTTTCCCGTGCTTGTATTTGTGGTTGTGTGTATTTTACAAAAAAACAATAATGTTTTTTTTTTTGTTGTTAAAATGTGATCAAAGATCTCCAAAGTGAAAACCAGTTATATTGTGTGATGCAGCTGATACTTTTGGTTCTTGCCTCCATTCTGTCAGATTTACACCAAATAAATCCTCTAATCTCCTGTCAGACTGATTCTGGCAATGAAACCACTTATGCAAGCTCTTACTTCGGTTTTGACGCAGTAATTAGACGCCAGCGTCGTCCTGAGTTGTTTTTTAGAGTTGACAATCCTGAGAATTGTTTTGTGTTCATGGTTGTTTTTGGTGATTTTTTTTCTTTCTGCTTTATTATATTTTTAGAGGAGAAGTGTCGGGAGTTTCATACTTTAACTCCAGGATCTGAAAAAGGTACGCTCTTGTATTTTTGTGACTGTTTTCCTTTGGGCTGTTCGATGGGTTGGGATCCAGTCCTTCACGGTGTCGTTTTATTCTCTCCTCCCTGCGCAGCGATGATGTGGCTGTCGCTGTCCATGGAGCTCGTCTACATCGGCCTGCTGCTGATCAGCTGCATGCTGCTGTCGGTGCAGCTGTGCATCCGGGCCTGGTGCCCCTCCACCCTGCGCTGGGGGCAGCTGCTCAATGCCTTCGCTGCCGTGTTCACCGTCCTGGGAGGTACACCTGTTGTTTTTCTTTCTTTTCAGATTTAAGACATGCTCTGACTATGAAACACTCTCGTCCTCTCAGGTCTCCTTGGGATGGTCGGCCACATGATGTTCATGCAAGTGTTTCAGACCACAGTCTCAATGGGGCCAGAAGACTTCAAACCTCACAGCTACGGCTACTCGTGGGCGTTCTAGTGAGTTCATTTCAAACGCAAAGATCAGCACATCCAGGGAACCTCAAACCGTCGTTCTACCTGCGACTGACACGAAACAGTCTCAGCCAACGTTTGTGTGAACGGATCATCTAGTATATAAATGAGCTGGAAGAGTGGAGCCCCGCATATGGGATTGTCCAAGTTGACTCCATGTTGACGTCTCAGTGGTTTTTGTTCGTCTTGTTCACCTTTATCTGGATCAAACCACATAAGTGAACCCAACTAGGCAACTCACATGGGGCCATGATGGAACCAGTGGACCAGTAGGGGGCTCCGCTTTTATCACTGATGGGCCCCACATACAAATGCTGGCTGGGGGTTCGGTTGATTCATTGATCATGTTTTCCTACTGATCTGAGTCATTTTAATTATTGAGCTGCTTTTCTTTAAACTCGGTGGAGAGTTGGACCTTGGGGGGAAAAAAAGAGATTCTTAATCAGATATGGTGCAGATCAGAAAACAAAACAAAAAAATGAAAAATTGGGCCTTTTTCCTTAGTGGAGGACAAGCTCATTGAGTTCGCTCAGTGGACAATAAACCCCAAAGGGGTTTTTCAGTTTAATATGAATATTTTCTTTACTGCATTTGAGCTGAAACTGTAAATGATGTTTAATAGATTTCCAAGAGATTTCAGCCAAATTGGCAACAAGGCAGTGTAATCAAGGGGACATATTATGTGCTGGTAAGGATATATGTGGATGTCTGAGTGGACCAGCAGCTCAAAAAACCTTGAGATAACACAGGGATGTCGTTTATTTGAAGCCATGGAAATACTGAAACATGTCGTTGAGTGGATGTTCAGATTTGTAGGGAACCGTTGGCTCACAGAACCAGTTCTTTGTCGAAGATTCCAGCTTCTCCATCTTCATCTTCACCCAACTTCAGTTCACTTCTGAAGTAATCGACACAAAGCTGTAACACCGATTTCTAAATAGGCGTTGAGGCATTAACGTCGTCCTCTTAGATCGATAAACAGAACTGAAAGTAGATTTATCCCTGTGGTCCTTTGACCAGAACATGTTGCAGACATTTCACTAAAACCTGGACATGCCTCCCCGAATTCAGCCAAATCTCGCCGTGCAACCACCTGTACAGGGATGTCACTACCAGCTCACAAACACATGTGCTTCTTCCTGTCTGTTTTCTCCTTCGCTCTCATCTCTTCTCCCCTAGTGTGGCCTGGGTTGCCTTTACCGTCTGCATGGCGGCCGGTGTCTCCACCCTCAACAACTACACCAAGAAGTTCCTGATGGTTGGTCCCAGGCGCGCCTCTGGCCTTAACCCC
Source organism: Xenentodon cancila (assembly GCA_014839995.1). Classification (NCBI taxonomy): domain Eukaryota; kingdom Metazoa; phylum Chordata; class Actinopteri; order Beloniformes; family Belonidae; genus Xenentodon; species Xenentodon cancila. The sequence continues at coordinate 22,069,914 of CM026214.1, forward strand.
TGCAGCTTCATGGGACTCCTGCCCCCAGCTCCCTATTACACCCCTCCGAGCGCTGCCGCCCCCTTGGCCTCACCCGTCTCAGCCCCACTGATCTCCCACTTGTCTCCCTACTACGAGCCGCCCTCAGCTGCGCCACTTTGCTCCTCTCCGAGGTTCACACACTCCCAGTCTCTTCCTCTCACGCACTCCAATTCCTTTCCTCTTCCCTTGTCCCCCGCTGAGCCTGGATCTCCGTTCCACCGTCTGTCCCTGTCGTCCTTGTCTCCTTTGCACGCTCCCTCTGTATCTGTCTACGCGACTCTGCCACGACACAAGGAGAATCATTTGGATGTGGAGGATGAATACAGCCCACTATGAACTGCTGATTCAGCCTGCGGACTTATGAGCGACACACGGCTGTCTCAACCATTTAATGATCTCTTTCTACCTTATAAAATAAAGCCACTATCTGTAGTAATACCTCTGCTGGCCACATGGGGGCTGAAGGATCTGCTGAGTGACAATACTGTGTTGGTGACAGTCTGGTACATCTTGGAGTGCACTAGAGGTGTCTTACTCCTGACAAATTAACTTTCTTGTTATGTCTTGGCTTCAAAACTCTGTCTGTTCCCACTACTTCATAGAAGCCGGTTGCTTTCTGAAAATATTACTGGTTCATAAAGTAAGATGTGGCTTTTCTTTTTTACAAGACTTTTAGAATTTCTTGAGAGCTGAGCAGATCAATTGCTGGACAGTTTTTTCTAAGCGTGGACTGATGGATCCAACGTAACATGAAGCGTAAGCAGAACAAACGTGTGTGTAAACTTTTCTCAGAGCGAACTCGGCATGTGTTTCAGAATTCACGACAATATTAACACTTCTGACTTTTCACTTTCTGAATCTACCCCCACCTGTGACCACATGGTGTGGAAATGAGTCCACATAAATATTGCTTGGTCTGTTTATTATGGTCTGTTACTTTCACCGTATGCTGATACCTTTAAAACGTGTGTCAATTTAGAGATATAACACTTTTGGCTTAAATAATACAGATAATTCTTCTGCTTCAGATCGTATTCCTTAAAACGTCACTGGGTTGATTAAATCAGCATAAAGGACTATTGTTGACATTAAAACATGAGTTTTAATTACATTTGAAAGACTATTTGCTTATTTTTAAGAAGCATCGTGTATGGACAGCTCTCTTCAGTCCTTGCAAACTGGACAGAGTGTGACGTCAGCCTCATGTCTTCTGTGCAGTGGTTTCGAGCCTTCGTTTCCTCGTACTGTCATGTTACAGATCGATGTAACGAGCAGCGCGGGAAGTGATACAGGTGAAATGAAGCTGGGCTCTGCTGGAACCCCAGTAAAACGGGGAAGGAGCATACTCCACTTGAAACAGGGGAAAGTAGAGCATGATGGGAAAAATAAACCAGCTTTTGAAAGTTATGATGTCAATAGACTGATTTGTTGGAGCAAAAAAAAAAAAAAAAGTACAAGGTACAATGGCCAAAAAAACTTTAAATAATCTACAATTAAGCAAATTCAATTCTATCGGTTTTTTTTTATTTGTGTTTAAAGGAATACACCAGCTGGCTGCCACAATATATGATAATATAACACAATACAGCAAATATATGCTTACCTTTGAGCTTGCTGCTGTCTCTTGTGGAGGCCTGTTGCTGTTTCCATAAAGAAAACTCTGTTACATGCAGTAAAGAGTGTCATTGATCGTTTGTTGGACAGAAGACTCAGCATTGTCTGCAATACTCACCTCTTTCCAGTTCTGTAATGCCTGTAGCTTACTAATTATAAATATTCAGTATCGTAACATTAAATGCTTTTTTCTCTGTTCTAGTTCAGTTGAAATGACCTCTACTGATGTTTCTGATTTTTGTCTTGTCTTCTGTCATTTTTTATGTGTGCCTTGTCCATAGGCAGACTTACAGATGCACCTTTACATTAACGTATATGGTGGTTTCTGGGTATGGATTTATGCCAATTAATGAGCAGCATGATAATACACACGTCCGTTAAAGGGTGTTCCTGTAATGTGTAATGGCAGGGGAAAAACATCTTCATCACCCACAGGGGTGCCCCAGGGCTTGGTACCTGGGCCCTTCGCTTTGCCAAATACAGCACGTCTCTTTTGGTCTGATCATTCATTCACACAGCTTCTCTTATCACTGATATGCAGATGATACACAACTCTACCTGTCTTTCCAACGGTAAACCCGACTACAACGGATTTAGAGGACAACAGCAGTTTTACATACATACATACATACATACATACATACATACATACATACATACATACATACATACATACATACATACATACATACTTATATATATATATATATATATATATATATATATATATATATATATATATATATATATATATATATATATATATATATATATATATATATATATATAGAGTTATGTGTGGCTTTCAGGTTTTGACTGGTATTTCTGGTATTAACCAAAAGGAAAAAAAAGCTATTAAGAGTTGTAATGGAAAAAAGAAGGTAACATGGCATAATTTGGAGTTAATTTGCTGCAGTTACATCACTTCTGTGACTGGCTCTGGATTTTTCTAACAGGCAGCTGCTTTTTTCCCTGACTGGAACCGCTTCCATCAAGGACTTTTTTTACCTGCACATTGTTCTGGACCATTCCAGTCAACTTTCACACCTGGTTACAGTCTTCTTCCACCAAAAAACATCTACCTTTAGCTTCATCTCTACTCAAGATGAAGATAAATTAATGCACAACTTCAACGAAAGAATAAAAGTTAATTTTAATATAGTAAAAATCATCATATATGGTACATCATATTAACAAAAATAAACTGCATCAGACATACAAAGTATTATGTGAAAAAAAAAAAATCCTATTTACAGGATTCAGACCAGTTTCCCTTCGCAGCTGCAGACACGTGATACTGGAACGTGATTGGATTCACAACCAGAACACAGTGTTTCGTTGACAGTTTATTTATCTAAAGTAACGATGTCACTAATCAAAGTAATCTCTAAAATTATGATGCATTTGCTGCTTCTAGGAAATGGTCACATTTACCTCGTGTATCATTCAAAAGTTTAGTGATTTCGCTTTGGTTTGGCGTCTTTTGAATCACAAATGTTTACATCACTGTTTAGTTAACATATCGAAACACGTGACCTTTGACTGGCTGTTTAAAGGCCCAGCTCGCATTTGACAGCATGATGATGTAAACACGTCTGTAGGTAGGATGACAGATTCACAGAGATAATTATTGAATTAACAATTAAAAAAATATCAATAAAAAACTAAAATCCAAAATTAACCCTATTTTATCTACTGTTTACACTTTGATCCATATATAACTGTACATTACAAAACAACATAGGAACAAAGGTTTTACCCTTCAACCTGGTTTTGTTACTATTTAGGAATATTATTAATGGTTAAACTTTAAGATAAGGCCACCAATCGCATACTGAAGCACCGCGGGAGTCATGATGATGTATCTGATGTCCCGCTGATCACCTGATCACGTCACCGGAACCACGTGAGAAAGCTCACTTCACACTTATTCAGTTGTAGAGTGACACAATCACAAAACAGCCGGACTTCAGTTACATAAACTTGATTTTTTTTTCAAACTTAGACAAAAGCAGAGTGAGAGTTTCTTTCAGCAAAATGATGGAAACTCTTCCTCCACATTAGTTTAGCTGTAATTCAGTATGTGGTTTGTACCAGCATTATAAAGCATCTTAATTTAATTAAGATCATTTGTAGGATTTTCTGTTTGCTATTATTATTATTATTATTATATTGTATTATATTCTAGGGACTATATAGAGCAATATAGTCCTTAGATGCCCTGAAGAATCCAACCCAGCAGCGGGATGAAAATACACTCAAATACAACTGTAATTGACTGAGTTTGCTTTTTACTTCAGAAGAAAAAAACAAGACAAAACAACTTCACATATATCCTGACCCCCCCCCCCCCCCCCGACTATGTGAAAGCAGACTCAGTTAACCACGGCGTGTTTGAGGGCGTCAACAGGTCTGCTGCACCCGTAGCCGAATTTACACGTGCATCTTAAATCTGAAATCTGTAACAAACAAACTTCAAAAAAAAAAAGAAAAAAGACTGGATTTAAGCTGAAAGAGTAAACCCAACTAAACATTGCAGGCAGAGACGGCTCTGGTGTCCCTTTCACGCCGTCTTCTTGCGTAAAACGAAGTAGGTGATGGAGGAGAAGAACGTGAGGCCAAAGGCGATCCACGCCAGGATGTAGCTGTGGCCGTAATTGCCGTTACTCTCGTCGATATGGAAGCGGTCTGTGTAGATGGAGGCTGCGATCATGATGCAGAGGCCTGACAGGTGGGCAGAGAGCAAGGCAGAAAATCATTAAATGTTAAGAGGCGTATCAGTAAAAGACTTGCTGAGACGGGGAGCGTCATCAAAGACACTTACAGGCGAGGGACTGGATGACTCCAGAGATGATGAACCTCTGTCCCTTAGGGAGGGTGAAGAGCTGAGCCACAAACACAAAGATAGCGATGATGGAAAAGACACATGCGAGCACCGAGCTGGCCTGCACTGCCTGGAGGTAGTCTGCAGGGGGAGCCAGAGAGAAAGAGGAGAACGCTGGGTGAAAGGTGAACAGAGGAGTTCGGGTGCTGCACATTTACATCTTCACTTTATTTAGCAGATTGTATTATCCAACGGGACTTTGAGTGTCACATTCCCAACAGGAATGTACTCAAAACATTTGAAGAACTAAAGAGAGAGCACACGTAAAACAAGTAAGTCCCAAAGTAAGTGTGAGTCAAGCATCACAGGAACACTCCCAGTTAAGAGCAGCCCTGCGGGAGCAATAAATCTTTCAAAACTTATGCAACGCTGAATGCCAGGAAGTTTGACTACAACTATTCCGAACGTTTTCCAGTTTAAAAGCTGCGGATTGTTCTGCCATAAGACAAGCAGCTGCAGTGCCGTTTGAGCTGAAGGTTCAAGATTGTAAAAACTGTCCTCAACACAGGAGGGTAATGAGGTAGACATGGGTAATTACTTTTGTAGTGAGACCATTTTGACCTACATCTGTGTTGTTTGGTTGCAATCAAGTCTAGTCTGACCAAAACACTCAGAGCTCTTAAGAAACACATTTTCCAGTTGTTATTTTGGGGTTTTTTTTTGGCTGATAAAGGCAGATAAAGGCATTGAAAAACATTTTGGTCATTTTAGAGACGTGATAAATGTGTTGGTGTGCTGGGAAACATTGACAATACGTTCAATGAACAATGAAACAGCTTAAGCGTGACATGCGCGTTCTCATCCTTTTGCAGATGTTTCTTACCTTGTGGGTAGTTGAATCCTGTGGGAAGGTCAGTGTAATTCCACTGTCCGTTTACGAGGACCCACCGAGCCCACACGTCGGTGTACATGTCCTTAGTGACCCACCAGGCCTGAGAGGGACAAAAAATTAAGCAATTATAAATTACAAACCAAGAGTCCAAATGTGAACATATATGCTGGTGGAGTGCAGGACATGTGGGAATCTCAGTTTAAGATAGAGGTGCACGTGCAGGAGGTGCAGATGTGCTCTGTGTGGGGTGGCGACTATACGAGCGGCCCAACTGTCAAACAGAAATCTCAAATATGAGGCCCACTTGTGGAAAAACAATGAAGGGCTCAAGGCACGACGGCGTTACTGTCCTGACTGGCGGTCAAAAGTCATCATGTCTGTGATGAACATCCACCTCTCAAATGAGTCGCCGAATGCAAGATTGCGCTGGAGCGGCTACACCTTTGCACGGCGCAGGCTGTGTTGAAATAAAAGTCTGTTATATCACTTACATTGTCAATTGTAGCCACCAGGAGGAGGATGATGGCAAGAATGTGAAGGACGAAGATGGCAGCGAGGAGAATCAGCATGATGACTGCGCTGGAAAGAGAAGGAAAGGAAACGTGTGTTGTGATCACGTTTGAATAACAGCAAACTAAAACAGAACCGGGCCTGGCATTAACATCCTCTCACACACACACACACACACACACACACACACACACACACACACACACACACACACACACACACACACACACACACACACACACACACACACACACACACACTCATTCAAAGCAGCAAATCGTGGACCAAACTTGGCACCCTCTCAAGGTGTGGTTTCTCGACTTTTAATCGCTGCCAAAACACTCCTGTGTAAAACGTCTGCGAATAGAAGTCAGGACATTGTTCTCAGTCAGGAATCAGAGGTGCTGATGGATCACTGTTCAGAAAGCGACGAGCAAACAGAGACCGTTGTAGGAAGGGTGAGAGACACACGTGAGCAATGAAGTTCATGACAGCTAGATGGGTTTGGGCTTGTCGGGTGCTTGAAGTGAAGCTGCCACTCCCTGAAATAACCGTGGCCGATGCACGCTTTTCACCCAACTGCTGTCTAGTTGTCGGCTCACCGTGACTGTTCACCCCCCCCCCCCCACAGTCAGGTCCGTTAATGTCTCCTAAATTTCACCGGTCAGTCAGTGAATCAATATCAGCAACAAATCTTGTCAACTGTTGGATTTGATGTGGTACTAGTTGGGATCAGAGGTGAGGGAGACACTGGAATGTGCGGCTTCCCTCCTCGGTTAAAGGAGTGGTCAAGGGTTGGGTCCACACACACATTCACACACATTCACACACATTCACACACATTCACACACATTCCCACACATTCCCAGCAGCTCCGTGTCAATCACACCCAGCTACAACCAAACAGACGCGGGGCGCCAGTCTTGAGCTGATATACGTGTTAAGGCGTGGCACATCTGCCTCAAACAGCTGCCATCAGTACAAAGATTTGTGTCATTTTAACTTCAGCTTGGATCAAGATGAAGCTCTCTCAACTTCTCTTCCACCAGATGGAGGAGAAGAGTTTGAGTGGCACTTTCATTCAAAATGTTGCTCAAACGTCTTCCAAAAATCTGCCAAAACTCATCCACAGCTCCTGCAAGAGTTTGCACATCTAACTTTGTATATTTTCCATGAAAAACCGACTGGAATGTATGTGGTTGTAGCAAAGTTGCACAATGTTTAACAAAAAAAAGCCCTATTTCACCCACACATCTGGAAACAACCTGTGCTCACAGCTGCTGTGACTGGGGGGGGCAAATTAACGTCACCAACAGGTGACTTTACACAGTTTTTCTTTGTCATCTGTTATTTTTTTGCTATCCTGAATAAGAATTCAAAAACATAGCAAAAGCCATATATTGTAGATAATAATAGTGTATAAACTCTGGAGACCACAGAAGCAGTACACAGAGCAGATGTCAGAAGCAAAGGAAGGATCTCGGACTTACTGTTAGACGTCTGTGAGTCTCGTCTCGTGTCCAGCTTCTCCTGCTCTCAGTGATACTGATCTCAGGCTTCGGGTCTAAATGCACAAACATAAGAAATAACCCATCCGCCCACTTTTGGCCCGCCCTCTTTTTAAGTCCACACCCTCAGACAAGCCTCTCGCTTGCATGAACATATAATCTCTGCCTGTTTTCCTGTCGGTCTGCCTCCTCCTCCTCTACTCTTCACTCCCCATCCCACCCTCCTCTACACACAAAAGCCTAAACGGACAGATTTTCTCTCTCTTTCTTTTTTTCTTTCTCTCCATCTCTGTTGGCCAGCTGATGAGGCGTATTTACTCTTGGAGGGCTGTGGATGACTCAGTGATGTTCGCGAGGGGAAATCCTAAACACTGGACTTTGTTGACGCTGATTAAACGCATGCTGCCATGGTAACAGACTGTAACCATCCGAATCACAATCACACTGCTGTTGCTGTGTGTGACATACATATACAAAACAATCACACTCCAACGTCTGAATAGTCACACAATCATCCAGCTAGTCTCTTCCTGATCGCCTTTTCCCGCCTTTGTTGCAGAGCGGGACGTTTCAGGATAAAGGATGTTGTTGGTTGCGATCAAGGAACAAGTAGGTGGGGGCAAATGAGTGCAAGATGAAGCAAGGAACGTGATCAGAGCTGTTCTATTAATTATCAATCATCAGCAGTGTTTCATATCTGGGTGATGTGACCCACATGAGTCTCATTACTCACTTCTGGAACAAATCACATCTTTCAACTGCCTTGAGACTTTTTCCAACAATATTGCACAGTATGTAAATATTTATCTGTTGGTCATAGTCCTCAAAAAGATGTGGTTGAAAACCTGTCAGATCAATCAGACATGACTAAGGCAGACTCCGCATGCCAGGATGTGAAGCGCCCCTGCTCCTAGGAGCTGGATCCTTTAACAGTAGTGAGTTCAAGGGAGAGCTTCAAGTGGCTCCTGATAAGGTGTTCAAGTGTGCAGCGTTCCAGGGGAAAGCTGTGCACTTGAAGGATTTCGTGTCTGAGCTGGTCTCTTGAAGTGGCTCTGCAGCATTTGTAGGGGGTTTCGGTCTGGGCACATGTTCTTTCTCTGAATCCAGGGTTCAGGCAGGGGGTCGCGCTGTGCTGTTCGCCGTGGACACCCGGACTGATTGCTGAGACGGCAGTCTCATCAACCGAGACGTTTGCCAGTTCCAGCGATGTCCTCAAGCCTGTAACTGTTAATCGTGGGTTCTTCTTTTCCTCACCCCCCAATTTCGAGCTGTTCCTCCCCCAGACTGATGGATCCCTGAGCAGTCAGAGATCCCCTTGGATCTCTTTCCAGTCTTTTCCATCGTATGTCTTCAGAGGTCTCATTTTTGTGAGCCATACTTCACATCTTATGAGCGTCTGTCAAACCACACCTCCAAACTGGACTCCAGGTGTGCCAACTAAATGACTCGAATTAGTCTGTAGTTTTCCTCCGGCAGCGTAAATGTTCACTTACTTATGTCCCGAAGGGAGCCCATGTGTCCAGAGCTGGTGTTTACACCCGCGGGGGTGGTGCAAATGTAAACTCTAAAAAGGTAGTTGAGCTGTTAAGTGTAAAACCGCTGCTTGTGGTAAGTGAAAGCAGGTGTAGGAGATGGGACACACTTGTTATCGGATTTCAGATGTAAAATCAGAGAGGCGGATGCAACCAGTAAGTGACTGTACAGTTAGTGTATGGCGATGCTGATGAGAAGGATTGTCACAGTTTCATCACTTTGTCACAGCCGTAATGGGCAAAAATATAGAGAGGATATGGTTAAAAGTGACGGGAGAATTTCGAACTGAACTGAAAGGGACAGATGAAATGATGCAGACTGGATGAGTGGATGAGCGTTAAATTTACTAACAAACCACGCGAGTCAGGAAGGAGCCGGTCAGTGTCATGTCAACGGCAGCGGGGGCTCTGCGGGGTAATAACTGGCTTTACAGGTAAACATGTGCTGCTGCAGAGCTTTAAGGGCCACTTCATTCACAATATAATAAGGTTATCAGGTCAAACATCTGCGAGCATAAACACTAAAAACACTGTTATCTGACATTAAGAATGAGAAGAAGCTCGTAGAAGAATGCAAAGACCATTCATTTTAAACAGTCTGCATTTCAGGCACCACACCTTCTACATGTCTGTCGACATCCTGCCCGAAATTCCTACAGGAAAGAATTTTAATCCCCTGAAATCTTCTAATCTCCTGAAAATCTCTGATATGAAAAATGGAGCCAAAAAAATAAAATCTATGACCAAAAGAAACACCCAAACCGGCTGGCACCACCCTGGAAACTGTTCTCATAGCCGTCTTTACTTGTGCTGTGTAACAATATTAAACAATAATAATAACAACCAAATAACTCCGTCGTGATGTGTTGTGACCACAGTTACATGCAAGACACGATCGGAGACACCAGGAGCACAGAAACCCACGAGATGAGGTCGGGCTGAGAAAAGACAGACGTGGAAACAGAATGTGGCTCGACTGGCTTGTGTTCTGGGCGTGTTGATCTCACCTCACAGGTGAGCTGAGCTAAGCTTCCCAACGCTCCACTCAGTGGGATGGCACTCCCTTCTGCTAATAAAACAGTATTTAGATTTAAAAAAAAAAAAGTACTGATAGCAGTGGAATGGGAGTGAATGCCAGTTGAGCAAAAGCACTTGAGTTATGCAAGAATCAGACTTTTTTTCAGTCTTGGGTGTATTTTTGGGTGAGGCGATGCCATGAATCATGACTCATGCATCCGTCAGTGGATGCTTGGCCACGCCACCATGCAGTCGGGGGCGTAGCAGCAGCTTCTCCACAACACGTTGGATATCCAAACACAAAACGGACAAATCGCACGCCTTTGTAACTGCCGAGGAGGACCAATGAGTGGCTGGCTCAACAACCGGGCCTTTGTCCCGCTGCAGTTGTGAATCAGTACTGGAAAAACCTGAGTCATAGAAAAAAATCACTTTGAGCAGTTATATTGTCTGACCTGCCAAAAGCTGTATGCACACGCATTTAAACATGATTCCTTGAAATAGTTTCCCAGGATTGGTTGCATCAGGCTCTGATTGCTCAGCTTCACAACTTACCGAACACTGAGGGATCATTAAACAGTGAAAAGCTGAATCTGCTGTTTAAAAAAAAAAACAAAAAAAACTGGACCACCGAGGACTGAACTGAACTGAACCTGCCAAGAGGAGGCAACGTCCTCAACAGGCATTCCCCTGTCATCCGTTGTCTCATCTTCAGTCCTCCAACAGAGCCTTGCTTTCCTAATTAACAGAAGTTCGTGACATAGGTAATTATGACCATTCATCTCTTTGGCACATGTGAAACGGTCCTGAAAAAGAGCAGCACATACATGCCAGGCACCTGATATAAACAGACAAACAGCAAAGCGCAGGACAGATTGTTGTTTTTGCATGAATAACAACAAAATCCTTTAATGAAGGTGTTTGTACAGAGTCTCCGCGAAGGAGAATTTCAACACGACTGTGTGAAAGAAAGCCGGCGCAGCGGTGCCTTCATGCCAGCAGAGTCAGCCTGACCACAGCCAAGTCACCGCTGCTCTGCACAATAGTAAAAGCTCTGCGCCCGAGGTCGACGCCTCACTGCGCCCGTTCTTCTGCCCTTTTACACGACGTCGCACCCTGCCCTCACATTTCTACACTCCTGCTAGAAGGACAGCCAGAGAGTGCCTTTACAAGAGTAATCGCAGTGAAATGTAGAGCGAGTGCTGCTCTGAAAGAGACAAATGAAACCAAGGAGGGGCCAGAGTCAGTATTGAAATCAACGCCTCACCCCGTGTTTGTTGAGCAACTGAAAACTGAATCACTGTCATGTCTGCTCCTGGTGTCGCCGAGCTGGTTTTGATGAGTAGCTACTGCACAGATCCATCAGTCACACACATGCGTGCATACTTGCACGTGTGAGAACATCTTCATCTAACTCCAGAGGCACTGACACATGGCTCCCAGGGTCTGGAGACACACAGGCACGCACATACCGTGTACACATGCTGCAAAATCATTTATCTCTATGGAAGTGAGAGAAAAATTCGGCAAGCACTGAAAAAAAAACAAACAGTTTCCATTCCCGTTCTGGACCATCAGTTTCCTTTTTTCCACAAACTGTCTCATTGGCAGTGTGTCGGCATGTGTGTGCGCACATGCACGTGTGTGCGCACATGCACGTGTGTGCGCACATGCATGTGTGTGCGCGCGTGTGTGTGCACGTGCGGCCTCCTGCGACACAGACACTATTCTACAAGATGTACATTTGTCAACATAAAAAAAGCTCAGGAAAACTGTTTATTTGCAGGGAAGAAAGTATGTGTTCATTCCTATTGTACAAGCTGCAGATATTTTCTACAATGACGATCTCGTACTTTCACATTACTTTTTTTTTTAGCAGGAACGGGAAAAAATAACATCTAAAGAGTTTCACCAGTTGGCATCCTCAAAGCCAGGGTGCTTTGGAGGCCAAACTATGTGAATTAAAGCAGTGTTGAGTTTGATCTGTTTGCAGCAAAATATAAATTAATTTTAGCACAGTCGTGAAAGTTACAACAGTGGCCTGTTTTTTATAAACATACAAGAAGGGGTCCAGTTTTATGGAAGCAGAGGCTGAGAACGCTGCTCCGTTTGTGTCTGAAGACAGCAGTTTGTGCCACATCAGTAGTCCACTTGTGCACACTCCTGCCACCGGACAGAGGATTGTTTTTTATACACTTTTTGTACACATATAAAGTTAAAACGACTTCAGTTTGTCTGTAGGGCTCCCAATCCCCTCGATCACGTCAGTGAAAATGAAAAAAAAGTCTATGTATTTTAATGTAGCTCCACTGCTCCGTGTGCCCACATCTTCTTTTGGTCTTCAATAAACACTTACTTTTATTCCCACTGCTTTAAATACTTTAATGCTTGTCAATCTGTCAGGTCTGGACAGCAGACTGGCAACTTTAAATGAAACAACACAGTGGTGCAAATTACTTCTGCCATGTGATGCAGGACAGATACTGTTGCACACGGGTTTATGAGATAATTAAGCCTGGTTTGTGCTGCAGCGTCAAAGTTTACACTGTAGGTAGCGCCTCCATCCAAATATTCCTACGTGAACAACATTGATCCATGGTAGCATTCTTCCTCGTATTGGTTTTTTCTCACTACAACTTTTTCTTCATTTGTTTCTAGCCAGGTAGAAAAAAAGAGCTCCTGAAATCTCAGGAAAAAATGACCAACGCACAACATTTCACAGCTCCAACCCACATAAGATGTGCTTTATTGTCTCCTTTGTTATGTCTGAGTGGCTCCAGTGTGCCAATGAGAGTCCCAGGCCAGGATTCAAACCTGGACTGCCTGCGTGAGGACAACAGCCTCTGAACATGGTGCGCCTGTGTATACAGCTCCCCAAAAACATGTTTCCTTTTTACACCAAAACCAGCTCATGTCATTGTGATTACATATCCAGCCACTCTGGTGTAATATACTTTCACCCAGAGTTTATACTAATTTTAAAGACACTCTATGTAGCAATACCACCCCAGACCAGAGGGGGCAGCATATCACAAGAGAGTTCAGGTTTAACTCGTGGGTTTACAGCAGGGGTGTCCTATTCCCGTCCCCAGGGACTGCGGTCCTGCATGTATTCGATGTTTCCCTGCTCTCAAATGCGCGTGTCATTAACAGACTTTGGCGGATGCTGTTGACAAGCTGGTGATTCATAAAGGCTCTCTTGCCATTACAACAGATCTGTGTGCTTTTGACATGACATCAGATAAACCAGATAAACACCACATAGTCACAGTTACCATGTCACACGGCGTGAAATGACGCACCGAACGAGAATGAGTTGAGTCACTGCACCGCATGCTATTCAGCAAGAATAAAATAAAAGTTATAAGTCCAATGTGTCCTTGCTTCAAACATAACAGAGTCACTCAGTATTCAGCAAAACAGAATACTGTGCCCCTGCACTTAGACATGCGTTGGAGCTTTATATCTACACTTTGATCTCATTATCTATCACTTTAATTGTGTCATTCCGACACATTGCCAACATTTGGCTCTTATATAATTCTCTATTCCCATGCCTTGGAAGTTCAGGACCATTTAATAAAACACTTCCTGCCAAGGGTTTCATTTTTGAGTCAGAACAGTTTTCCACGTCACATCAGCCCATTTAAACAAGCTAAAGTGGATATGCTCATTCACGGTGGACTTTTAACGTACGTTTGTGGACGCTGCTGCATTGTGTTCAGTGGGAAAGCGTTTCAAACTTCTCACCTCTGACAATACAAGATTTCCTCTACATTTTCTTCCTGAATCGTTAAAACCGCTTGCCCACGCAGCCGTTCACAGCCCGTCACGTGTTCCTGTTTTGGGTGATCTTTTAATACCCAAGAATGTTGCTGAGCTGTTGCCAGTAAACCTCATCAGCTGAGATGTTCCAGCAGATGTTTCATTTTTGCAGAGTACGCCTTTGCCCGTCTCCTGATGACCCCATGTTTTTTAAACATGGTGGGGAAATCAAATTAAAGACCTGCAGACATATTTGAACAACATCAACTCTTGAAACTGAAATCATAGCTGTGAGCAGTCACAACAGGTTCAAGCACCTCCGGTGCAGCGCGTCCAGCAGCCGCTGCCAACAGGAAAACACGCCCATCCACGACAAGAGCCGAGTTTTCTGAGATTTCAAGCCTCAACAGTTGTGTTAAATTACATCTTGTGTATTTTGTGCATGTAGGTAAAAAATACGGTGCTTGACTGAAGTTTTGCATGTGGCTGTTGTGGAGCTTTATTGTCACAAATAAACACAAAAATAGCACCTAAGATATTAAAAAAAAAAAAAAAAAAGAAAGTTCTTACCAACTCTGTTTAATGTGCAAAGTTTCATGGTAGGGCTCCTCAAGGTCCTTAAATGTAACTTCCTGTTACTTGGTGAATATCCTGTTGCCACAGCAACAGTGTTGGATGAAATCTCACTGGCTTCCATTATGGATCGTCTGAGGTGTCGGGACGTTGCTGAGCAAATCTGAGCTGACTGTGTGCTCAGCCTGCTGGGGAGTAGCAGTAGAGGTACGAGTCCACAGCCTTGTCAGAAGGTGGACCTGCGACTGCGATTTCAAAGCATCCTGTGGATGATACCTTCACTAAAAGACTGGAAATCTGCAGAAGATCTGACCACGTGGAGTCATGTGAAATGGATCAGAGCATGACGCGGCTGTGACACAAAAACAGTGGGGACAGCAGGGGTGTGGAACCTGACCTGTGACCTGTGACAGGAGACAAAGATGCTGCTGTGAAAAATAATTATCAACAATTTGTATTAAATATCGAAAAGAAAACAAAAACAAACCACTACATTCCCCCGTGTTCCAAGTGTGGTGGTCTCTTTTGAAGGTGTTTGGTTGCTATTTAAATGAACAAAAGTGGTCTGTCTACACACTTTCTAATCTGTAAGAATATAATTACACTAAATAAAAAAGACATTTTAAAAATCAACCCTTAAGACAAACTTTTCAATCACGAGAATCTGCTTAGTCTGGTGAGTATGGTTGAAAAAAAATGAGGCATCAGAACGTGTTTAGTGTCCAAAGTGTAAAATTCGAAAGGAAGACGGTCCGTTCTGTTCATGTCATTGAGAGAGTTCGTCCGTCCAGTTGTCCTTCCTTCGTCCGTCCATCTATCCTTCCTTCGTCCGTCTATCTATCCTTCGTCCGTCTATCTATCCTTCCTTCGTCCGTCCATCTATCCTTCCTCGTCCGTCCATCTATCCTTCCTTCGTCCGTCCATCTATCCTTCCTTCGTCCGTCCATCTGTCCGTCCGTCCATCTGTCCTTCCTTCGTCCATCCATCTGTCCTTCCTTTGTCCGTCCATCTGTCCTTCGTCCGTCCATCTATCCTTCCTTCGTCCGTCCATCTATCCTTCCTTCGTCCGTCCATCTGTCCTTCCTTCGTCCGTCCATCTATCCTTCCTTCGTCCGTCCATCTGTCCGTCCGTCCATCTGTCCTTCCTTCGTCCGTCCATCTGTCCTTCCTTCGTCCGTCCATCTATCCTTCCTTCGTCCGTCCATCTGTCCTTCCTTCGTCCATCTATCGTTCGTCCGTCCATCTATCCTTCGTCCGTCCATCTATCCTTCGTCCGTCCATCTATCCTTCGTCCGTCCATCCATCTATCCACACCTGCTTATTCTAGTTACGGGTCACAGGGACCTGCTAGAGCCTGTCCCAGAGGGGATGTCTGCAGCAGCCACAGACTCTATAGAAACTGGACAGACCTCCTGTGGCATCAGCCTTATGTTCTCTGAGTGCTTGTGAAGCCTTTTTTTCCCGTGTTGGCGGTGCCATGTTGTAAATGGGCGGGGCAAACGGGCCTTGGGAGCCAGCTGGACCACGCCCTCCTGATCTCAGTTACAGTTGGCTGTATGTGCTTGGCCTTGAACCAGGCTGCTGCTGCCAGCAGTACGGACTGATTAGTGTTATACAACCACATATGTTCGGGCTCTAATAAAAACTAAGCAATTCAGTTCACGTGCACCCCAATTGTTTTTAGGAAGTGAGATTGTGAAACAATATCTCTAACTCCCTTTTGCTTTTGTGGCATGCTGGCCCTGTAAACAGAGAGGAGCAGCTCCACGGGCCGATGATGTGCTGAACAGTAAATATGACCCACGGAGGTTTTCAAGGCAACTTCCAGCTGGGTGAATGCTGTGCGTTTCAGTTCTGGAGGCCTGGCCACCGTTTACAACCAGTGCAAAACAAATTCCTCATATTTAGTCGAGCCAACCCGTTCCCATGGTTACCGCCCAATGGTTTTCATTCTTGATTTCCCTTTCTCACCCCAGGGCGCTCTTTCTGTGGACCTCTCTCTCTCTTATTCTTACTCGTATTACTACATTTTCCTTCTATGTCCCCTCACGTGATCTCTTCCCCAGGATGGGACGTCTGATCCTCTTGTTCCTTGCTCAGTGCCACCCCCTGCCTTCATGCCTCCAAACAAAAAGCCTTCCTCTCTCAATGAAATCCAGACATGCAGACTGTGCTCCGCGTCTAAAGAAAACAACTCCTGAGCGTAGCTAGGCAACTCCAAATATGAGTCATCCCATTGCCGCACCCATCATCCACTGATCCGCCCGCCACACCACTCCTCTTCGAGATTTAGATCCTCTTTATGAGGTGTAGCTCAGATCATTCACACGGTGTGGTTATGGTGTCAGAGAGTGCACACCTGCAGCTTCATCTTACTCCTCACAAGTCCTCGAACCTGGTGGTTGAAGTGGAGCTACAAGACTGCTAACTGTAATAGTGAAGGAAAATTAGCACTCTGGCTCAGCTGGCAGCATCCCAACCACAACGTGATGATAGGACGGTCACATGGTACAATTTGTGGTCGTCCTGTGTTCTTACACATCCACATGTACAGAACTTTATCATGTTACTCTAGGTCAGGTGGTTGACACTATGGCCTCTTTGGGAGATAACCCCCCCCCCCCCCCCAACACACACACACACACACACACACACACACACAAACACACACCACCCCTGCAACCATGACCAGGCGAAACGAGCTACTGAATGACCGTGAACGACGCAGTGGCGCCCTCTGGTGGACCCCCGTTTACGAGGTCGTGACAAGTGCCTCTCTAGTTTAAATGTAAAGTCTGGATATAAAACTATGAAATTATACTTAACCCTGTGACCCATGATCAAACACAACCCCCAGATTCTTTCCGTTATTAATCATAAGACAACCGTTTCTGCATTACAGCACAAACCTGTCAACGTTCACGGATGTTTATTTGTACAGTCTTTGTTTATACCACACAATACATAATTGTCTGTCAGTGGAAACACAATTATGACTAATTTAGATGAGCTCTATTGTATTTTGTTAATAATTAGAAAAGATGTTCAACCACAAACAAAGGCAGGATGGATGGTGAAGGACGTTCCTGATGTTTTGATCGGATGTTTTGTCAGTGATGAAAGGCAGACAGTCATCAGAGATGGTTCTTGGATAGGAAGATGATGCCAATCTTTGCTTTTAGGAGCAGAACACAAAAGTTACAACACCACTTTTTTAATTCAGTAATATGATCAGAAGGCCTTACTGTGATTGACAGGTGTGACGGTGTCCATCACTCCTCGCGACTTTGGGCGGGATAAAACGTGAGTTGGAACATGAATAATTCTGGTCTAATAATAATTAAACTTATGTGATGTTAAATTATTATGAACTTACGTCACTCTCGTTTACTTTTAAATAAGAAACAAAAAACCAAAAGAACATTCACAGGAATACCCTCGCAAAGCACGAGCTCTAATTAATTAAGACCAATTAGTGAGCAGGTGTGCAGGCAGGAAGTCTACAAAAAATAGTAGCGCTCTTCACTCAGTCCCGGTGTTTTTTACGCACGGAGAAAAACTGTTATTGGAAATGCATTTGAAAGTGAAAGTACACCGCTTCGGCGTGCTGCTGGTTTACCCCATCACAACAATCATCTTGTGTTCTTCAGTCGGCTGGTGTGAGCCGGCTGGTCACTTCCCACAAACGACGTCTCTTTCTGGTCTTTATGATGACAGGAGCGGCGCTTCAACGCACCTCAGCCATCCGTCCCGCTGGCAGGCCCGACGGAGCGCGCAGCTGGACTCGGAGAACCTCCAAAACGGGACCCAGACGACCACCACATCCAGAAAAGAGTCAGAACGGACGCTTGAACCCAAAGTTGTATCTTCAACCAGTGACGAGAGTCATGGAAACCGATACATAAGGAGACATGCGGAGGGAGAAACGCTGTTCAGTTCACATGGCCTTCAAAGTGGAAACTGCAGCAAAGGTTTCATTAAACATGTTTCCCGCGGGAAGTTTTACATTCCTGGTCATCTTGACCCAAAACGTCCACATCTAGGCTTTCAGTCCGACTCTACTGGTTCAGGTAAGCTGCCTAATACAATACATTCATACGAATACATTAATTCCGACAGTAGGTGAACGCACCATTGCAAACTAGTGAAGATGTAGGAGAACTCAAGTAAAACTATCCCCCAGTGACAAGCCTGCTTAAATAAAATTACTTTAGTTCTTCAGATGTAATTGCATAACATGTTTTATATTGTAATAGTGAAGCATCAGCGTGTTGGAAGGGCAGGATTAATGTGTTTTACACAGGAGAGTATAAACTGAGACACCAGAACAGGTTAACGGGCCATAAGATAACTGGTTGGACAGAAAACACCAAACTGCTCTGTTTCAGTGTTTAACGTTTCACATCTCTTTGATTCTTGTAGCTGTGATGGATCAGTTGCACGTGGACTGAAATGAAACCATGCAGACCTTAAGTGCACAGATTTGAGATCAGTTTGAAAGCACTGGCTCTGAATTTGACTGGTTTAACTCTAAAATCTTGTCAATTTTTTTTTTTTTACATGTTCACCAGTGTGCAGTACTTCTAAAGTGAGCTTAAAGTCAAACTCTGTCAAATGACTTTATTTTTTTGTCAGACTCTCCAGTGGCGGCAGCAACGTCTGCTTTGATTCACAAATATGAGTGGGTTTTTTTTTGTTTTTTAATTTTGTTTGTTTGTTTTTTGTGCAGGCCAGGCAGGGGTCAGAGGTGAACAGCTTAGTGGCTCGGAGGAGAGCTGGCGAAAGCTGCAGCCTGTGGTGGAGTGTGGAGAAAAGGCCCTGACTCTTACTGTCAGGAGGAGACGAGCTGTGCAGTTGCTGCTGGACCGAGGTGAGGCTGCTCCTTTTCCAGTAATGCGCTCCATCTTTACCATCCGTTTTTGAATTCGGAGATTAACCTTTCATTTTTTTTTTTTTAAATATTTTTTTTATTTTATTTTTCATTGAGATGCTATTGGAGGATGCAAGTAGAAATCTGGAGTTGGGCATCAAGGCAATGAAAATATGGATAAGTTATAAATGATTTAGCTGTCAGATCAGTAATTGGTTCAAGTCTTGCGTGTAATTGCACTTTTATGTCAGAGGTGCTTTTAAAAACCCCCCAAAGGATGAGCCAGTGCATCTGTGTTCAACTCTTCCCACAAACCCTCTAAGCTTGTTTTACATTAAAATGGACTTTATTAATAGTCAAATTGCTCGATTTTGTTTTGTTTTTAAGTGTCTGCTTTACAATTAAGTTACTATTGTCTTAACAAAAACAACTGTAGGTCTATTTCTAGATGAGCTTTTGTTCGGGAGCAAAAGATACAGCCACAGCATAACGGCTTCAACTTGAGCCCAAAGGGCCAGAAGCGATGTCGGCGTAAATTGGTCTTTAACCTTCTGACAAAAACTCAAATGTTGTTCCATCTAAAATAATATAGTGGATAGGATCCCCACATATGAGCCAAGGTTACTTTGTGAACAAAAAGAACTGTTTTGTACTTGTCTCACTGCTTTCAGGTTGCCTCATACCGAACACGTTCAAATCAACTACCGGATGTCTGATATAAAACTCTGTAAACGCACAACGAGGAGCGTTCGTGGCCTCAGCGTCCCGAAAGTTGTCGCACTGATTCATAGACTAGTTCAAAAAGCAGTGTAAACTTTGCCCTGCCATCAAACGCAAAATGAACTAATATATTTTCCAGGAAATGTGCTAAATATCCATTTCAACATCTGCTGTTTTTATGTTCTTTAGGAAATGAAATGCAGATTTCAATTTACATTTTCCAGCACCCTCAACTCTTGACTTGAGGTTGTGATAATGACCACAAAAGCGCTATGCTGCACCATAACCTGCAGCTGGTCACGTGACCTCTGTGTCCCACTGCATTATGGGTTATAGTATGTGTAAAGGATGTTGTTTGCACATCTTCATCTGACATTTTCCAAAATTTGCAGTTTCCTCAAAATTGCATTTTGGCCAAAATCTGTATGGAGTAGAAGAGTAGCACGTGTTTAAAACTGACTATTCTGCGTCTGGTATTTGAAGCGTTTTGTACACATCAGTCCAGCTGTGCTTTCTGTGTTTCTATATTGTATCATAACGTTTTATTGTTCTTTAACAGCTGTTTTGATTTGACTTGATGACAGAAGGTGCTCTTTTATCTCTGACTATTAATTTGGCATCAAATATGTTACACTTGGTGGTCGAGTCTTTTCTTCACGGTGAGATGCACAGCATTGCTTCAGAACAATACTGTGTAAATAACAGTTTTACATTTTCACGGCTGCTTCATGTTCTCTTGCATTTCTTTGATGTTCTTTAATTTTTAGAGTTACTATTTCTTTGTGTTCCAGCAAACGAGTCATCATTGTCCCTGTTCCAGCTGCCTCCACAGTGTGGTTATGAAGTTCATACCTCGTGGCGAGACCTCGGTCTGATGGCTCAGTATGATGCCTGCCATATCAGTCAAGAGGTGTGGTCCGCGCCCGGTCGCGTCCGTCTACAGTTTAGTTTAAGGTTTTTGATCATCAAAACTGTGTGTTTTTCTCTGCAAGCCTTCTGAAGCCTTTTGGGCTTTTTATTTTGTAAGTGTGTTAAAATGAATCATGCGTTTAAAATTGGATGATTTACCACAATGGCATGCGATTCAGACGGGACAGTCGGGGACTTTCACAGATGGTTGACTCATGCTAAAAAGTTGATGTGAAGAGCTGGTTCCTCTATTAAAGACGCAGGAATAGTATTTTGTACATGATGATGACATGTTTGCGCAGGATGATGGGTATGTGTTGCCTCTGCTGTGGAGGGGGACTCCGGTCAAGGCGACCTGTCCAGTCTCTCAGATCAAGCTCCTGGCTGATGTAAAATCCTCCCTCTGCTGCTCCCCGTTCGGGATGACTGTCAAAGTAAAGGGAGAGTCTGTCACAGAGGAGCCCAGGATAAATGGTACCTTTTCCATTTAAGAGAATGCCCTCTTTTCCCCTTTTTAACTCAAATCTGACTGGACTTCTTTCTAAAACATTAATTCCACTGCAGTGAGAGGAGCGTGGACCCCTCTGATGTTGGCTGAGCAGTGTGACTACACTCTGGACCAACACGATGGCGAGATTGTAATTGCTCTCCCGTTTACTTGTGGCATCTCAGTAAAGGTGACTTTCAAACTTGCGATAAATGACAGTGTGCCACAGAAGTGTGTGTGTTTTTTAAAGTATGTAATTTTTTTTTTTTTTTTTTTTTTCTTATCTCACCAGGATGGAAAATACACACTTTCTCTTGAAATGGGAGAGCGTATCTACACGTTGGCCTGCCCTGTCTGGCCCACTGAAGAGCTCCCTATTGTCTATCGACCCCTGGCTGATGGTCCTCCTGATTTGACCAGGAGGTCAGCTGGATCCCTGGCACCTTTACCTTGGATCCCCCCCTTTTACCTGGCTCCACCCTACTATCCCCACCCTACGTTTGACCACAACTCTGCTCATCCTAAAGAGTGGGACTTGTACAACCTTCCTACGCAACCATCTTTGGACCCTGAGGGATCATGGAGTTCACAAGATCTTCTTCCTGTTGGTTCCCAGCCAAGTCCGGACCTCCACTCCCACCAGATTCTGCTTAAGGAGCCCTATGAACACTTCAAAAGCCACTTGACTCTTTCATCAAAAGATCAAACGGGGGATACAAGTCCAGTTTATCCGGATAAAAAACAAAATCAAGATGTTCCCGTCTCAGTTTCTGAGAAGCACAAGGCCATGGCTAAAGGCTTTCCAGCTCAGCTTGAAGGTCCTCATTCTCAGCCTCCAAGCCATGAGTTTAGTCCATTTTACCATTACTACCATCACCCTAAAATCCCTCTTCCTCCCAAAGACCTTGATCCAGGGGTTTCTGAATTACTGTGGTCAGCCAATAACCACAATGAATTTCTGTCCCTACCTTCAAATGTCCAGCAGGTTAAAGGCCACAAAGATGATTCGGAGCAGGTTTCTCCTCCTCAGACCACTGCCCATCCTTACACCCTCCCAACCAACCCTACATTTTATCACACGGTCTCAGGACTGAGTTCACCTTACCCCTCAGAGCTTTTTCCCTACCTATACTACTACTATTATTATTACTTGCCTCATATTGCAAGAGGTGAGGCTAAGAGACTGGGACTTGTACACCCTGACTTGACTGAAAAAGCAAATTTGTCCTATGGCCACTCCCTTCCTCTGTCATCTGACAAACACGGCGTGAATCTACATATAAATGAACCCAAAACTGGAAAAAATGTCATCTTGTCGAAGCGGGATGAGATTAAGAGACATTCTTCATCTGTGAGTCCTGCAGGAGCGCCTCCAATCCTCCACGCTTACCCTCCTAAACCTTCTCCGTTTTCTCCCGGATCTGTTTATGATGCCAACCCTTACCAATACTTCTACCACCCCTATTACGGCTACTACATGATGTTTTACAAACCTGAAAGATTGCTCGGCACAGACGCCCATCTGTTACCAACTTCATCAAAAACATTGAGCCCTCTACGTCAAGCATCTTGGCATCACAAACATCCGTCGACTACTCCACCCTCGGAATCGATGTATTTGAAAAACGGACTGCTGCATCCTTACTACTATAACCACTTCTACCACCAGCCTAAAGTGGTCAAAGACGGTCAGGAGCTGCATCCTCCACCCAGTAAAGGATTTGATAAAACGTCTATAAAATCTCAGCTTCCTTCGAACTTGATCTATGGTGGGATGCAGTGGTTTAATCGGGCCTCCGAGGCAGGATATCCCAGTGTCCCGCTGACTCCTCACAATCCGTTCTATGATTTATATTCCTACTATGCTCCACAGCAACATCCACATGGACCGTTTGGGCAGCACGGTGGATATGATGCTAAAGAGAAGGTGTATAATGAAATGAGAGGTATCCATGCTTAATTTCTAATTCTTTAATTGAACTTTAATGTCATTTGCCATGTTGATGGTTATGACTTCAGGTCACCACTAGAGGGCAGAAAGTCCTTGTAAGCTACCGTTTAAAACTTCCCTGCTCGTTTTTAAGATGTTTCTCTGCATCAACACACCTGATTCAGAAGAATCGGTTATGTTGCAGCAGGAAAGCTCCAGTGGATCTCCAGAGACCAGGTTGAGGAACTGTCACATACTGACAGAAGGAATTCCAAGCTTCATCCTGTGACACTACAAAGCAAAAGGTTTTCTGTGTAATTTTCACTTCCTCCTTCCCTCTTTGCAAACAGATCCGCTCAAGGCACAGCGACACGCTCCTGGTGCCCTACCCTGTGGTTTTGGACCCATGTCAGATGTGGACTGTAAGGATTTAGGCTGCTGCTCACATACGGCTCAGGGTGAGGCTCTTCTGACAGGAATCCTGTTTATACGCCACTGAATCACTACAGTAAACAATCAAGTCAGTCTGAAGAACCTTTGTGCACAGTTCAAGTAGTTTTGAGTTAGGTTTTTGTGTTTATTTGCTTGAGATCAAAGGGACGTCGTTCTGAAATCACTTTTGTTTATTCTGAGCAAACAGACGGCACAGCGGGACAGTATTTTGTCTTTGGGCTGCCCGACTCTGTGGTAGAACCCAAACTGGCCAATCCTCTTCCTTCATCTGAGAGCAGTAACATGTCCTGCGTGCTGCAGAAGCTGACCTCTGATCCTGACATCTACGTTGTGCCCCTGAACGGCTGTGGAGTAAACAAACACGTAAGGCGCGCTGCATCTACCGGAGAGTACAACAATCCCCGTAATCTGACCCGAGTGTCAAACCAGTCCAGAGTATCCCTGAAGAGCTGAAATGTATGCGTGTTTCTGAATGTTTTATTACTATGATGATTCAGTCAGGACTGGTAGAGTATGAGGATCTGCTACAGTAGACAGCTGGAAGGCCCTCCCTGAGGTGTAGGGGGGTGGTTTTGGCTTTTATAGATCTCCTTTTGCATGCTTCCCCTTAAATGGATGTATGCACAAGACTAAGGCTTTTGTAAAATCATTTAATGCTGCATCTTAGGTGTTCGGACAAACAGTGGTTCATCTCTTGGAGGTTGAAGGCCTCCAGTCAAACGTCGACGGCGGTTCTGCACATGAGAACTCTCCTGTCAGGTATGTCGTAGCGTGCGTTTTACTCTGTGAATGTTGAACTTTATTTCAGCAGGTCATATGTTGACTTTTTTGTTGTTTTTTTTTTTTGTTTTTTTTTTAATTCTTTAAAAAAAAAGCAGAATTTCATATTTATTTTTTTTTTTTTTTTAAACAACTTTTTTAAATAAGATAAATTCAGTCTCACTTAAAAAAGTAATTGTACTATTTCTGCGTTTTCATATAGCATTTGGTTTTAAAAAAAAAAGTAAAGTGTTACACTGTTGGGAATCTAGAAGTTCAGTAGCAACGACCTGCTAATCAAGTGGACCTGACCGAATATCTGCTTGGATTTACAGCTGGATGTGCCAGCAATGTTTGATCGTTGATTCGATACCTGAGCTTCGGTATTGGATTGGTTCCCGGTATTGGCTGATACCCAGTGTTGTTTTAAAGGGAGATTGTTTTATATTTACTGCTAATCTTGAGTGAATCAGATTATCACCACAGCATCTCGTTCAACTATACTCCAGCTCCAAATAAACAACTTAACGGTGAAATCTGTAGGTTTTTTTGTTTTTGTTTGGTTGTTTTTACAGGGACTGGTATTCTAGGACAATAAGCTCTGCAGTTTTGTCAATTTGCTTGCTCAAGACATGACGTTAAGTAATATTGCAGAAGTTCCTCTGTTGACATTTAAGAGCAAAGAAGACAAAACTGAAGTCTCTTCCTAAAAATGAAGCGGTATTTAGGGGCATAGATGGTTCGATATGATACTCCATATTAATGGTGGAATTGGTGAACATCCCTGTTTCTAGCCATCGTTGACTTGTACTAACAAGGAGCTGGTGGCATGTGAGAGGGCGTTTACCTGTGATTAAATTAGACAGAGTATTTTCCAGAGGTGGAGGCTCAAGTAAAGTTTATGAACAAAATCATAATCGCTACTACTTTCTAGTTCTGAGTCGGCTAAAGCGTGGCAGACCTGTTTGTTGAAAACTGACGTTCTACTTTGCTGCGATGCATCGTGCAGAAATTGGCTTCTTTCGTTTGCAGGTTGATGGTGGGATGTATTTCATATCCAGACACTCCAGGTGAAGTGACGTTCCAACTGATGGATCAACCTCATCTGACCCCCATTCGGCCAACACAAGCTCCTGTCACTGTGTTGAGACTTGCAACAGGTGGTTTTTATGTGTTGTTTCCCTCTGGCCTTTTTAAATGTCACATCCTGGTTAATGTCAAACTCTTTATCAGCAGCAGGCTTCATCTTGCACCGAGGTGGCTGACATTTGTTTCCTTGTAGACGAGTCCTTCGCCACCTTCTACCCTGAAGCTCACCTGCCTCTAGGTCTTGTACAGGACAGACCCGTCTATGCCGAGCTGAGCCTGCTGAACCCCTCCGAGCCCAACTCGGTGTTGCTGGTTCACTCCTGCCTGGCTTACACGCTCGCACCGTATCTCAGTTGGATTCTTTTTTATGACGGGTAGGTCAAACAAAGAAAAGTAATGCCGACATGATTAATCTCTTATTTGTATAAGACTTTCCTCCTCCTGTTTTTTATAGAAATATTGGAGCACAAAAACACTCAGGCTAACTGGAGTTAAACCTGCCTTTTTTTTTTTTTTTTTTTTTTTTTTTTTTTTTTTTTTTTTTTTTTTTTTTTTTTTTTTTTAAATAAGGTAAAGGGGTTCTCCTAATGTTGTACCACTTCCCGTTTCTTTTTAAACCAAAAGTCAAACTAAAATGCAGAAGTGGTTTGAGCATGGACCTGGAAGAAGGAGAAAAAAAAAAAAAAAAAAAAAAAAAAAAAAAAAAAAGTAAATCTGAGGAAATTCATCAGCAATTATCTGAGACAACCGTTGCTGTCCATCTGCCTGAAGATCTATAAAGCACTTCACAAGCGATAAAAGGGTCGATTCAGAGGGAAAATACTCAGGACAGTCGTCAGTCCAGAAGATCAGTCTGCAAATACCTGGAGAATTACAGAAAATCCAGAAGCTCTAATGTTCTAACATGCCAATTATAGACGGATGCGTTCAGGAAAAACGCCAGAAAACGTTTCCCCCTACAAACATGGCAGCGTGGATCAGAATGACCAAAGGACTTCAGGAGTAATGTTCTTTCTCTGGAGACCGAAATGAAAATGTCCACACACGGGTGTCTTAGGTGTTTTCAAGAAAACAAACGTTTTACTTCATGCCAGCTGTCGAGAACTTGGGCTGATGCCTTAAGCTCGTTCTTACAGCTGCAGGGCTTTGACCACTCTAGATTACTTTGATCCAATAAATACCGACTCAAATGCCTTCTGTCTAGTACCTAAAGCTGATGGAAAACATTAGGACATAAACGGGGACGGTGGGAAGTGAAAACGACAGTCCTGTACTGGGATATTAAGAATAAGACTTGAAAATGTCTGCAAACTTCGGGGCAGTAAAGGAAAGCTGTAACCGAGTTGCCATACGACACTACGAAAGGTGATTTGAGCTCAAATAAAAGTTTGTTTGAATTCAGTTTTTCCTTACATCGTTTATTTGTTGTCTAAATGATGAACATCATCTGGCAGCATCAAATTTTCTTTCTTTTTTTTTTTTCTTTTTTTGCAGGCTCTTTTTCATTTACTGGGCTGAACTCCAAAACCAGGTCCTATAAAGTCTGAAGACAATAACTAGCTTTACCCTACTGTACATAAATGAAAACAAAGTCTGCGGCATCCCCCTTACTTTAATAAAGAGTTTGAGACGTGGTCGCGGCGAGACTTAAAAGGCTCCGATTTATTCGTAGTTGTAAAGTGTAGTTTGACACAAGCAGCTGATCAGTACAGACTTTCATGTTTCTGCTTTAGTACAAAACTGTTCGGGAGTAAAATCAGTCTGTTGTCTAGCTGTCCGAAACAGGGCGTCTCGCAGCTGCTTCCATCCCCAGACTCTCAGCACATCCGGAGGATTAAAATTATCAACTTTCCTTCTCCTCCCTTGGAAAGTTCAGCTTATGTGTCTAAAGGAGGATCCTCTTTCCTGGAAGACTCAAAGGTACCTCCTCCTCCTCCTCAACAAACGCACACATTCAGCTGCTCTTCAGCGCATTAGGAACCATATCTGTTTTGAGATTAAAATAATCTTGTTTTTCCGCTCAGGTTTACTTTTTATGCCTGACAGAAATGTGCTCGACTGCTGCAGGCGATTGCAGTATTAGCTGCTCTAAAGGTGAGATCATGCAGGAACGTTTACAAATTTGGGAGCTTGGTTTGCAGACTGAACACCTATATTTATTATTTTATTTTATCTTTCAGAACCCTTGTTATACCAAACACAGCACACGTAAAATGTTAGTTTCTAGAGATTATCAGTGATAGTTGCTGTACAAAGTTGGGTCTCCTGGGAATGTGACTGTTGATGTGACTGCATCTCAAGTTCCAAAACTCGAGCAAGGCGTTTCCTCTCACACTGGGTGTTTCTAACTGGGTGTCTAATATTTTTAGAATAAGGGTGGTGTGTTCAGGTGGTGAAGAGTCCACAGTATGGTGTGTGTTTTTTTTTTTTTTTTTTTTTTTTTTTTTTTATTATAATAAAGTTGCACAGCTAAAAGTACACCTTGTATATACTTTCCCATGATTAAATGAAGTCCAACTTGGGACAATCTTAACAAACCCAAGTGTTGAAAGTGTTCAGTATTAAACATGTAAGGAACAATTAAAGAACAAAGATGGTTGAGCAGCTTGTATCTGATACGACGTGCTGGTCTTCACCTCCAAATTAAAACGATTTTCTTTTGCAGGCAACGACAGTGATCAGTAAAATAAAGACTTTTACACAATTGCAAATTATTTTTGTAACTTTTTATGAAAACATGCACACACCACGTATGGAATATTGTGGTAAAAATCATGTAAACTCAATGCTAACAATGCAGAAGTGGAACTAAAGGTCCCAAAAAAAGCTGTTTTAAGGCATTCGTCTTTAAAAAATCAGTTCTAAGACAGTAAAATTTAACATTTATTTCTCCAATAAATCAGCAGTTGCAGAAAGACATAACTTACAGCTATCAGTGACAAAATAGAAAATTAATAATAAAGCGGTTTGATCCTCTAACAAGGCTAGAAATGTTTCAATCAGAAGGTGCTTTTTTTTTTTTTTTTTTTTTTTTTTTTTTTTTTTTTTTTTCTCTCCCTATAAGGTGCACATCATAAATGAAATAACTCCTTTTCCCAAAATTATAGCAAAACTAGAATATTTAAAGACGGTGGTAATTTTTTTTTTTTTTTTTAATTTAATGTCCACGATGGCTGGTGTGAATAAATTCAAGATTTTGAGCTTTTACAACTTTACAGAATGGCGTTATGACTATTTTCTTTTTCTTTTTTTTTTTTTTTTTAAACCCTCCCCAATTATGGCGCAGATTTGACCGTGGGTATATGCAGCAGCCAAAAGTACATTCACAAAACCTGACACAGCTGTCATTTATGCCACACATCAAGAATTAACAGCTTGGGGTTAATATGAAATGTTTTTTCTGTGTAACTAAGGTGAAGACGTGGATGTTTTGCATTTTCAGATTCAGATTTCAGATTTGGGGAGTAAACTTCTCCCCAAAATTTGGAGCCCTACCAGGCTTTTACATTGAACAGTCCTTTATTTTCTTAAAGTTCAGATGTGATGCTTTTGGCGTTTTTATATTAATTTAAAAAAAAAAAAAAAAGCGTAACATGGCTTTCTTAAAACTCCAAACAAAAGTTTGCACGCAGGGTCAAATAAGGTAAACACTGGTCTGCTATTGTCTCCAACGATGGTCTTTTTGAGGAGGGTGAGGGTCAAAAACCCTGTTCCTCTTATTCTTAGTACACAGCTGAATAGTAGGTGGTGACCTCCTGCTGGTTTCTCTTGATTTGTTTCAGAAGGATGCAGGCGCAGACCAGGGCAGTAATCTGTCATGCAGACACAGAAGGAGGGGAAGTAAAGAGCAGGGATGGGACAAGGAGCGTCGCAGTAAACCTGCTTCGGCCTCCTTGTTGCAACACATGGTTCAAACCAGCCACAGAATGAGTTTGTGTCAGAGAAGCCTCACTTCCAGCGCCCGCTACAAAGCAAAGGCAAGCTACCTTTACAGCACATGTGCACAGGAGATGGGTCATGTGAGCAGTGAGGAAAAAGGCGTGTGGAGGACAGAAAACCCAGTTAGCTGAAGCTGAAGACACTTGAGGAAAATCGTTCAGAGGAAATAACTGAAACAATATGGGAGGAGGAGGAGGAGGAGGAGGAGGAGGAGGAGGAGGAGGAGGAGGAGGGGGTGGGGTTGGGGTGGTGGTGGGGTGAAAAGCTTTAACCACTTGTGAGATGGCAAACATTAAAGGAGAGAGATGTCCCTTTTTCAAATGTTGATACAATTCCCTTATTTCTGGATGGCACAGCTTACTTTTTAACGTGTTTCAGCTTTGATCATAGCAGCTAGTTTTAGGGGTGGAGTCAAGTGGTGCATCTGACTCCACCCCTTTCCTCTGAGAGGTCTGGCTCTTTTTAAATCGGCATTACAGATTTCCACCATCCACTTCCAAGAAACGTAAATGCTGCATGATGAGCAGCTGAGCGGACAAAACGGCCACATGCAGACGGCTCTCAAAACAACATGGGAGCAAAGTGGAGCTGCTCAGGACCAAGTCACAGGATCGGGTTGTCCCAAAATAGAAGGATTTTTTTTAACCTTCCCTCACAAGCTTTGGAGAGAGTGATGGGGGTTTTTAAACTTTTTTTTTTAATCCTGTTGCTTCCCATTTTTAGTAATGACACTTCTACAGTAACTTGGACGGATGTCATCTTTGAACTGAATCTCTCCTTTAAAGAATGCAGAGGATATAAAGTGGTGATCATAAGTAGATATTTGTGTTTTCTATACCAGAGCATTGTTAGGTAAAAACAACACAGGACGAACCAAAGGCAGACATTAAACTTGCGGCACAGGGGTGCTGACCACAGAGAGTGGCGTGAACAGAACTGGGTCCTGGCCAGGGTACGAGGGGGAGACAAAGTCATGCTGAGGTGGAGCCAGGGCAGAAGTGTGAGTCAGGACAATGTACTGAGGACTTGAGGCGGACAGGCGGATCTTTGCGCTAAGGATTGTGCTGCAAATCAGAGCTAAGATCTTTGGGAAGCAATGAGTGAGAGAATGAGAGAAGAAAACCATTAAAAGAAAAAAAAAAGTAAAGCAGAGTGAATGGAACATGGTCACCAACTTCATAAATAAAAGTACATCAACTTAAAACATACATTTAACCATTTAGCAAACATTTTATAATTATAATATAATTAAAACTATTTTACACTTTCACAAAAATGGGAAAAGGATTTGCCATTTCCAGTGGGAAATGGCAAATCCTTTTCTGCAAGAGCAAAATCCAACTGATCACAACTCCAGCTTTGCTCTTGCAGGTGCACTTTGAACTAGCCGGCCCAAATTCGATTCAAATACAAAAATGCAATTTGTGTTCATTTAAAAAGAATAACTTCATTTCACAACCAAAATTCCAAGAAAACGTGATATATTGCATCCAGGTAAATATTTTTGCCTACCAAAAGAGCTCCGGTTCCCAGGAACATTCCCATCACCAACGGTGCCTTGCTGTCGAAAACACTAGAGATGGTCCCAGGACAACTCTGCAGAACAACAGATGACACTGAGCTCCAAAAACGAGCATAAAATGGGAATAAAAGCAAGTACAAGTTACTTAAAATCTCTCATATGTGAACTTCCGACCTGGGACTACACATATCTGCAGACTTAAATTAGGCCAAATCTGGACTAATGCTTTAAATGTTGGACATTAGCACAAGTAAAATGGTTTTGTTTTCAAAAAGTAAAAAAACAAAATAATGTAAGCCTGCATTTCCTTTCTGTCCTATGCCATTTTACAATAACCAGCAGAAAACTTCCTTCAGAGTCTGGGCATCATGAATGGTCAGGGCGTAGCAGCGTCCCCTTTGACAAATAAACTGAATCCAATATTTTTCCAACCAGTAAATTGTCACTTTCTGCAACACAAGCACAGAGCATGATTCTCCCACCCCTGTGCCTAACAATTGGAGAGGTATTACGTGTATGAAATTCTGCACAATTTCATTCAAATATATGAAAATCATCATAAATTTAAATGCAGCTTTTCCCCCAAATCCCTGTGGTGGTGTGCATTTGCAACCACCTGCTGTTGAATTATGGGTAAAGACACAATGATTTGATGGTTCTCTTCTATGAGCAACATCTTTGTGCACGTGTAGCCACACGTGTTCCTCATCACATTTGTGCTCGGCTGCTGCCTTTTAAACCCTTTAAAGCTTTCTTCAACTTTCACACAGACATTGGTTACACACTTGAGGGTTGAGTCATCAGATGTCAGGGCAGTAATTGGGATTTGGCCAAACAGTAACACAACCAGCGTCATTAAAACCGCCTTTTCTTTTCTTTTGGCACTAACTTACCGGCATCTTTATTTTCTCCAGGAACCCATCTGGCTTGGGACAGGTCTCCTGGACCATCTCTACTAGAGAGATTCCAGTGAGTCCACAGCAGTGGAGCTGGAGACGGGTGGGGGTACACAGAGGACCAGTTCTCATTAGCAACAACGGTCATGTTTGATATTTAACAGTGATTCAGTGTATCAGTATTTAAATTAGAAAAACAATCCAGTATTCTGACATTTTACACAAAAAATAAAAAAATTCTCTTTTATGGTATGTTTGCTGCTGCTTTTATCCTGATGCCACCTATGTTTAATGGTGTCACTCCAATAACAAGCTCACCCTTTATAAACTCTGTAAAAACTCAATAATATAAAATTTAGTTCTCAGCAACTTGCACTATTTCATCAAAGTAGTCTGGAAAAAGTTCATTGGCTGCTGTTGTGAATAATCAAATGACTCATGCAGCAACTTCTACCAAACTGTTTATTTCATTAAGAGGTTTGACTTTGATGATTCATAATTATTAACCCAATCTCTCTTTAAAAATTGCTGACCTGAATTATGAAATAAAAGTCTGGAAGGAATCATGAATGACGTGAAAAAAACTGAGAAGTGGCACTCATGAAACATCAGTAGTCTAAACGAAATAAAATAAAAAAGTAGAAAAGAAGGCTCAATCCAACAAGATGCATGATCAGTATGAGCACACTAGACGAAGCTGATTTATATTAAAGTTTTCTTTTTATTCAAAGTAGAAGGGAAGAAAAACATGCTTACAGCATTGTGGATGAATGTGAGACTGACGGCGATGGCCGGGTCTCCGCTGGACACGTACAGACTGTACAAGCTGGCATAAAACTCCCCAACGTTCTGTGCAACCTTAATTACGACAATGCAAACACACTCGTCAGTGTCTGAGGAGTTGGGCTCTTACATCTTTACGGTTGCCACTAGCCTCTCACCTTATCGCTCTTGGAGTAAACCAGGACTCCGATGACAACCTCACCAGCAGCCAGCATGGCCACAAGGGTAGTGAACTGCAGGGACAGCAAACGCTCAATTACCATCACGAACCTAACGAAGCAGGTTATTAATTCAGCAGCACAGGAAGTAAACAAGTAGTATAACCTGTTATTTTTTTCCCCACTTTACTGTGAGCAGCTGCATCAAAACAAGGAGAAATGTTACACTGTGTAAACTCAAACACGAAGGCATTTAAATTATTTCATAAATAAACCATACCATAAACCTATTAGAACAGAAACTAAAAAATCTGACATCAATTCACATCTTTTAAAAATGTTAGAAATGCTTTGTTCCCCCAGGATACACGCTTTGCCATTGAAACAAACAAAGGATGCTTCAAATTTCAAAATAAGAGTTCTGGATGACATTGCGTCTATTGGGAACAAAGCAAATTAGAAACAAAAAACAGAGCACTAGCTACTTCCTCCTCTTCATGCCAGCGCTCTGAGCAAACACCCCATCATGACGACTCCAAAACCTCCCCCCTCCCCCCACTTTATGTAAATGAGTGCCTACCCTCCCCCGGTAGGTGATTACCCGGAGCAATGTTTGAGAGCACTGGATTGTAACTTGCTACAGTCTTATGAGTTCCTAGACAACAGGAACTCATAGCAGTTATTAAGATTGCATCACAGGTGTTTCCTGCTTCATTTGTCCATAAATGCTTAAATATTGCCTCACAGTGAAGTCACAATGAATATAATAAAGTGGTGAGCCAGAAACAAAAGTCAAGGAAGTAAATCCCAGTGAGTGATAAGTACTCAAGCCGAAACTTGCTGCCTAACTTTTACCGTCTAACTTGCCCTCGCAGCCGTTATTCTTTTAACAGCGTGCTTTTGACATGAAACATAAAAGTGAAAACGTTTTTTGATGTCTTCTGACTCAACATTTAAAAAAGAAAAAAAAACATTTATTTCAAAGCATAAATCCTGATTACGAGAACTACTATGTGTATCAGTATTTAAAAAGAAAAATCTCATGTCCATACTTGTTCTATTTATATGTTTATTTGCTGTATCTGTCAAGCTGCTTTGAACCATCCCAGTACAGATTACTTAACCCATGACGCCCTGGCTGAGCTTTACAAGTGTAACAATAAATCTTTGACCATCTGATGTTTTAAAAGGCCTTTCACGAGGGGGTGGAGAGTCTAGCAGTGGCTTATTCATCACGGTAAGAGGTGCTTTTTCAGTTATCCGGCTCTTAACCAGAGCTCTGAAGAAACAAAAAAAAGGGGCTGTGATTACACAAAAAAAAAGATCATGAAAGAAATAGTAATGTGCCACCTTTTTTTCCATTCTGTTATGTCCATGTCATTTTAACAAATATTGCCGTACATACGTTTAAAAGTGTAAAACCCAAAAGGAAGTTGGCTTCTAAAAGAACGAAAAAAAAAGAAAAAGAAAAAAAAGAAGATGTCTCACCACTTGTAGTGCGCATCTTTTCTCGTTGCATGCACCATAGTCACCAAACATGACCATAATCAGCATCACCGAACCCAGAGTTATCAGCACGGTCACACCTGGCGACAAGGGACCGAGCAACGTCTGTTACCACGAAACGTATCACAAGCACATTTCTCACGTTTGTTTGGTGTTATTTTGTTGTAGTTGTGAAAATACAGTATATGCACCAACCGATAACGAAAGTACTCGAGTTGAGGTCTGCTACCGAGAAGATTCCTCTGGTGTTGCCACTGAATCTCAGCCACAGGCCAAATCCCAGAAAAGCCATTCCGACCAGCTGGAAAACAGGTAATGAAATATAGTGAATGTAAAAGTTTGACATCCTCAGTTAGTGCAGCCAGATTTGTGCAGTTAAGCACGGTTAAAAGGGACTTTCCTCTCACGTTATGTGAAACCTAAAACACAAATGGTTTGTTTCTGCAACTTGAAATATAGG